>SEMN01000091.1:1302669-1456123 GCA_005408345.1 Macquaria australasica | reverse complement strand
GTATGTTTTTGGGTGTGTCGTGTGTGATTTCAGTTCACAGCCCAAGTGACCATGGCTTTCAACAAGAGAAAAATGAGAAAAAAAAGAAAACACCAACCATGTACATATTATGTCTGTGTATCTCAAGAAATGCATTCTGTAAAACATTTACTACTCACGTCGGAAGCTTGGGCTCATCTAAAGGAATGTGTCCCTGATTTATTTCCCTTTTTCTTATTCTGCAGTCTGATAATTGTCTTTCCAGGACTTTAATGTAAAGAGTTCTGGTTCCCATCTTGGACAACAACACTGAGGGACACTGCTCCAATCTGACTACAAGGGAAAAAAACAAACAAACAAAAAAAACCAAAAAAAATAAGCTGCCTCCAGTCATGGCGGCGTAGAACTGAAAGATTGTGTAGGAGTTTTAAGTATGTGAATCAGGATACATAGTAGATTTTGATGCATTTGTCTGCTGTATTTTTGTTTGTTTTGTTTTTATACACATATAAAGATAATCTTTTACTGTTAATGTACAGTTCTCTTTTGTTGTAAACATCATTAAACCATTTTCCAAGTGTTTTGACATGTGCTTTGTCTTTTATTGGGACGCAGTTACACAATGCAGCAAACTGGTGTGATAAGCAGCCAGAAGCCCCAATCACAGTCTTTCAGCTCCGCTAGCTGCTTTTCATAGAAAGGTCTAAGTTTTGTAATTAAATACTAATATTCCCATCAGCTTCTGCTGTACTGCCAATTAGCATGCTAACACGCTAAATAACTTGCTGAACATGGTAAATATACCTGCAACACATCTGCATGCTAGCATTGTCATAGCATTTTTATTTTTATTTAGTAAAACGACTTAACAGGTGAGACGAGACACCTAATACATTGGGTGACTTTAAGGTCGACATCACGGGGCAGAACATGCATTATCACAGCACAAAAAGAAAAAAAGTTAGGACTGAATATGAATTGAAGCTGATGTGGCCTGGACTGCTTTTAGACAAAATGTGGATAATATGTAAACGCAAAAATTAAGATTTTAATGTCTGGCTGGCTGTAGGACATATAGGAGTTAACAAATATTTTCATTATCAATTAATTTGCCATTTTCTTTACCATTTGGTTTATTAATTTTAAGTAAATACTGAAAGAAGGCTCATCATAACATACTGGAAACCCAGAGTGAATTCTTCAAATTGCCCTTTTTATCCGACCAGCAGTCCAAAACCCAAAGATAT
Source organism: Macquaria australasica (assembly GCA_005408345.1). Classification (NCBI taxonomy): domain Eukaryota; kingdom Metazoa; phylum Chordata; class Actinopteri; order Centrarchiformes; family Percichthyidae; genus Macquaria; species Macquaria australasica. Next base: position 1,454,897 of record SEMN01000091.1, on the reverse strand, counting down.
TTAATTTACTATCATTTTCAACTGATTATTCTTTTGATCAGCTAATTGTTTCAGATCTAATTAGCAACGCTGTCTCTTGACACAGGAGGAGTGACCGTGCAGGACATCAGTGGGGGGGACACAGGTGGAGCTGAGGCAGGGGGGACCAAACATTCATAAGAGTCTTTGTCCCTCTCTGCAGCTTGGGTTAACTGTAGAGGGGAGAGACAACGTTAAAGCTCTGCATCGATTAGACCAGCTTCACAGGGAAATTAGTTCAAATAAATTATTAAGCCGTACAATATTCCAAACACATATACATATATACATATATATACATATTCCCCTCTCCTCTCTCCACCCTCTCTCCATATATATATATATATATATACACACATATATATATATACATACATACATATATATATATACACATATATATATACATATACATATATATATGTGTATATACATATATATATGTGTATATGTGTATATATATATAAAACTGAATGCAATTCCTTGTACATTTTCCCTTCAATAGGTATTTTTCACAGGAGACAGTTTGACATGTCACAGTAGGTAAAATCACAGGTGATTGAATAATAAAATAAATGATGGCTGAATTCCTTTATTTTGACCACATCCCACAACTGTAGAAAGTTTATTTTGTTGTGTAAGAGACCATTTGAGTGAGTAAATCAAAATCAGTTTACCTCAGATGGCTTTTTCTTGGCAGCTTTTTTCTAGAAACAAAACAACATGATGATTGACAGTTTAGGCGAGATTAATATGACCTTTGTAGAAGTCTTCAGGTGACTTACCTTTCTTTTTGATGGTTCAAGCACCTGGTAAGGATCCACGTCCTTTGGTCTCTCAAGCTCCTGGAGAGGAAATGTGAAATCATGAACAAAAACTTCCAGCAGAGCAGCAGAGTTAAACATCATCTGGTCATCGAGTGGCGTGAGAGAGTTACCTGGTAAATGGCTCCATTGTCCACCTGCTCAGTCTGTAACAAATACACAGAAAAGGGAAATAAGCTTGAAATGCACATATTCAAGTACGTACTTCCATAAATAGACACAATGTATATCAATCAATAATAAATTTAAAGTCAAATATCAAATAAAGACACCAAGGAGATTATGTGAGGTTGGAAAACATGAAGACTTACAGTCACAGGCCTGATGTAGGAAAACTACACGGAGAGGAAGAGAAAAATATAATAACATGAATACATCGACTAACAGGTCTGCAATTTATTCAATCTTTCAATTGTTGAAATAATTGATTAATCACAAGTCAAACTGCCATCACAAGTTACAAGAGTCTAAACGTTTGTCTTTAAATTAGTGCTGATTGATCATTTAAATCATTTATTGAGCAAAAATGTCAAATATTCTGAGGATTTGTTGCTTTTCTCTGTTTTATATCATTGTAAATTAAATAAATTGGGGTTTTGAGTTGTTTGAAGATGACATTTACTCAAGTACTGTACTTGAGTACAAATTTGAGGTACTTGTACTTTACTTGAGTCTTTTCAGAGGGAAATATTGTATTTTGTACTTCACTACATTTATTTGACAGCTTTAGTTACTAGTTAATTTACTAATTAAGATTTTTGCATAACAAACAGATGTTATAAATAAAACTACCCAACAGCTCCAACGGTACAGCTGAAATGATTAGAGAATGAATTGATTATCTTTTAAGTCATTTTTCATGTAAAAACTTTAAATGGTTCCAGCTTCACAAATGTGAAGATTTGTTGCTTTTCTTTTTAATTTAATAATGTTAATTTATTTTTAATAATTTTGAGGACTGTTGGTTGGACAAAACAAGCATTACGAAGGTGTCACTTTGGGCTCTGGGTAACTGTGACGACATTTCTCACTATTTTCTGATTGTTTACAAACCAAACAATCGATTAATGAGTCCTATACAAAATAGTTCAAAATGAGCTTTTACATTAATGCTTGAGTAATAATCATCTAATAATATAATATACAACAGTACAACAGTCACAGGGGACTTTTTTTTTTGCACTGAATACTTTTACTTTTAATACTTTAAGTACCCGATTATACTCACATACTTAAGTAACATTTTCAATGCAGGACTTTTACTTGAACCAGAGTATTTTACAGTGCAGTATTAGTACTTTTACTTAAGTAAAGAATCTGAATACTTCCTGCACCACTGGGGAAATTCTGATGAGCATTTTATTACTATTTTATGACATTTCATAGACTAAACAATTAATTGATTAATCAAAAAACATAATTGTCAGATCAACTGATCAAGAAAATAGTTGCTGCTTCAAATGACTTAACTGCGTCAGTCAACACTGAAAAGATTTAGAGCCATTACATTTTTGTTGATGTAAAAAATGAGAAAAACTATCACATGTTCTCATCTGAGAAGCCTTAACCAGAAAACTTCTGGTATTTTTACTTGTTGAATGACTTAAATGATCAGTTATCTGTCATCAAGCAGCCCCAGTAACCCTGAAGCCTGTACTTCCTGTGCTGTAACCTTTTCTTTGAAGAAGAACGCCGTGGCAACGATGCAGTAAATAATCAGGATCCCGTCCAGGAAGTAGCAGATGACGGGCTCAGTTAAAAAAACCTCTGCAGGACAAACAGAGGAGAGAAACATTTAACTGCAGGCAGACTAAATATATTTACTCAAGTTCTGCACTTAAGTACATTTTTGAGGGGTTTCAATGTTTTATTTTGTGAGACTTTTCCTCCACTACATACATTTCAGAGGGAAATGTTCTTTTTTAACCACCACTTTTATCTGACTAATGTAGATACCAGTTACTTTAGCCTGCAGATCCATAATTAAAAAAGATAATATAGAGATAAGACTTTATCTCCAGCAGGGAGATTCACATTACTGCAGCACAAGAGGCAGCCTGAGAAACAGAAAAAGAACTATGAAAAGAATTAAATAAATGGCACTGTAACAAAAGCTATAAACATACTGTGTGCATAACAATACCTTGGAGTATACGGTATCCAAGAACTGTGCAAACATCTGTGTGACTACATCTCCACAAACTAAAATCCCAATAGGCCTTTTTCACAGCTTGTTGACTTGTAAGAGTAGGAAAAGCACAGGTGTTACTAATAACATTAGCGACGGCTCAACAGCAGGTAAATGGAACTTAGCCATCATTAATTTTATTATTTACACCTGTGATTTTCCCACTGTGACATGTCAAAGTGTCTTCTGTGAAAAAGGCCTGTTGAGGTAGTACACTGATGTAGAAACAGGTATCTGCAGTATACTGTACAGGTATAAGCAGTGGTGGAGGGTAGCTAAGTACTGTATTTAAATACAATATTGAAGTACTTGTACTTTACTTGAGTATTTACATTTTATGCTACTTTGTACTTTTACTCCACTGCATTTATTTATATAAGATTTTACTTTTAAAACATATGTTTTATAGATTTATAAAATATGATTCAGTGCACAAAATTAACTTATTGAGTAATTTTAATCCATAATTGAACCTTTTAAGTCGTATTTTCTTCAACAAGTAACTAAATCTGCCAGTGCTGTAAGAATATTCCAACCTGTGAGTATTTTCTTATTTTTTCCTGTTTCAACTACAGACGCTCAATTCTAGGAATGACAGAATTTTAACATTTGTTTGAAGAAAATAAGGTTTTTAGAACTCAATTATATAACATTTACATAATAAAACACCATCAAAGAAACCATTATTCTGCATAACAAGTACTTTTACTTTTGAAACTTAAGTACTTTTTGAATGCAGTACTTTTACTTGGAATTAAGTATTTTCGTAGTGTGGTATTACTACTCTGACTTCAGCAAGGGCTCTGAATACTTGTTCCACCACTGGGTATAAGTATGAATACTAATAAAATAATATAACAAATATCACTGATGTCGGGTAAAAATCATGTATCTTCACTGATCTCAATGAACATAAATGAAAAACCTTGTATCTCCAGTTTTAGGGAATTTCATTATTGATGCTCCAACTTGTTTCCTCACAATCAATATTAACTTTTAATCAACTTTCCTACTACTAGTTGTGTATTTTTGCTTAAGTAAAACCACTGAATACAGAACTTTTACTAAGACAAGATTAGTCAAGATAAAACATAATAAATACAATACAAATAGATATGTAACCATAAGCTATATATATATTATATACATTACATTAGACTATATCAATGAATTGTGCCAATATTTCTGCAAGTGTGCAATGATGCAACTGATGTATGTAAAAGCACCTTAAGCTTTACGTTGAATTAAGTATTTTAATAGTATAGTATTACTACGCTGACTTTAGCAAAGGCTCTGAATACTTCTTTAACCCCATTTGTAAGTATGAATAATAATATAGTAATAGAAATATTTAACATGAGAGAAATATCACTGGTGTCGGGTAAAAATCAATAAAAAACCTTCCAATGGAGTATTTGTTATTTTTTATAGTATTTATTACTGTAATTTATTGTATGTAAAAGGATTTTACGTAAGTTTAAAAAATTTAAAGTTAAGTTTAAAATTAAGTATTTTAATGGAGTATTTCTTATTTGTTATGATATTATTACTTTCTGTGTGTAAAAACAGGGTTCATACAGCTTTTTAAGCGTAAAATTCAAGCACTTCCAAGGTACTTAAACCAAAAATTTCCAGACTCTCGAAGCCTTTATCATCATATCTAAATAGTTACTATAAAAGGAGACAACAAACAAATATGACGACGGGATCATTTCATTTCAAATATTAAAAGAGTTTCAGTTTACATGAGTGATGTGTAGATGAAACACCAGATTATGTTGAAAATCAAGCATTTTTTAAAGGAGCATATTCAAATTCAAGCACATTACTAACCTTGAAAACATAACGGTTAAAATTTAGCATTTTCCACAGTTTCAAGACTTTGTACGAACCCTGTAAATGCTTTTCTTCTGACTTTTGGGAGAAACTACAAAAGTAGGACATCCGTTATGACACACAGGATATCCAGTCAGCAACATGGGATGGAAAATAACAACATAGTGAGGCACATGAGAGAATTGAGTAAGACCCCTGAGACAGGAAATAAGAAACTACATGTGTGCAGTTCAGTATATAAATGTCTTCCTGTGAGTGCGTTGGGCTGCTCTGAGGTTTTGGTGAGGCTCGTTTATCTCGATGTGCGGTTGGAACAGAAGCTGTAATGTGAGAACGTAGCCGGTGGTGGTGATTCATTGAAGCTATAACTTCCACATCAAATCTTGATCATCTAAAATCGCTTTACAGGGCGACATTTCTTCCTGTCTTAGATTATTTTTATACTTCAAAAAGGCAAATTGTGTAATTACTGTCACTGAACTGGTAGGTTAAGCTGAGCAGTCCGACTGGACTCTAAAAAGTCTCAAAATGTTTTCCGTAGCAACTCTTCAGCTCACCTTTTAGATTTGTTTTATCCCCCACCCCCTCATTTTTATGTATGTAAAAACAACAACATGGTAACCTTTTTATGAAATTAATAATACGTTTAAGGGAATCCCAACAATTTGGGAAATACGCTTATATTCTTTCATATAGCGAGTTAAATAATTAGATTTGATACAACTCTCATGTCTGTACGTTAAATATGAAGCAAGAGCCAGCAGCCGATTAGCACGAAGATGAACCCAAGTCTCCACTTTTAAAAGGCCGCACCATTTCATAAAATGAAAGGATTTGTTGTATATCATATTGAACACATTTCCCCAGAATTCAGCCTGACATTTTGGTCTTTTGGAAACTTTCTCTCCAGTATAATTTAAAATAAATCTTCGTGGGTTTTAACAATGTCGGGCTGCACAGCTTACTGTGTTTAGAAGTTCAAGGAATAGTTTGACATTTTGGGAAATACACTTGTATGCTTTCTTACAGAGAGTTAGATAAGAAGATTTGATACCACTCTCATGTCTGTCCGCTAAATATGAAGCTACAACCAGCAGCTGGTTAGCTTAGCTTAGCATAAAGACTGTAAACAACAACAGGGGGAAACAGCTGGCCAGGCTCTGTAAGTCTAAGGTTTGATTTTGTTACCTTTGGACAGTCAGGCTAACTGTCTGTGCTAACCCCCTGTTTCCAGTCTTTGTGCTAAGCTAAGCTAACAGGCTCCTGGCACTAGCTTCGTATTTCTCGGACAGATGTGAGAGTGGCATCAATCCTCTCATCTAACTCTCGGCAAGAAAGCGAATAAGTGTGTTTCCCAAAATGTCCAACTATTCCTTTAAAAGCCTCTTAACGAGGAATGGCCTGCTGGTAGGTCAGTTATTAACTCATGATGTGCCGCCAAACTTTGTTCATTGTTAAAAACGTTGTTTAAATTCTACTGGAGAGCCTAAAGTTTCTAAAAAATGCCAAAGTGCCAGGTTGAATTTTGAGGAAGTGTGTGTAAAATGATGCACAGCACATCTAAAATACTGGTAGTCAGGGGTCTGAATATTTCACTCGGTGTAAACATCATGTAGCTTTAATGAAGAGCCGGAACAAGCTGATACACAATCAATACGTTATTCTGTCAGACAGTGTGGAATTAGATGAGCTTTCCGCCCTTAAAGCTGCTTCAGGGTGAAAGAAAAGGAGGAAACTGCACGTTAATGCGTTGAGGATGTTATTTACCGTACTTTAATCCCTCTCTTCATTGTTAAAGCTAACACTTAACACGTTTCCTGATCAATATTTAGTGATTGTTGCTAACTCAGCCGGGTGAATATAATAAACGCGTATTTTGACATTTCTTGATATAAAAGCAAGATGTCAGTGAGCAATCCTGGCATTCAAAAGGTCATAAGGTTACAAGTATGCAGCATAATATGTCCACGACAGCAACCCTGCTTTACACAATATAGTGTGTTTTTCTGCTGTGGGAGTTTTGATCTTACATCGCAAGTGACTGCAGAAAACTAACAGCAGAAATTCACCTTTAGAGTTTTCATACGCAGTATAGTGTCTGGAGGAGGATTATTTATTCATGCATGCTTTCTTGTAATCTCTTCATCATGATGAATCTGACTGAAATACACGACACGACTTGAAAGTGGTTTTTGATCATTTTACAAAATATTTTTTTCACAACCTTGCATAGCTACGGCATCAAAGAGAAAGTCTGGGAAACATCAAATAACTTCTGCTCATGAAAACTCAAACTTCTCAAGTTAAACCCAAAGGAAAGAAAGGGAGAACATTATTGTATATTATATTGACACTGCTTTGAATTATAGTCAGCCACATATCAATTTATTTGTTGCTAAACCAACAAGTGAATGTAAGGCACAGCTTCTAAAATGTACAGTAAGAAGAATAAAATTACCAAAGTGCATCTGCAGCGTGTAAAATTTAAGAGCATAAACATTATGTTTATTTTGTGTATTAGATTTAAATTCTGACATCTTCAAAATACAGAAAGCTTGTGTGTAATTTTATTTTGTTTCCTGTGTTGAATTGAATGGAACATGTAATTATTCTCTCATGTTTTAATTTCCTTGCCTTGTAACAGAAACTCAAATAGCTCTACTTTTTCCATAAGATAATGCTGTGTGGAAAAAAAGATCTCTAATCTTGTGTGTGACTCAAAAACAGAAATCAGACTGGTGACCCCAAATGTATTCTGCTCCCTGTAGTATTATTTCTCCAAAAAGTGAGTGAACAAGTGATTTAAAGTAATCTAAAGGGTCGAGTGCAGCATGTTCTGTCAATCATCCGAGCAGAGAAGGCCTGCGTCCACGGAAGATAACAATGATTTCCATATCAGGTCGTAAATACAAAACGTAAGAAGAGTTTAGTTTTAAATTAATTCAGCATCAGTCTCTTAACACCTGCTGACTCCTTTCCAATACCGACCAGATGATGTGGGTGCTCTTGATCACAAACATTTCAGTTTCATATCATTTAGTCAAACTCAGAAAACTCAATTAGAAAAAAGCTGTGGAACTTACCATTACAGGAAACAGGCACCAGGAGCACAAACAGCACAAACACACCTGTCCTCAGTGTGTCCATGACTCTGCCTCCTCGTCTCTCTTTCTGTAGAAACAAGGTTTTCTTTCTTTCTTTCTCTCCTGGTTGTTTCTGGTTGCCTCACTCTTAATTTTTCCACTCACTCTGATCAGAGGAAGTGGCTGAACTGACTACCTGCTGATGGACTGAGACGTTGGCTGTGTGAACGTCATCGTACACCCTTCAACACCCACAGTATATAGATCTCTGACTGTGTCGTGTTCAAACTGTGTTGATGCTTTATAAGATGCTGTTTGACTAATCATTCATTATACATGATTACATGCTATGTTATACTGTGTTACTAAGCTTTTATTTACTGTTTATACATTGGTTCCTCATAGGAGGAGTTATAGTTGTTGACTAATACAATAGTAAACACACATTAATGTCCTTATATCGGCTTACAACTACATTATAGTGTGTTATAAACAATTTATTAAGTGTTCACATAAGGCTTATAAGGAGGAGGGGTTAAAATAAAGTGTTTCCTCAATTGTTTATATTGCTGGATTCTCCTGACACAATTTGTGATATGTAATATTGCAAATGATTAAATTATAATTGTATTATCCTATGGAATACATAAGTAATCTGATTTAAGGTGAATTTTGTTCCTTTACAACTCTGGATCTTTGAAGAAATCAGCTAAACAGCCTTTTCCGAGGTACTTGCAGGGATGAACAAACTTTAAAAATGCTGCCTTTGTCACTGGCTTGTATCTAAAGTTGTGGCAAACAGACTATAAACCACGGGTTATCAAGCAGATTGTACAGATTATGAGGTACAAAATGTGCCTGTAGGCTAACAGTCAACTGTAGAAATGTGAACAGTCCATCGGCAGGCTGCAGAAAGATTGATCTGACATTTGTAGCCGGTTCCAGCCTGTTTAAGTAACTGTGTGTTCAAAGGGTCAAAAGATAGGTTGCCCCTATGAAACCTAAATGTTAGTGTGTGTCTGTGTAGAGGAAGAGGTTACAGTCATGAGACCTCTGCATCTTTCCAAAGTGTCGTGTTAGTCTCAAGCTGCATAATCACACTGATCTGTGACACTTAAGGAAGCTATTAAACCAGCAGGCAGAAAAAAAGGAGGACAGGTTAAGTTGCACAGAGAGGAGACTTCATTTTGACGCTGGTGTGTAAAATGTTCAGGGACTTCTGACCTTACTTCTGACCTTAATTAGACGCCCACGTCCAAGCTTCTGGACCCTGTTAGCCAAACCAAGCGGGTACCGTTGTCCTGTGAGGGACAAAACTACATGAAACTAACAGATAGATAAACAGTGATGTTTGGATATAAAACATTTCAAATTACATTTCTATTTTATCTTATATTCCTTGCCATAATGTAAACATTAATCTGCAAAGTAACTAAAATAAATGCTGTATATCTGTCAAATAAATGCATTTAATTAGATTAGATGTGTGGCTTAACATGAAAATACTCAAGCAAAGTACAAGTACCTCAAAATCAAATACAGTACTTGAGTAAATATGACTTAGTGACTTTCCACCACTGTCTGTTCCAGGTATCATCCAAAAACATCCTCACTTAGCCTTTGGGAAATGATGAGAATTAAGTGCAAATTTAGCGCACATTTTTCTAAATTTTGTCACCTGTCCATGTCCTCTGGGGTCCACAGGCCCAAAATGTACGTGTCCATATGTGTGGACCGTATGCGTCGACAAACGTGTGTTAACATTTCCGTGTATGCAGACACCCAATGTAGTATAAACACAAGCGTGTGTACTTTGCTCTCAAGGTTTATCTTGTATATACATAGTATGAACAGTACTGACAGTATAAGTGAACACACTAAGATATATACAGCTTGAACAACAAAGATATACAGCGCAGGTATAAGTACAAGTAGTGGCAATAGTGAGACATTACATACAGAATCAATAGCATGGGGTATGATATGGATACAGTGTATACACTTTAACAATGGATTGTATTTTATTATCTTATCAGATGTTTTTTAATCTAAAAAGTAATTAGTGACTACTGCTGTTAAACAAGTGTCGTGGAGTAAAAAGTACAATATTTTCCTCTAGACTGTAGTGGAGTAGAAGTATAAAGTAACATATTTATTACTATTATAATTTTATAACTTTTTCAATATCATGTGCAATATTACTTTTCTATTGTAGTTTATTTATTTGACTACATTTATCTTACTTTTATTGTTATTCTATTGGGCACTGGTGCTAGCGTTTACTCCACATACACTTTAGATTTATTGCTCTAGTGTTTTTGTTCTTTTGTTGTTGTAATTCTTTGAGCAAGCTCTGGCACAAGAATTTCCTTCGGGATTAATAAAGTTATATCTTATTTTATCTTAACACACTCAAGTACAAGTACAAGTACCTCAAAATTGTACAAAGGCTACTTGAGTAAAAGTACTTTCCACCGCCGCATAAGAGCACGTCAGTATTATACATTAGTATTCTATTAAAAAATGTGAATTTATCCTTTAACTCTTCTCTAAAGTTAAAGTGTGCCAGGCTGCTGTTTACCACGTGACTTTCTGGGCGTTTCTTAAAGCCTCTGTCACGTGACCCTGACGTCAGTCTCCACGGCGGCGGTGATAAAGTGTGAAAGGCGAGCGAAATTAACCTCGCGGCTAGCTTATACAAACATATGAAGTCCAACCTCGCAGCCAGAAACGTTTGAGGCTTTTGTTACCAAGAACAGCGCTCCGTCACCTCAACAAACCGGCGCGCTTGACTTCTGTTTCCTCCCGCTGCTGTTGTTACGCTAACGTTAGCCTCGCTAGCAAACTAGCTGCGCCCCGTCTGCCGCGTTGCTGTGATTTCTCCCCGACGAGCGCCGAAGCAGCCGGGGAAACATGACGCAGATCGGCGGTATCCAGTCGTGGTGCCTGGGAGTAACGTTACAGTTAATCTTAGGTGAGTGTTGGTTCGGTTTATCCTGACGTTAATTACGAGCAAAACAACAACTCCGAAGGTCGCAGATAACCTGCCCTCAACTGGGCTAGTGAAGAGACGGAGATTAGTTTGCCAGGCCCACACACGTCAGTCAACGTGGGTTTCTGTGGCAGAATTGGTGTTTTTAATGTATAAATCCCGACTGGGTAGTTTGGCTATGATGATGCTGAGTTCACGTCTTTCTCCGCCGCTGTGGCGCAAATCGGCGTCATTCTCAGAGCAACTTCACTCCTTCATCACCTGACCTCTGTCCTAAGAGAAACTAAAAGAGAGCAGGGGAGAAATAAGAGTATACGATATTTGAGTCAGTGTCTTTGATAATCCATAATCAAAACGGAGGTGTGCTATTAATAGGGGTGGAAAGTAGGCTAATAAATGCATAAAACTCAAGTTATATACTTGAATATAGTTGTTAGGTAATTGTACTTTACCTGAGTGTTTTAAAGATCCCCACATCACATGTTTTAAGACGTGTAAAAATACTCTGCTTTGAATAGTAATTTGTATCTGATACGGTTTTTACATACAGAAGTTCTCCTCCTCCTCCCTCACGTACAGTTGGTCAGTTTTGTCCCAACCTAGGGGTCGGGACCCCTTCCAAGGGTCACAAGATCAAACTTGGGGGTCGTGAGATGATTAATGGGAGACGAAACAACAAAGCAAAGTTCTGATTTACAAGTCTGTTTAACTTTTTTTGGGCTTTTGTTGTGAAATATTGGATGATTTTGCAATTTTGGGGCCTAAAGCGGTTATTTAAATGAGTTTAGAGAGGAAATGTGTCTCTGGTGGAACTGCTAACAACTCAGACATCTACTCCCTCTCCCTCAGTGAAAAATCCCAGAATCTATGAAAATGCAAATATTGTTCATTTCAAAAGTTTTAACTGCTGGACACAAGATGTCTCCTATTTCACTGGAAAGTCCATTCTCAGGGTTTGTGACCTGGAGGTTTCAAGTTTCCACATCACACTTGTGTAAGTTGCATACTGGACAGTAATTGGCTTCCACACCAGTTGTGATGTCACAAAATCCCCCTCGTACGTACACTTCTTAAACTCAGATTTAAGGTCAACACAGAAACTTTCCCCCTTTCAGCAGATGAATGAAGTAGCAAATCCAAACTACTAATCCAAATGAAGTAACAAAAAGCAAAACACATTTTTGAGTGGAGAGGGTCTTTAGTCTTTATGCCACTTCAACTTGACTACATTTCATTGGCAAACATTGTACTTTATAAAAGTTGAAACACAATTAGTCGTTTGACAGAAGAATAATCTGCAACAATTTTGATAACCAATTAAAAGTCTTTTTGTTTTTGCAAAAATGCCAAATTCACTGGTTCCACCTTCTCAGATGTGAATATGTGCTGGTTTTCTAACCCCTTTTAAAATAGTTAAGTAAATATCTTTGAGCTTTCAGCTGTTGGTTGAACAGGAAGAGGCAATTTGAAGTAAACATGTCAAATGGGCCTCTTAAGAAATATTTCACTATTTTCTGACATTTTACCAACCAAACGATTAATCACGAACATAATCGGCACATTAATCTATAATGAAAATAATTGTCAGTTGCAGCCCTGTTCTTCTTACTCCAGTACATTTATCTGGCAGCTGTAGTTACAAGTATAAACATCTGCTGATAAAAATAAATGTGCTGCTAATAACCTGGCACCTAAAGTATTCTACATCAGAGGCAAAGCCGCGCCCATAATAGTGTGGCACTTACCGATGAAAGCTTTTGCCTCCCACACAGAGGATCACTGGCTCGATTTTCCTTCTTTTATAGAAAGTAAACAAAATTATTTTCTTATCAATTAATGTTAAGACATCCAAAAGAATTGTAGTGAGGAAACAGGGCTGGCTCCAGTCTTTAGGTCTCAGTTTTTTATTTACATGCACATTTGTTTATAACTTTCCTGTCTGTAACTTTGTCCTAGTCACAGATTATTGTGTAAGCGTAGGGTACATGTGGTTTTGTGAAACATTGCAGGTGCCCATGGACACAATCTGCCATTGGACAGATGTGTATTGTAGAGGCAATATCAATAACCAAATCTAGATTTCAGTGAACTTTGAAAGGAAAAAGCACCCCATAGTGCCTCAGACAAGTTCAAACCGCTTGCAGGGTCATTGACTAAAGAAAGTAATTAACTACTTAAAAAAAACCCCATCAGTCTCATGATTTTTTCAGATCAGAATAAAGCTCCGACACAGTGTTTTAGATGTCACTTTAAGCCTCGGAGCTCTGGTATCACACAACATTGTTATAACATCGTATTATTTGCAAGTTAAGCATCTTAATACTTGTTTTACCACGGATTAAATACACCCCTCCTAGCAGAACTAGATCAAAAGTCAAGAGTACAAAATACAACTGTAGTCATTGTTTTTAGGCACAACCAAATGGAAAGGAAAATCTGAATGCTGAATTCAAATGTGAGCCTTGCCACTTTGCTTTAGTGAAATGCTGTAATTGAAATAGGCCTGCTGTGCCTGAAACATTTACTACTTTGACAATTCAGAAGTTAAGTTTTGTTAGTTAAAACCACTTTGAACCACTCAGAAATGGGCTTATGTCTCACCCTCATGTGCACGCGGGGATGCCTCTTGGCTGCAGGGTCCAAATCTCACTAAGAGTTTATTAAACATGAAACCATCTTTTGAGATGCAGCATGATGACCTTCCATGCCAAGATGCTGTAGGAACAACCTGAAGCATTGTGCCTTTATTTGGACCAAGCTTAGGAGGTGCAACAAATGTCTAGCTGATAAAGAAGTGTTAAGAACTGAACAAAAGAGTTCTCACCTCACCTGAATTTAGTACAGAAGGTGTATTTTATGGCGTTCAGCCAGTTACACACGTGGTTCTGCCCTGTTTGTCTTGATTGACATCATGAAGCATCATGAAATAAAAATGGTGATTGGGGAAAAATGGTATGCTCATGAATCGGGTATTGAATTTCATTCTATGTGATATTAAAAAGGTCTTAAATTTAACTTGGTGAACCCTGCAGAAAACCTTTATTTACACTCATAACTGAATACCTCTTACAGCTGCCGTCCTGCACCAGGGTTTTGCTTCTGTTGCCCCGCCCACAGTGGCCCAAACCACTGCTGCACCGCACAAAGACCTCTGCAGACCTGAAAGAGGAAACTACAATGTCACCAACAGCAATGGTACTATCTGTTTACTGGCATCCATGGCTCTCCAGTTCAACATCACCTTCAACTCTGTCTCCCAGAATAAGGTGCTTAAATACAAACACTCAACAGTTGTCTGAATACTGTTTGGAGCTAAAAAAGACATCTATACATTAACAGGTTTGAACAGATTTTAAATGTCCCATCGTTCATTTACAGACGGTGCAGGATCTTGTGAACCTTCAGCCCAATGTGACAAAGAGCTCTGGATCATGTGACTCAGACAGCGCCTCCCTGTGGCTCACGGCGGATGTAGAGAAGACCAACCTCACCTTTTTCTTCACCCTGGTAAGTTACTGCATCTACTACTACAATGTGCATAGTTGTGCCCTTTATCTTCTTGTTTTTATTTTCACCTTGTACTTCCTGAAACAGCCACTAGATGGCAGCTGGAGCTAGAGGTAAACTTGCTTTACTGCAGTGTTACTGACTTATGTGCTGTTTTTCTCCAGAATACTACGTCCAAAAAGTACCACCTGAGTGAAGTGTCTCTGTCAGCAACCTTGCAAGACATGAAAGGTGAGTGCACTTTAGCTCTCAGTATTCATGCTAGCTACTTAAGCATGAGTCCAACCGCTCCTGTGATCCTCATCACTCTGTAGTGTAGTCTGGGTTTTTGTTGGCTCAAAATATGGGAAAGGTTGGCACCACAGCTGAACCTACTGAAATAAAATAAAGTCTAAACATGCACTAGATCCTGAAGAGATGTGTTGGGCCTTGTGTAACTCTACAACTAGCAGTGATTTGGTGTTAAAAATTATTTTTATTTATACAGTGAAGGGGGTTGTTGATGGGGTAGTCAAATAGTAAATATTACAAAGGAAACTTTTTACAGACCCCCTCATATGTTACACCTAAGCAGTGCTTAAAATCTACTCTGAAAAAACAGGAGCATCTGTATGATATGATGTAATGTAGCACAGCAGCCCTGCAATAAATCCTATCGTTGTGAAATATTTAGCTTTTGTTGTGTCGGAGAGGTGTTGATTCAGCTGCATCACAGTGAAAGGTGATGTTGTTTATAGAAAAACAAGTAGGAAAATGCGAAAAGGTCCAAGTTAATCAGTTACAGCTGCATGTGTAGAGTCGACACACGTTTATCCTCCTTTTATAATTTATACAAGACAGGTGGAAATGCGTTAATGCATACTGTATACCCTAATAAGAGAAGCATTTTGGGGGTGAACTGGACTACAATCATGTGCATAAATATATGTATTTTTACAATAGTGTGGTCTCAAATCACATTGTACCTGAATAGTATTTTGGGGGGAATTTTAGTGCCTTTATACAGACAATAGAGAGATGCAACAGAAGTCCCCGGCCAGACTCAAACTGGGGATGTTGTGGTTCATGTTCACCGTCTTAACCCCTGAGCTGCCGGGATGTCCTGTAAATGGATATTTTGATAAAATAATCTTAACTAGATGACCGTTACAGTCGACTGAGCAAACCATCCACTAATGAATACAGTAAGGTGCAGTTGAAAGATCTGGAAAAAGCTACAAAGTACACCTTGAATTAAGATCGTCTTGTCAAAATACTGTTAAGGTCGAATGAGTTCTTTTAAGAACAAAAACAACCACAATGAGACATTCACACGTTTTCTTCCTGTCCTCAACCACCGACACATTCAGTCAACTAGTTGATCTGAAACTCTTCCCTCCATCTTCAGTCTCTTTCTCCTGCAGCAGTCCTGTATTCTGTCTGTAACACCTGACAAATTTACAGCATTTTTAACATGAATTAATTCTTTAGTGGTTCGTGCTAATTGACTGGAGCATTATCTTGCTTTATTTTCAATTGCTCCACATGTAGTCATTCGGCTGTTTCAACAGTTTCTCCTTTTTTTAAAAACGGGTGCCATTACTGTTGAGATCATCGGGTCTTGAAGCAACCGCCTTTAAATTCTCTATGCAAGAAAAAAAAAACCCCAGGTGAACTTTCTTAAATCCTCTCTGCCGTCATCATCTCCTTTTATTTAAATCCGTTTTCCCTCTTCATATTTCTCTCATATTTTGTCTCTATTGCTTTTTGTTTCACAGGACACCTCTTACCCCTGTAATCACTCCCTGTTCTGTCCTCTGCTATAGAGCCCTTCTCAGCCGGTAACCGCAGCCTGGACTACCTGCGGGGCACCCTGGGCTACTCATACATGTGCCGTAAGGAGCAGACTCTGAACGTGGCCCAGGATTTGTCCATCAACATCTTCCAGGTCCAGGTGCAGCCCTTCGCTGTCACTGGAGATAAGTTTGGAGCAGGTAAATACTTCTGTCTGGTAGAGTGCGATGAAATAAATCTACTGCTTTCTTGCTCTAATTAGTTTTTTCTCTCTCAGCTGAGGAATGCCAGTTAGATGAAGATGACATGTTGATCCCCATCATAGTCGGAGCAGCTTTAGCAGGTCTTGTCCTCATCGTGCTCTTGGCCTACCTCATTGGCAGGAAGAGGAGCCACGCCGGCTACCAGACCATTTGAGGTCACTCGTCACTCTCATGTTCCCAGAGTCCAGAGCGCGCTAGCCCCACCCTTGAGATTAACCACTCTTTTATGAGACTTAACACTCCACCCTGTCCCCCTCCATCCCTCCATCTTTCATCTCCCTGCCCCCTGTGTGTGTGCTGTTCTTTGCCCTCATCAGTAACACTAGTCATCGTCACTTTGTGGAGGTTGATATGTTCTTTCTCAACTGACCCACTCTGTCATAAAAAAAGGGGATTTTGTTTGGAGATTGTAATGAAATGGGGAAAACTCTTTACTGGTACCAAGTAAAAGCAGGGGGGGGTGGCTGTTGATCAGAGGGTCCACGAGAGTCCTCAGATTGTATTGTACTATTTATGATTTCTGTGAAAGGAATTTTTGAGGGATTGTGGAATTTGAGGGAATCGTTAACTCTGCTTTTGGGTAACCATTTTTAAGTGGTCTTGCCCTAAAATGAGGTTTGTTATTATAAAGGGAATATTTCTGGTCTGACGTTTTTTATCGCAGCTCTACTTTTAGCCCAAATATGCTGATTTTAGGAAACACACTAAAATCCCAGTAACCTAATCTTGGAAGTTAGTTAAGATAGTTGAGATGCATTTAGGGATTTTTTTTTGTCCACTGGGATTTCTTTCCCTCTTAAAGGTACTCATCACATTTTGTATGGAGACTGTTGCTGCAGTCATTAGCTTTGTAAGATAACTGTGTTTGGGTTGAGGTATTTTTGTTTCTTTTTTCACTTCATTTAAAGGCATAGTACGACATTTTGGGAAATGGGCTTATTTGCTTTCTTGCCGAGAGTTAGATGAGAAGATGCCAATCTCATATTTGCTAAATATGAAGCTACAGCCAGCAGGTGGTTAGCTTAGCTTAGTGCAAAGACTGGAAACGGGGGGGCGAAACAACTAGCCCGGCTTTGTCTAAAGATAAAAAACTGCCTACCAGCACCTCTGAAGCTCACTAACTAACGCGTTTTAATCTTGTTTGATTAATCTGTACAAAACCCGTTGAAATAGTTTGGCACATAACCACAACATGTTGTTTTTACACTTTGGTTTCTGTACAGAATAAACAATGAGATGTAACGTGTTTATTAGTGAGCTTTAGAGGCTCTGGTAGGCTGATTTTTTTTTTTTAATTTTTTTGGACAGAGGCAGGATAGTTGTTTCCCCTTGTTTCCAGTCTTTATGCTAAGCTAACAGTCTTCTGGCTGTATTTTCATATTTACCGTACAGACATGCGAGTGGTATTGATCATCTCTTCTAACTCTAGGCAAGAATTTGAATTTCCCAAAATGTCAAACTCTTCCTTTACCTGATAGTTGCTACCCTTTTGGATTCTGCTGTTACAATGTACACAGACAGGAGTTGCTAAACAATCTTAAAAAAACAGTACCGTAGGATGAAAAAGCTCAGGACATCACTGTAAGAACGTCAAAATGTTGAAATGTTATAGTCCACTGGGTGGTTTTGTTTGTTTTCGTTCCCTGAATATGAGCCCACTTAGGATTTTGTTTGCTGAAGGGAAAGAAGTTGCACTAAAGTTCTGAGAAACAGCCCCATGTAATGATTAAAGTGGCCAAAATGCTCTGGTCATTGTTCATCAATCAGTGCCTTCCCAGCTGTAACATAGATGGGATTGAAATAAAGCCAATACCACAGAGGTACTCACTCACTGACACTGTGTGCTGCCATGTCTGGGACATTTTCTCATTGTCTCACGTAGCCTTCATGTACTGTCACTACCATAAATATGCATTGTTTGATGTAGTCGGAGAAAGTAAAGATATTTGTTTTTTATGTTGTGTTTTTTTCCCTCCGCCATCTAAATATCCATGTAATGATTTAATAAGGTTTTAATGGATTTGTTTTAACTGTTCTGTAAAGGAGAGGTCAATAAAAGTGAATGAACGAGGTTGTTTGTTTTGCTTTCATGCAGCTCATCAGCTGTCAAACCTGTTCCTGGTTGGTTTTGTTTGTTTGGACTCCTTTTAGAAGAATAGGTACATGCAGTATTTGAGAATAACTGGTACTGAATACTGGAAATGCATCATGTTATATTAAATACACATTTTTTTTGTGTATCAAAATCTAAATTACAACATTATTGTGTAAAGAATCAGAATAAATGTTCACTTTTTTTAGTAATTAAACCATAGTTTAGTTTCGAGGTTTGGATCTATTACACTGGTTTTCAGTCATGCAGGTTTTGCATCCTCAAGGTGTAAATTAGTCTCTAATTAGATGGCTGAAATGAAAGCCAGGACTCTGAACTAAAGTGTTTCAATACTTTAAGTATGATCACAGAAACTGCTCAAATAAAGTGACCTGGCTCATAATTGTTTTTCTTTTTAGACAGACAGTTGGTCTGTCAGTAAATGCAGGGCCGGGGGAAAGTTGTCCGAGGGTGTTTGACTGTTAACAACAGTCCTCGGGCATCTCGGGTTCCAAGAGGGGTGGCAGGGCTGGCCCCGCCTGTGAGCTCCCCTCTTTCAGAGTCAGAAGGTGATGACTAAAGTGATACAAAATGACTAAAATAAACGAAATGATCACTACTAGGCATAAAATGACTACAAAGAGATACACATGACTAAAAAGAGACCCAAGCATTACCACAAACGACGAGGTTTTTTCTTTCATCTGTCTGTAGTTGGAGGCTGTTTGGAGTTACAAATAGCAGCTATTTATTGATGTTATTTCATATTATATTTAAAGTTGTTTATTTGGCATTCATTTATTACACCAAATAACTAATGTATAGTTTATTATTGCCAAGAACCCGTAAGTGTGAGTCTTAACACATTTTTACTTATTTTACTAATGTGCCCCCCTTCTTTGAATTTTGTGTTCAGTTTTGAAACCTGCCCCTGCAGATTTGAGGTGGTTCTAGGTTTTTAGTCAGCAAAGGAATGCAAATACCTGCCTTCAGTTCTCACTTATGGTTAATGATTATCTATTTGCATCCGGAACAACAGAGCTTAATAAGCCTTTTGTCTGAATCCCTAGGGGATTTCTAAACTTAATATACAGCCACAGGTTTGGATCCCCTGAATGAACTGTTGTATAAGACTATCATGTAACACCGAAATTACCACTTCTCTTTACCTTTGTTTGGCAGAGGTCAGCTAAATCAGGTAACAGATTAGGCAAATTACGAGGTTTCTGTTAACAATAAAAAGTGACACACGAAGTTCTGTAAATTAGGACAGCAGTTACCACAGCAAATTATAAACATCTAGTTTTACTTCTTAAAGAGAAATGGACGGTTAGAACAATCTTCCAGCGCAAGAGAAATTATTTCCCCATTTCCCATAAGAAGCTAATTGTATCACTCCCAAACTACTCTAGCAAAATAATCAAACTATAGTGCAAGTATTAAAAAACATGACAGATTCATGTGTGATGATCTTGAAGTATCTATAGCAGCAGAAATAGTCTGCAGAACATGGGACCCTAAGAGAAAGACAAAGTTCAAAAACATCAGTTGAGCAGCTTCAGCACATCCAGTCTACTGGATAAGAGCAATTTACAACAGAAGCAACCAAAAAGCCACCAGTAAGTCCATTTGGTAATAGTTAGTTGTTCCTGATAGTACAGTGTTACTTTCTTATACTGGATGAGAGCAGTTAGTTGTAGAAATCCAGTCAAAGGGCTTTCCAACTTTACGGCGGTCCAGATTCTTTCTCCAGTATTCGTTGTCTGCATTTCTCTCTCAGTTTGTCAATAGTTGCCATAGAGAGACTCCCGGGTTCTGTAAAGATTTTCTGTATAAAAGAGAGTTTGAGAGAATGTCAGCAAATTGATTAAGGTTCAAGATTATATCTTTAAAGGCGTAAACACACCAAGCTGTGTTTACAAGGAGCCTGTAACTTCCCTCAGAAGCTTCATGTAAACACCACATCCATAATAAACTGGCTCTGGGTATTCCAGGGCTGGGTTAAATCTGTCATAATCCGAAAAAAAGGATGACAATTTGTCATTATACCGCCTTTTTCTGATCAGCAGTTTTGGTAAATCTATTCTCCTCTGTGCAAGTTCAGTCAGAGATATTTCCTGGGGAGGATGCACCACTTTCTCCTCTGTCGTTTTTACTGGGAGCATTTTTCTACCGCTTCTCCAGGTGGTGAATCTTTCTCAGGGTAACCATTTTGAAACAGGTGAGGTGTATTAGTCTCAGGGAGGTAAATCAAAGGCCTTCTTTTTAATAACTGAATGTTGTTTTAGTAAAAAGGCACAGCAGTGAACCAATAATAATACAAAGCACTTTGGAGCTGAAGCAATTAGTTGATTAATTAATAAGTTGATCAACAGATAATTCATCTGCAACAACTTTGATAATCGATTAATCATATTTTTCAAGAGAAAAGGCCAGAAATGTGCTGGTCCCAGCCTCTCAGATGTGGATTCCTTGCTTTTCTTTGTCTTATATGATAGTAGACTGTATATATTTGGGTTTAGAGCTGCTGTATGGACAAAACAAGACATTTTGAAGATGTCACATGGGCTCCAGGAACTTTTGATCCTCATTTTTCACTATTTTGTCCATTTTAGAGACCAAATGATTAACCGATTACAAAGTATTCAGCTGAATAATCAGTAATGAAAAAGAAAATAGTTGCAGCTTTCCTTAATTTGGAAAGGTTTGCCAGTGGTGGAGAGCTGGTGTTGCTGTTCAAACTGTTCTAAGCAGTGAATCGGATTGATTACATTATAAAGGAAGAAATTGGCCCATGTAACAACGGTCAGTGTTTCCTCATTTGTGTCTCTGACTGTCGTTTCTTGTCGCACCTGCATGAAGGTGTGGCAGTCCAGAGTGAAAGCTCCACAGGTGATTTGTTTGAAGCACTCGCACACATCCATCAAAGAGCGAGCTCTCAGGATCTCCGGCTGGTGGTGAATGATGAGAGTCAGAGCAACACGGAAAAGAACCTTGGAGCCCTCGTAGAAAAGACAATCCCAGACCCGCAGAACTGTCTGCAAGTCCAAGAAAGATGTGAAATGATGTGCGTCAGTATCACCATGAATTCCTCATTTGTCTCTAGAATTCAACCCCAACTTTTACTTGCCTCAATTGGTAGAATGTCAATGTAGAGACAGATGAACCAGCGTGACACCACCAGAGTCCATATGCCGGGATACTGGGCCATGAGCTGTCCTATTGCGGGAGCTTTAGCCTTCACCAGCTCCCCAAGAACCTCCTGGTCAGTCTTCAGGCCCAACATGGCGGGGCTGTAGTAGTCTACAATATTCCCAAAGTAGATGAGTTTGCATTTGTCTGAGTGCAGTAGTGCTACTTTACTTTTACTCGTGAACTGGTTTTGTTTCTATCTCTAAGATCAAATCTAAATGTTTCAGATTGTTGTGTTAGTCCAGAATGAATTTTCCATGTGGCGTCCCACAAGGCTCCAACCTGGGTCCACTACTCTTTTGAATCTTTTATAATACAACTAGAAGTCATCATGAGCAAGTTCTTAATTTGCATTGTTATCCAGATGACACACATTCCTATATAGTCATCATTAGTATTTTATCTGCCTTACTTACCTTAAAAATAAATTTGTATTGCTATGCTGATGATGCACAATTCTATATAGTCATTATTACAAATATTTTAGCTGCCTTAATTACTTTAAAAATCAATTTCTGACATCAGTATACCAAAACGTGCTCCAACTGGGCTATGATAAAACACAGGCAGCAGCACTGTTACACCACAGGCCAATAAATGTGAGTGATATTATAAAATATAAAATAGCTGAAACAGCATTTTGTCTTTCTTTCCTAAAGATAAGATCTTGTCTCTCTTCCCCTTATAAACAGGAAGACCTTTGTTGCAGGTAGACTTAATTACTGTCACGCACTGCTCTCAGATCTGCCCAAAGGTCATTACTCGTTCAGTATGCTGCTGCCATAGCTTATGCTTCACATTTCATGAAATGTGCTATACAAATAAAGTTTGATTGTTTAAAGGCCCTGCATCGCCTTGGTTCACCAACACAGGTGTTTTCAGTTACGTTGTTTGATTAGACTTCAGGACTTTTCAGGACATGGTGGGTGTGTACAGTCTGAGCTTGATTGACATCTCCCTCACTTTCCCGTTAGTTTTGTTGCAGCTGTGAGGGCTGGACAACTCACACCTTTACCATTTTTATTGGTACATCAACCTCACGTAATTACTGGTGTAGCCACGCCCACCTTCAACCTGAGCTGACCTCTAATCAGACAGTCATTGACAACACCTGTGGGGGTGTGCAGGGACCTTAATTATGTGTCTGAGC
Organism: Macquaria australasica; assembly: GCA_005408345.1. Lineage (NCBI taxonomy): Eukaryota > Metazoa > Chordata > Actinopteri > Centrarchiformes > Percichthyidae > Macquaria > Macquaria australasica. The sequence continues at coordinate 1,431,979 of SEMN01000091.1, read as the reverse complement.
ATTTAAAAAAAACTCTACCTGGGAGCATCCTGTCCAACAGTGCATCCATGAGCCAGAAGGACTTCTCTTCATCTTTGGTGATGATGATGAGGTAGCCTGCAATGAAGTTCATGCCCTGGAATAAACAGAGACAGCAAAAATATAACTGTGTGTGAACTCACTGGCTAGTAGGTCACTGATTTACAGACAAAAACACACATGCAGCCAAATACATGGCAGAATTTATGCAGGGCATATCCACAGCAACAACATATTTCCAAAAACTTAATTAAGGATGTGATTTTGTCACCAATATGTTGTCAAATTAGTTGTGATGACTCACTTGTATGTCTGGGGAAAACAGGTAACTGTACACCTGTCATTTTTTCAAGTAGTAAACCCATTGATTTCCTCTGCCCTTATTTGGTTTATAGAGTTCTCCAGTTGCATCTCTAGCCAAAAGCTGTGTGACTTCAGTGTACATCAAAATTAAATTTGCTGTACAGGAAGCTAACAGGGATTAGTGAACGTTGCACAGAAAGTTCTGAAAACTACATTTGGGGAAAATCCTACACATGCATTTAAATGACAAAAAGAACTAGCCAGTCCTGTTCTTTAGGTAAACAGACGTCAGAGGAGGAGTGAGAGGAGAGTCAACTCTCATCTGTGCATGTGTTTTCTTCACCTGACAGTACCCCACTGCCTCATTATGGTGTCCGTAGGCCAGCAGCACATTGTACAGAGCCCTCTGCAGGCTTGGTTCGGCTTTGCTCTGGAAGAGGACGTTGTCAGGAAAGGTCCTATGCATGTCTGCTGAAAAACATGACAAGAATTGTACTGTGACATGGAGCTGTGGGTTGATACAAGCTGAGGTATGAATGTTTTAATTAAAGGGAATAGTGGATTGTCAGAGGGGAGGCTTCTTCACAGCAGACATTTTGACTTGTCACAGTAGGAAAAGCACTGGCGTTACTAACAACATTAACGATGGCTCTGTTGTATTCAAATGTTGCAGTAAGCCATGACAGTGTGACATTAAACCAGCATGCACGATACCAGGACCCTGAAGCTGAAGCAGCAAAACGGAATTCAGCCATCATTAATTTGACTATTTACACGTGTGCTTCTCCTACTGCGACATGTCAAAAAGTCCTCTGTGAAAAAGGCCTGCTGTCGCACCTGTATGAATGGTTTCCTTCAGCTTGGTGTCGTGCTCCATGGCCAGCAGAGACTGGTAATAACCCGGGTTGCTCTCCAGTCGTTCCTGTGCACCACTGGCTGCCATCCAAATCCTGGCGCGGTGCTCATTAGGCACACCTTTACGCACATACCTTTTCACTTCCAAAGCAGATTTTATAATTACATCACATCACCACAGAGCACCAGAAGTCATCAAAACAGTGTTTGATTGTTTTTTTTTCTACTTGTACCTGTCAAGTTCTTCTCCACATGTGGTTTCTCTTGAAGGAGCTTGGACCATCTCATCGACCTTCTGTTGAGGACAGCTACATACTCATCCATCATCTCCTTGTAGGATTCAAAATCGTGACGTCTCTCAAAGCCATAGGGGTCAATCCTGCTGGGGCAAATCCACACAGTCCAGTACCACATACAAATGAATGACAATTCACAAAGCACAACTGTGGAGATAGGACAGACAGCTGGGTCACATTTCCTCCCCACCCTTCTTTCTCTCTCCTATTCCCTGATGACAGACACTACAACAGCCTCCACTGGGTAGGGTTTCTGTAGCAGGGAGATCAAATGCCCCAGCTGGGTGATTAGTCAGTTTTAAATTACTTTCAAGTGAGATTAGGAGCAAGGACCAAAATTCAAGCTCAAAAATAACCTCAGAAAATGTCATATATTTTCCACAAAACAACTTTTGATATCTTACTGAGCTTGATACTTGGCTTCTAATAGCAGCTTTACAAGTTTTTTTTAAGTAAAAAAAGTGCAAATACAATGAGTTGACGAGGAAAGAAGCTGATGTTAATAACTGGCAACAAAGAATATTCATGTAACAACCATAACTAAAAGAAAGACTAAACATGCAGCCGGACACCACATCAACATAAAGCTCACCTTTCACTGCCATTTTTACATGGAAGAGGTTGAGAAGCATTTCCTTTCATTTCCTTTTCCATCGCGTGTCATGTGCTGCAGGCACAGTAGTTCACCGAGGCTATAAACAACACAGAAGCACCGAGGAGGTTATTTTATTTGTATTACTTGGAAAAGTACTGACTGCTGTCAAGGTAAATAACAAAGCGGTCTGAATTTCAAATGTCTCACCTTACAGTAGTCAGTGAGAGGAGGGGCTAGTTTCAGTAACACCCAGGTGACATCCACAAGTATGGGCTTTATTTGCATGCAAAACAATTGGAGGAAGAGAAACAGTGACGTTTGCTTGTATGTTCCTCTGTATATTACTGTCCATGATAATGAATAGTGGTCGTACTTGTAGCAGTAGCAACAGTATTGGTAATAATGGTAATACTAGTACTGACAGCAGTCATTTCACCATTTTATCAAAACAAAGGTTTCCTAACCTCCTGTAGATGGTAAAATTATTATTTCCTAGCCAGGGCTGAAGAAATACTAGACTCATGAGTTCAAATTCCACCATTGCAATGCAACGCCCCTAAGAAATGTTTAACTTCAAATAAGTACATATTCTTTTCACATGTTTTCTGTAAATGTCATGATCTAAATGGTGTTTGAAAGCTGTCTCCACTGCCAGGAATATTATTATCATAAAGAAAGACTAAATCCCTTTTATTATTTTTTATTTAAACTATAATCAGTATTTTTATATCAACAATGGATCACATGCCTACTTATATGTGAAAGGTGTCACTCATAGTGATGAACCCACCTGATTCTGTAGTTCCCTTTTTTAGCATCTTGCAGCTTATTGTTGTGGTTTTGCAGCCAACACCTTTACTGTTTTGCTTCACTCTCATCAACATCCTTTCCAGCAGGCAGGTTTTTTTCAGTGAAAAATATCTGATAAACTCACTGTACACAACCTGCTCAGCACCAAACAGCAGACAGACAGAGTTAGCAACTAGCTGGTGAACATAGTGGAGCAGTTAGCAGCTACAGAGACGGACGTTTCCCTCAGGAGTTGGTAGAGACCAAAAACAGAGCTACAAGAGAGTGAATATTGAACTTACATTCATCAGGTGGACAGAGACATGACTTCAAATTAATTCTAATGTTGCACTGTGTCTGCTGGATGTGCAAATGTTTGCTAACATGTTCGCCATATAAACTTTATACGGTCATTATTATAATATTATATTTTATCGGGTCCGCTGCCCTCAACTGGCCAAAATTTATTGTAGGTTTAATTTTTCCCCCTAAAAACAGTAAAATTTCAAGATACTGAGTTAAACAATATCCATCTTAGAAATTACAAGTATAATTTGTGTAACTGTAAAATGTAAACTGATTCTAAGATTGTTACATCCTCCAAATTCCTAGACACGAGACAGAGGACGTGCCCTTAGTGTCTTTACAGGATAGGTTCACGTGTTTTCATGTCTGTCTATGTACATTGAAACAGGTTTTTCTTGTTGTAATAATTCATCCTGTTCATACTGAAGATCCATTCCTAATGTGCTTTCAATGCAAATGATGGGGGACAAAATCCACATGTCCACAGTCATTGGGGGCACCTGACCATTTTTCTGTAGGACTTGAAAAAATATGAACCTATCCTCTGATGGTAGCTACAGCCCTGCTCCTGGATTTTCACTTTTGTTCTCAATAACCCGCTGTTCTCCCTCTTTTTCTGTTATTCTCAATGGTACATCATAAAATTTAATGTTATAAAACCTCTTTTGAAATTATTTCTTTGGGGCCTTTTATGCTTTTATTTGATAGCGACAGCTGAGAGATGAAACTAAGGAGAGACACACACACACAGAGGCCCCCAGCTCGATTCGCAGTGTTAAACTTTATGATCGTATGACCAATCTGAGTGCTACAGACATCCTGATCAGCTCATCATCATCATCATCCTTTAATACTGCACCTCTGATGTGTTACATTGTAAAGTCGCAAACGGGGAAATAATAAAAACACAATGAACAACGTGTAACTAATTTAGGATCTGTTTGTTTGGCAAAGCAGTAAATTAAATATTGTTTATTATTAACAATCAACAACAGGAATAATCTGGAAAATGTAATATTAAAGCTTCAACACATTCAGGTCAGTATGATCATAAATCTTTCACACTGGCAATCATAATTCTGCTTTATGAAACACTCGTCTGAGCAGCTTTACTGCTCTGAATGTGTCATAAACTGCGTCCATCATGTAACTCAACAGCAACAAAAGAACTATTTACATGTATGATTATGGAAAAACTCATGCTTTATTCATCTTTCTTAAATGAACAATATACTTAGGCTACTTACATGATGTATCAACAATATATTCTAATTTTCACTACCTTCAGTAACACTGGACAGATGGGCTTGAACGGAAACATAAATATTGAACAGACAGATATTTATTCTTAAGGCTTACTTTGTCGTCCTGTTGTTGCCCTCTTTAGTGTCCTGGCTTCTGAACTAAGGGCTTTGCACTGCCATAACATACAGATATGTGCCATGCAATTCTAAGGGTCTGTAATTTCTTAACTTTAACCTTTACTTAAATGCTGCTGAATAGTCACTTTAGCATCGTTAATGCCTCAGAGGGATCACCTAATAAAAAACAAAACTTTTTCCTCAACAGTTAGAGAGAAATTATCTTTTGAAAGCAAAATGGTGGAACTGTGTGCAGGACTGACTACGTTACATTTAGGATTCAAGACCCAACTGAGACTAACCTGACAAATGAATACCACAAACCAATTATCAATTATCTAAATTAAAGCACTGCCTTTACTTTAGTGAAAATGTGTTTGTGAAACCAGCCCGAGGGGACGTAAAATGTGTCTAACATGCTTTCAATGAGAAGTTCACAACTCCATGACTTGACAGATCCACATAACAATTAAACCAACAGCATATCATCCACGATATTGAGGCATCCCGTTAGAGATCTTAGCATTTACTGCACATAAAAGAATCTTCTTTTGCATTTATAAATTGAACATATTTATATTATTCTTCATATAGCTCTCTTTGTAAACTGTCCCAATAGATACAGTATGTACAGTAAAAACTGCAACAGTTCTGTTGGTGCTGGTGTAGTGAGCACTCTGTCCCAAAGTTAGAGTAAGACATGGGAACTTTGCACAGCCACTCGGAGCTTCATATTACCAAACAAAGCTGACTAGGAAGAATCTTAAAACACACAGTTTTCTCCTCTCCAGTCCCTTTTTGGAGTACACACAGCCAGTGAACCTCTGCTCAGTGCTGTGTCCATCCCCACTTACAGGGCTGTGGCCTGACAGGTAGTGCTCCTCCTGGAGCAGAGCAGAGGGGCGTCCAGGATGCGGAGAATCCAACAGGAGAGACAGAGGTGAATCTGGCGATGTCCATATGACGCCTCAGTGTCACGAGGACAGAAATGTGGCCAGTTGTTCTCATAGTTTTTACTTAGCTCCCTGAAAGGTGGTTTCCTGACAGTTTCAAGTGCTTCTGTTTTCTCTCTGAAGTCAACAATTTTCACTTTTTTTTGTACAAGTCTTAAAAAAAACTATGAAGTCACTGTAAAAGAAACAATGTTCTGGCTTTCCAGAGTTGGGATTGGATTTAGAGAGTTTTACGTTTTGATCCTGTTACAATTGGTCGAGCGAATTCCACAAAATCATCTATTAGGACGGGCCATGCTCCTGAGAAAGAAACACCAAGATATCATTAGTGTAAATACAAAAGCCCATACTCACAGCTTTACCTCGAAAGCAAATGGATCAACGCTAAATCTGAAGGAGTCACTCCAAACTCACCTTCCTCATCATAGTTTGCCATGTCGTCTGCAATCATGTTACCAAAGTCCAACAATAGGTTCCATGTGTCCTTTGGGATGGATCGTTTATGGTGTTCCTGTAATGGACAATCCCTGGTGAACTGGCTAAAACATCTTCTTTTCAATTTATTCTATCTCTAGAACCAAAACGTGTCGACATTTTTGCCATTATAACACAATAGTGTAAATCACTGATGGACCAGTGGGTCAGCATGAGTTCTGGAGATCTAAGAGTACGCAGGTTTTTATTCCAACCAAACACCATCTGGTTACACTCGCTGCCCCCCTCCTCTTTGACTGAGTTTGTGCTAATCAGCGAGGTGTAATGAAAGCTGGCAGCCTTAGCCAAGTTCCCCATCACTGGGCCAAATGGATTTCTATGAGGGATGTACTAACCCAATTTTTCTCACCTGATATTGATTCCGATACCTAAACACATGATATCAGCTGATACCAGCGCTCTCTTTTTCCCAAATTTAAATCTGTATTCCTAACTGTGCTAAACTCCTTGGTGTCATTTTTGTGTAAGGTAACATGAAGCCAGAGAGTACTACCATAACTTGACAAATGCAACTATGCTATTTTTAAATTGCCATTGACTAAGAAATTGTATTTCGCTCTGTCATGTCATGGCCAATACCTGATCTGCTTTATAAAGGTCAGTACCTGCGCTGACACTAGTCCAGCATATTTGAAAGGTGCATCTTAATAATTTCACTTCTTTGACTCACCAAAAGGAATCTATTCCAAAGATCAAGGAACTTAAATCGTCCTGACAGAACCAGGTTCCAGTAGGCTACAGCCATCTCCAAGTCTGCACACAGACAAAAAGCAGAACACTCAATTCCAACAGTTTGCAATTCAGTGATACGATTCAGCAAGTTCTTGTTGTTATTGTCACTGTTCTTACCTAGACCCTTCTGTCCAGGATTTTTGGCAAAGTTGAAGGTGAACTGGTAGAAGTCCTTGAACTTCCCACTATCTTTGAGCTCCTGCTCTAATCTTGGCAAAAGGGCCTTCAGTTTTTCTGGGCTGTCACACCTAGAAAAACAGACAATTTAAGCAATAAATAAACAAAACAACTTTAATTGAACACACACACAGACACCCAAACCAGTTGTAACATGACAGTCTTGTTGCTGATGACAAATTGGCTGAAGTTAACTTTGACACATGAACCATAAAAGTCAAAACACTGCAGCTCTTCCATTGAGTCATTCCATGAAGACACAGAATACTCAAGCTGTGGTTGAGTGGGTCTATATATAGACAGCCTTCCCTCCCTGGAGCTACTCTAAGAGAACCACCATGCGAAGATACTTCGGGTACAGTGTTTATGTCCCACTTTGGAGCATGTCACACTGTTGATGTCAACACTCACCCCAGCTCTGTCATTCCATCCAGAAACTCCTTCTTGGTGAACTCGCACTGTGTGGCAGCACGAAACTTCCACGCAACGACCAGCACAGTGATGCTGGCTGGATCCAGCGAGAGGTCATCACAAAACTGTTGGATCCCATCGATACCAATCTTATTCTCGTCCTGGGGATCTATCAAGGGAAAAAAACAACAAACAGTTACACTAAAGGCCCAAACGCACTGAAACACCAAACACCAAAGCGTTATGAGGCTCCGATCTTGTTTCGATTTTGGAGTGTCAAATGAAGACCCAGGGACCAAAGCTGTTTTTTCTGCAGCAACAGTACCAACCTTTTCCTAAAATACTGCTGGTTCTGTGGTGTTGGCATTTCAAATCTGATGCCTGCGTGTCAATTATCGCTTTCTCTGCATTTGGGGCTCGACGCTTTTTGTAAACAAGTACTGTCTATAACTTTTAAATACTACAGGCCGTTTTAAAACAACTCTATCCCAGTAAATTTGTAAAGTTACAGCATAAAACACAGACTGTAAATTATCCCACTTACCTTTGTAGCGATTGTAGAGCTGCTCCAGCTTTTTTCGGTCTACTGACGTTTTCATGGATTCTTTACAGTAGAGGTCTGGATTCTGAAAGTAGTTGTCGGTGGCAACTTCTAGTTTCCAGTCATTCTGTGTGAGGCAGTACACAGCTGTCTTCTCCCCAGCCTGTGTGAAGGACATGAACTGCCGTACCTTGTCCCTCTGCGAAGACTTCAGCTTATGCTGTGTAAGTACAGGACAGGGGCTGTCAGACATGGGTGTGATCAGACCAGGGAGTACAGACAACAACATGCAAACACAGAGCGAGACACAGACAAAAACACACAGCAAGACACACACATCAACAGGCATTCAGGCAACAGTGAAGAGGACAGAAAAGACTGGGAGAGACTCAGAAACACTCACATATTTCAAAAAGGTTAGTCTGTCACACAGACAAACACACATTATAGGTGGTGAGCCAAGACGCCATGGTGGTGGTAATTATGTCCTGTCCAAGAGCAACGTGGGTTTTTCTGAAGGGGGATGTTGTGGATTCTAAAAGCACATGCTGTACCCCGGGAGGGCCCCTCAGATAACTACAGTCATAGATGTAACATGAGTAGGGAAATGGGATGCCATCACCGGGACCTAGAGGTGCAACAAGTCTGGAGTGCAACACAAGCACCCTGCCCGAAATACTTTACAATATTAAAAAAAGAAAAAACAAATCAAATGACACGATATTGTCAGAATACTTTATATACTGATATTGTGAAGATATTTTGTGATATGGAAATTTGAACTTTTATATGAAAAATATAAATAATTTATAAGAATTTTAAGAAATCAGTTATGAATGCAAGCATAAAGAGGCATTCAGTGTACATTTCACTCGGCTAGAGCCATTTAAGTAAGTTCAGAATATTGTATTATTAAATTTTAATGCAGCCATTAAAGGCCAGTAGTAAACAACAGGTCATTCTTAAAACCAAATTCCAGAGGATATGTGGTTTCCTTAGTTGATTTATCAATTAGTTGATCAACTGAAATTAATCTACAATTCTAATAATTGATTAATTATTTAAGTCGTTTTTTTTTAAGGCAATAAGGCCAAAAATCCAGTTGTCAGCTGCTCAAATGTGAGGATTTGCTCATTTTCTTAGTCTTCTCTGATAGTAAAATAAGTATCTCTGGGTTTTGGGCTGCTGACTGGACAAAACAGTCAATGTGAAAGTCGCCCTGGGTTGTGGGAACTGTGATTTTTCACTATTTTCTGACACTCCGTAGACCAAACGATTAACTGAGTAAATAAACCGCAGATGAATTGACCGTGAGAATAATCTTTATCGACGCTACCCTCACAACACCCCCCGGCTCATGCCCTCTCCTCACAGCAGCTGCGGTATCCGAGCGCTTGCACTTCACCGAGGAGCAGCATTTCCTGAAACCGGAGACTAAAACTCAGCCAGTCCGCCGAGCTGCTAACGACTTCGCCAACCGTTACCGATTTCTGCCACTAACGACCACACGAAGCCAAAACGTCTGTACTGGCTGCTGTCCAGGCAGCGCGGATTATTGTGCGACCAGACGGGCGACGCTGGGTTAGCATCGCCTGCATACCACCAGCTAGTAACTTATACTGGCTAACGTTAGCCAGGTGGATGTCATCGATGGGGGTAGTATCACGGGAACAGGCTGTCGGCGTGGTTGTGGATATGCCAGGATTTCACTCAAGCGGCCCCGAGTGTGTCCGTCTTCGAGGTCCGGCGGTTGACCTGCTCACAGTCGAAGTTGCCAGACTGCCAAAGAGGGACGTGTAGCTAGCTAGCTGCTCTCAAAATATCAACTGACCTTCCCTGTTATTAGCAGCGAACACAAGTAACTTGTCGCTGCAGGCTTGCCAAAACGCGACACAGCGTGTACTTTAATAACACGACGATAGTCTTGAAGGTAAGCCTTAATGGCACCAAATCCAATGCCCGGGGTCGTGTTTATTTTGGTTACCTACCATTTTCACACCCGCTGTTTGACCAGTTTGGTAGCCCGACTGTCGCTCATTGTGCGCCTGCGCGGAAGCAGTCGAACAGCTATTGTAGGTTTCAGCAGAAAGATGAGGTTAGCACTGACTGCTCTGTTGGTATTTGCCTTATTTGTAATTATTTGCTCAAATGAATCCATGTGTGTGTGTGTGTGAGAGAGAGAGAGAGAGAGAAAGAAAGTGAGATCTTTACATTTGTTATGCCACAGGAAAACTCACCCAAACTGCAAACAACACTGTTAAAAATAAAACTGAAGCCCACCCTTCACCCCCTAGTCCTACAGACACTCTCTCTGACTATCACAATAATCCAAAACACGATGAACACCATAAAACACTGCATCTGTAATAAATAGTCCCTCCACTACACGTCACACAGTGTCCTAACAACATAAAATGAACAGTTGGCGTAGTACTGGATTCATTTGGCAGGCAGTTTTGTCCAAATCTGATTATAGTAAGTGCATGCAAACTCCATAGGAACAAGAGCTGGATGTAATCACAAACTGGAAATGAATCCCTCTCAGATAAAAAAACTAAATGCCAAAGCGAAGTGGGTTTTCCAGGTGACCCCAAAGCTCCAGGTTTTCTGTGTGTCAGCTGGTTTGTGCTCATTTAACAGGCAACATTCTGTGAAGATGCATAATATCAACTAGTATGATAGGCCTGAACACGGGTCCTACTCTATTACCTAATCTTGAGGCCCTGCCTTGGAGTGGGTCCCTGTGTCAAATCTAGTTTTGAAACCTTTATTGTTTCAGTTTTGTGCTTATACGATGCATATTCCTAAATTAATGTGTTTAATCGTATTACCACACAGCAGGTCTGGGGCCAGGCAGTATTCAGGCAAAGAACAAGTGTACACCTTAACACAAAGAGTATGAGGGTCAGGGGGTTAATGGGGGCCCAGCAACCTGACCCCCGGAAGGTTAATCTGGCCAGGGGGCTAAAATGTGTTTAAGTGTGTTCTGTGCATCAGTGCAAGTACTAAGGTACACACTTTTTGTTGTCTTTTCTTGTCAGTGATTGGAGAAGGAGTTGAGCTGGACTCTCTGGAAGCGGTGACGGAGAAGAGGTTGCTGTCCAAGTTGTTCGAGCATCCTGAATGTCTCCCACCCCTTCCACGGCATGCTGATTGAGGAGCGTCTTCAGCCAAAGACTTACCCCCAGGGTGTTCCACCGAGCGGCACTCTTTAACTCATCCCTGCTCTGTCACAGTATGAACATCAGTGGACTGGGAGGCTGCTGAGGTCTCTTTGGATTTGCTAACGGGACTTACAACTGCATTTTCTGTAACTTCTGGTACAGTGCAATACAATTTTTAACTTATAACTTTTATGCATTTTGCACACCTTACTACAATTTGCACACTTGTATGCATGCACGTGCTTAAAAGGACATACTTTTATGTTTTTTTGCACTATTCTTTGTACCGTGTGTTTCGTTTGTGTACTGCTGCTATGATGTGAATTTCTCCCCGGGGATAAATAAAGCATTTGTATATCTATTTATCTATCTTCTTACATTTTGAATTTTTATACTTACATATTGTTAAAACAAAGATGTGTCTTTAATTCAGTTTGCTTTCACTGTTGTGTGATATTTGGTCAACAATGACGAATGTGAGTCCTCATATAACATGAGAAAAAAACCTGCAAGTGCTCACGTCACAAGAAAAATAAAATATCACTGTCTGTAGAGCTGACACAGGCTCATCTAAGTTTTATCTCGTGAAAATGAATACACCCTTCAGCAAGTCTGAATAACGACACACAGCACTGCTGCTGATACAGTATCTGTGGACGTCAGCCTTCCTTTTTTTTGTTTTACAGTAAAAAAAGGCCTGAATGGCAGCCTAATTCACTCACTTCAGACTAGTTCCTCACAGGATGCAGCGTATGTGATCGTTAGAGGGAAACCTCCTGTCATTCATACCATGTTCATGGACATTACTCGGATTGTACTCAGCAGTTTGTGGGGCTATTGAATTGTATTGTTTTATACTGAGGGGTGTTTCTAATATTTAGTCTACCCTCATTGATCTTAATAAAGTTGACAAAATAGTAGAAACCCCCCTCTGTATAACCTAATACAATTTAACAGCCCTGCAAATTACATCCTACAAAATTACCATTAAGTTCAACACCTCTCTAAAACAGTTTCAACAAAAACTGAACACTATAAAGTAGAATTTATCGCAGGGCTGTTGTATTAGACTGCATGTTGATCATTCTAATTAGCATGTAGAAGACGACATACTTTATTCTTCAAGTGCACCTGCATTTAATAAATAGCTAATTATGAGCTCCATGACGGTCTGAGAGTTTGACAGTTAAGAGGTCCTTAAATACAATGCGATTCTGAGAGACTCAGCAGGCATCATGGGAGATAAATGTCAGCTTATGATAGAGACAAGGCAGGTTATTATTTCTCAAAGGATTTAACATTGTCCTTGCAGCAAAAGTGACCAGATTTTTGATTATTTTTGAGTGCTCCAGTTTACACTACATATAACCCATTTAGAAACTGAATACAACTTGTCTGCTAAAATGAACACAAACATTTCTGGGTTCACCTACAGCTGTTTACTTTCAAATTTTATGTTAATTCTAATTAATGTACAACCATGCTGAATAAGACTGAACCAAAAATAGGGTACTCAAAACTTTATAGGCAGTATATGACAGTTAGGAAGAGGGTGGTTGATTACTGGTTGGCATGTTTGGGGGAATATTCCACCTCTTCTTTTATAAAGCTTTAGTATGATTGATGGTGTGACTGAAGAAAATGGATGGACTACAGAGGTGTTAACGTCTGTGCGGAGAAATATATTGATAGTTTTAGTTTAGTTATACAAAGAAAACAACATACAAGTAAATTTGATGCTCATTTATATGGATATTCACAGATACCCTCAGCTAAAGATACAGCACTTTTGCACAGACCTTTTAGTGTTGAACAGTTAAATGTCTGTCGGATCATACAAGGAAGTTGTTTTTATTAATGGAAATGACAGTGATTGGTAAAGATCGGACTGGTCTGGTGTACTTTTGCAGATACAGATATTGTTAATGCTGATGCAGTACAAGAAATAGATGTTCAGGTGCTGCTGGGTTGCACTTGCAAGAAAAATAAATCGATCATGGAAGGGTAACATACCACTGACAAAAATGGCGGGACAATCGCAAGAGAAAGAATGCGGAAGTCAAGAGGATATTGTGTTGTGCTCTTTTTATTTTTTTAAATTTATTAATTAATTTTTTTTTTTACCTTTGACCCTTCAGACCCTTTTGGATTTGTCTGTATCAGATCCACTTGAGATGGATGGCAGTTCACACGACATCAGATTGCGTCTCAAATGCATCTCAACTTACCGCTTGTGACTGAATTTTGCTTACCATCTCACATTTGATGTTGTCTATAGTAAACTGTGACTGCTGCCAAACGGAAAAATAACACATTTTGCATCCTGCCATACAGCCGTAAGCCATAAGGCCAATCAATCAATCAATCAATCAATCAATCAATCAATCAATCAATCAATCAATCAATCAAATGAATGAAGCAAAGTACTACAAGTACTAATTTTATTTTCCATATGATCATGGTCTCTGGTTTATGGTTGTTTCAAAGCCTTCACCACACTGGCAGTGATATAATTCTGGTGTAGAAATACTACATCTTGAGAAGACAAATGAAGTGTCTTTTTCGTACTCTGCTGCAGGTACTTAAACCTTTATCTTGACTGCATAGCTGGGTTTGGGAGTTTTGCCAAGCCATATGCACACACTACAAAACTGACAAGGTGGTTCTTCAGTGAGGTCAAGAGCTCGTTTGTGTTTAATACATATGTGGCTTAATGTGGCTGTGAAATCCTAATGTGTCCTCAGCGCATTTTTACGTGCAAGCAAAACCTACCTGCAGTCAAAGCTGTCTTGAAGTGCCAGCTTTAAAGAAACTGGGAATATGACAAGTAAAATGTATCCACATTCTCCTGTGCAGTAGATGGCGGTATATGTATCTTTGAAGCTCGTTGGTATCCACCAATCCCAAGAGGTGCAGGTTGTGGGCATGGACTGCTTTGCTTTCGTCTCGTCGATGCTGTCCAATCAGACGCCGCTAAAGCGAGACACCGCCAAGATCAGATTGTGAGACGCGCTGCTGTAGCAAGGCTAGCATAGAGTGGATGGAAAAGGCTAACAAACAATTTGCTAACTTGTGAAGTGCGCCGGTAAGCCGCATTTATCGACTTGTTGCTCGCTCACCCAGCTGCCACAAAAGAAAGTTCCTGGCGTTATATGGCTGTTTACCAGTGACTGTGTTTTTTAATAGACTGCCGAAGGAGACAACGCTAACCATTGTGAAAATGCAGCTCATTCTGGCAGTGTTGTCGATGACAGCTGTGGATTAGCTCAACCGCTAGCCACAAGCTAGCGCATCGCCAGTTGGCTAACAAAGCGCCGGTGGTGTCGGCGTTTCAACTGTAGTCGCGAGATAGCCCGACGCTAAAATAATCGGCAGGCATCGCTAACCAGCAAACTACCAGTCGTCGCTGTACTCTGTGCGTTAACTTTAACGTATCTTCTGACAAGTTGCTAACGTAAAGTTACCGTTGGTAGCAAACGATAACGGGGCGTCGGTTAGTGTAACGTCACGGGATCGAACCGGTTACACGAACGTTACGTTACTCGGCTCGTGTGTTCTGAGAGAGAATCTTTACGAACGTTCGTGCCCTTAAACGTCACAAAAACGAACGTTCTAAATGCGCGTGGAACAAGTCGCACCAGTAACGTTCACGTTAGTCCAGCCGGAGGCCGATATTTTATCCAAAATAAAATAACCAGGCTAGTTAGGTGTGTAGTTAAATACGTTATAATAAAATTATAGGATTTCGGGACAACGAGCTCACTGTTATGTTTGTTGCTGACTGATACAGCCTAGGCGTCTTACAAGAAGAGATCAATGATGGTCTACAAACCACAATTAAACAATACTCTAATTACCAGTAAGTAACGGATATCTCAGAAGTTGTGGCGAAATATTTTTGTCAAGAGTTTTTGTCACTAGATCGCTATCACTAGATTTACAGTCCGAATAAAACACAACTTGTTTCTATTTCATCGTTAACTTTATCTGTTCACTGTTTCGGTGGTTCGTCTTTCTTCAGTTGAAAACGACCACTTTGTGTACAGCTTCCATACCCGACCAACGGGCACATCCTGGGATTACTTAATGAATAACGGGAAATAACAGAAACTTGAGAAAAAAATAAACTCAAGAGTTAAATACTCAAGACTAATAAAATATTTTGTCCATTGAATTAGCTATACAATTATTGAAAAGTACTTCGACATTGCTTAGTTTGTTTCCTGTTTGGTAGGGATTTAGACCTCCTCTTCCTCCATTCTCAAATGCCAACAACAACAGCCGTCGAAGAAACAGGAGTGCACTCGTAAGTGCACAGAATCACTATATTAACTGCGAAATGCACACACATTTCTTAAATGTTAACCCATACTCAACTTGGTCTTGAACCTGCAGCACGGAACCAATAATGGCTGAATTTTATGTGAATCCTTTCAAAACGTGCATGAGCTAACTAGCTGGCTAACGCCAAGCAAGCTGAATCCAACGCTAACCGTTAGCAGTAACACTTAGCTAGCTGCATTCAACAAAAGATGGTTCATTGTTAGCGCTGTATGATATGAATGCTATTGCTACAGCATGCGACAGTAATACCAGTAACCATATGGTGCCATCACTTCAGTCACATTAATAGTTTCGCGCTGGGTAGATAAAGTTAGCATGTTTCGTGACCTGTAGCAGAAGTTCGACGATGCCTCTCCTCCGGACGTGCTCGGTACCTGAAGTAGGCCTTGTGCACACTTAGCGCAGTAAAAGTTTTGGCCATCAAGGGATGGGTAAATGTGGTTTTCTGCATACACGGTGTATTCAGAAATGCCCCTCGAAGGTTCATCATTGAGATTGGTCTGAAATATACATAGTTTCCTTCAATTTTGTCTTGTAAGAAGAATACCCGGTAACTCAAGCTAACGTTAGTGATGTAGCTTTGTGCAGTGTGCTGGCAGCAAGCAGTTCAAATGGGCCTCAGAAATAAGTTTAGTTTCATACCCAAAACAGAGTAAAATATATTTAAGCTCTGGGAATATTATGGAAAAACATGTTTGTTTACCACTGTCATTGAATTGGTTGCCCTCTTTCTGTCTTCAGGGGTCTGAATAGTGACGAATAGGAGAACATTTTCTTTTTAGCCTGAAGCTCAACTCCTCCGGTCCTTTGGGATCATGGCTAAAGATGTAAGTAACTATATGCATGGTTTTTACTGGAAAACAGTGTAGGTTATGGGACACCTTGCAGGCACTGTAGCTGGTGTTAAATGAAGGTATGTGTGTTAACTTGCTATAACTTAAGACTTCTCATGTTTCTTGTTCTTTACTCTTTTTCTTTAATTGGACTCATGTGGCATCTTTAATGTTGTGATTCTTGGAGTGTTCTTGTCCTTCACAGGCTGGTCTGATTGAAACAAATGGAGAGCTGAAGGTTTTCATTGATCAGAATATGAGCCCTAGCAAAGGTATACGTTACTAGTAATTGCCTTTGTACAGCGATTGCACACACTGCACAGTATTGTTTTTATATTACATACGGTCTAGTTTAATTGATCGCCTGTCCCATAAAGGAAACAATGTTTTTTTTCCAGGTGTAGGCCTATGTGCGTGTAGTTGGACGACAGGGGGCAATGGAGTATCAATCAAGAGCTCTACTCATTACTGGTCTTCTCATGTCTTCTATTAGGTGTCCTATCTTTAGTTACTGTCCAGCCTACAGCTGCCCCTGTGGCCAAACAGCTACTACCCAAAACTCTTGGGCCATCCAATGTGAACATTGCTGCACACATGCAACATGTGCCACACATGGTGAGTGATGCTCCATACAACTACCACACTGTATGGTCTCATAATGTCAGGCTTTTGTGCTTTCTTAACCACACGAGGGTTTAGAACCTCTCAATAGATATGAAAAGTTCAGCTTTCTAAAATGTCAGTGACCCGCAGATGCATTTGTGTATAGATTTGCTTGCTGGGTTTCTCTGCTGTGTCTTACTGTTGTGTAAGCCCCCTCCATTATCATTGTGAGGTGACCGGGGAGGGTAGGTGGAGGCAGTTGATCCTAAGCTTATCAACTCCACAGTCAGCAGGATTACACCCATCATCCCATTATATACATGGAATGTATACATAACGGAAATCAGCTTAGATATCACCTCAGTGAAGGAATAGATCACCTATCTCCTAGATACCTCATATTACTATTAGGGATGCAAATTTTAAGCAGTTTCTTTCATCGAAGATCGGCCATGTTCATGACAAATAATTGATTAGTCAATAAAGATGTCTAAAATACTAAATATGTTCCTCCTAAAATAATTGTCATTCAACTATGCTGCATCTTCTCCACCCTTCATTATACACAAATAGCCAAACAAATTCAAAGGACTAAACAATCATTGTAGTGAGGGTAATTACATGCAGCGTTCCTATTATTATGAACTCAACCCGTCCTTGTATCAACAAAAAGGGCTGTAGCTTAAAACAAAAAATGTGAGTGAAGTCGTCAACAACCTGTCCTGTAATGTTAATGAGACAAAACAGACAATTGTAGACCATCTCCACTTCCAACCACACCAGCGGGTCCACTGTGGAGAGGGTCCAAATCACCAAATTCCTCTGTGTTCACATAACCAGTGACTCTGCTAGTCCCTGATCACCACCAGTCTGGCAAAGAGCTCAGCAGAGGATGCATGTTGAGATGTTACCTAATCCCTTCAGTACAACTTAATGTATTTTTTTTGTGTGTTTTTGAGTGTTAAGTACGCCGTCATCATATCAAAATTAATACATTGAATTTTGGAGAAGAACTAATTTTATGTTGACAGCCTCACAAGATTACTGCCAGGATATTAAAGGATAAGTTCACAGTTTTCTAAGTTGGTCTTAAAACAATAGTCAGGTGCCCACATGAACATTTATTTTCTTGCTGTGATCATTCATCCTGTTCATATTGGCAGTAGATCTTCCAAACAATGTAAGTGATTGGGCAGTCCTTGTTAAATGTATTCCAAAGTTTATCTGACGCTTCGGCAGTCTGAGTTAATTAAAGGGGATCTTTTACTGGCCAGTATGAACAGGGGGAATGATTACAGCAAGCACAACCTGCTTCAATGTATATATGGGAACCTGACTATTGTTTAAAGACAGACTTGAACATTTCTGGACCTGTCCTTTTAATATTTTTTTCCCTGTATTTTGCTCTGTCCTTTGTAGGTGATTGGAACACCCCAGAGACCGACAGTATCCAATACCATTTTGGTAAACAGTCCACACACACCCAGTTCCCAGTTCCTCACTCAGAGTCAACCATCTGACGCCTCTCCTTGGTCATCAGGGTAAGTTTTCAAAAGGTCTTCAAGTTTGTAATCTTGGAACATCATTGTGGAGATTAAGTGTTTTTGTAGCATGTATAAAGTCTGATATTTCATATAAAGAAAGAAAATGCATAAGCTTGACATATTAATCATTGTATTTGATGTGTAAATTGAGTGATGTGGGTGATCTAATCTGTCTGCAGAAAACGTGGTAAGAAAGGGGAAAAGAACGGGAAGGGCTTGAGGCATTTCTCCATGAAAGTGTGTGAGAAGGTGCAGAAGAAAGGAGTAACCACCTACAATGAAGTGGCAGATGAACTGGTCGCAGAATTTAGCTCTTCAGACAACCACATGTCACCCAATGACTCAGTGAGTGTTGCAGCTGCATTATAATTATCTTTTAAGAATTTAGAAGTTTTTGTTAATATTTTGAATCTGTTTTTTTTTTTTGTTTTTTTTTTTCATTTTAGCATGTGTATGACCAGAAGAACATTCGGCGGCGTGTGTACGATGCACTTAATGTGCTCATGGCCATGAACATTATCTCTAAAGAGAAGAAAGAAATCAAATGGATTGGCCTTCCCACCAACTCAGCGCAAGAGTGCCAAAACCTAGAGGTACAAACGCACAGTGAAGACCGTTCTCACAATAGTTTGTGTTAGGGATGTCTTGCCTTTTACCTATGTTATATCTCTTGATCATTATTCCTTTATTTCAACTGAAGGTGGAGAGACAAAGGCGGCTGGAGAGGATTAAACAGAAACAATCGCAGCTTCAGGAGCTCATACTGCAGGTGGGAATGAACTGAGTGCTTGTACTTCATGGTTCGTGGGGGTCACATATAGCCTGTTAAAGGTGGGGTAGGCAGTTTTCTTTTGGCATCATTGGGCAAAAATGCCATATTAACCATGCAGCATATTGCAATTCAAGTGGTCTGAGAGCAGACCTCTACTTCAGCCCCTCCTCTTGGCTTGGTTTTCAGGCTTCAGAAAATCTAGCCTGTGACGGGAGACTTTAGCCAATCACAAGTTATTTCAGAGAGACTGTGCGTTTGTATTGGCTAAGCTACAAGAGCAGATGTGCGTACACGTCCCTTTTAGATGGTGAAAGCCTGATTCAGTGGCGGAAAATCCTGCAACTTGTGATAAATTTCCAATACCTCCTTTCACTCTCGGTTAGGCTCACGCCGTGGAGAGCGAGCCCTACAAGGGATATGGTTTCGCGGGGGAACTGACTCCTGCTGCCAGTCGGAGTTGTAGGTTTGGTGGGAGGGGCTTAGCGGAGTGATATGAGGCAGCAGAGAGAGAGGCGGAAGGTTTTGCATAGGTTGCACAGATTTTGCCTCCCCCAGCTTTAATACAATGTAGTCCAGTATAACACCACCTTTTAACTATGGCCTCGCTAATAAACTTATATCAATACTAATATTATGATAGTTAAATTAATAACATGACACTGTAAATCAAAACTGAACATTAGTTTCTTCGTAAAGGTACAATTTATGGCTGAGCTGTTTTCTTGGCTTGCATTAGAGTTTACAGGTGTACCTAATAAAGTTAGTGATATGATTTTTCCGAATGAATCTGGAATTCCGGATTTTCCGACCTGAAAATGTGACCCATGTGAATCATGCAGATCCTTTAAAAAAATGCAATAAAAATAGGGGGGGGGGGGGGGGGGGTTCAAGTTGACAAGAAGGTCGTCCCGACGCTTTTTCGGAACGTATTATTCAGGTATGTCAGGATCAGTGTTGCCAATTCTCACCTGAGACACACTTTCACGTTCAGCCTCACGCTGCCCAAACAATTCTTACGCCAAACCACTGCGACAGCAACAGAGATGAACAGGCGAGCATACGTACCGTTGGTTATGTACTGTAACCCCCATTCTATGAGTGTAGGCTCTTAAATTACTGTTTGGTCCGCGATATGTGCGCGATGCTTATCGCCATGTTGACAGCTGTTCTGGCAGAAAACTGCGCTGGAGCGCCTAAGGCGTTCGAGTGAGTGAGTGTGTGTTCATATTTGGCTGAGTGAGTGAAAGCTAAGTAGCTAAAATTACACTAATAAGCTAGTTAACGTAACCAGCTGTCGAAGTTAGTGCTAGTCTAGACACATGCAGCACTTGGCTGTATGAATGGTTGCTTTTCAAGTAATTTAATCAAGTAGTTAATCCTTATGATCACTGATTACTGTGAATAACCACATTTAGATCATAGCTTGATTAAAGAGTTTACATGGTTCGTAGTAATAGTCTGTTTCCTGCTTTTTTTGTCCTTTGCCAATCACATGCTTATAAAGTGGCCACTGAGTGTATATACGATTGCTTGGTGTACATAATGAATGCACAAACAGCTTGATCATCCATTCAGTGCTACGTTGGTGGTACTACAATCAGTGGGAGAAATTCTGTGCTAAACTACAAACCAGTTGTATAAATCGATCTAAAGCATTGCTGAAGAATGTAGCAGAAATGTTGAATGTGCTATCAATGTAATCCGAAAGCTCCTCTGTGGCCGCTTCAAGGCTTTCATCTTTCTTTGGTCTTGCCTTTACAGCAAATAGCTTTTAAGAACCTGGTTCAACGGAACAGACAGACAGAGCAGCAGGCAAACAGACCTCCACCTCCCAACTCCATCATCCACCTTCCCTTCATTATTGTCAACACCAGCAAGAAAACTGTCATCGACTGCAGCATCTCTAATGACAAGTATGTGATTATGCTAGTCTTCATTTTCATTCACCTGAAAGGCTCATGTTCTTTAAATGAATAGCAAAAGAACAGTGCAGTGATGGAGACTTGTGAAATCACCTAATCATTTAACCTTTCTACATCGTAATAGTCTTAGCCAACGAGAGGCGGATCAGATCCTTTAAAATCTCTTGACTTTAAAATGTTTCAAACTTCTACGTTCTCTTCATAACGTTTCTTGGTGTCTACCAGAGGTTTGTGATAGCCGTCAGAGTATTTTATACCTCTCACCATCTGTACTTAAAAACCAATATTCTGGCACTTGTGTTACATGATTGCCACCATCCTGCACTGCACTGCTCCTTAAAACATGGTGGATATTTTTCCAAATTGCATATTTAACTTGAACTTTAAAATTGGCCAACACAGACTTACACTTACAATGTGAACAAAATCGAGTATATTGCATTTCTAGTGTTTACTATTCTATTAAACATACACTCTAGCATTGTCTTTCAGTAAAAACTCCTTGAACCACCTTAAAGTAAGATTGGGAACACTTATTTTTTTTGTTAGAAAAATTGATAATTCACCCTTATGTCTCCTGTTCTCCTCTTTCTCATCTGCAGGTTCGAGTATTTGTTCAATTTTGACAGCATGTTTGAGATCCACGATGACATCGAGGTGCTGAAGCGTATGGGCATGGCCTGTGGTTTGGAGGTGGGAAAGTGTTCTCCAGAGGATCTGAAGGTTGCACGTAGCCTGGTGCCCAAAGCTCTGGAGCCCTACGTTATAGGTCAGTGCCACAGGCTCATTTTGAGTTGCTAGTAAGCTACTGTAAATGCAAACCAAACACAACCATTTTTCTGCTTCACATTGACAGCAATAACTTGGTGAACATCACAAAACCCTTTATTCCAAAGCAGCTGTGTTTGTTGAAAGTGGTCCAGGAGATCTTTGAGAGGTTTTTTGTTCAGCGGATCAGTTTTAAAGATCACATATTAATTAACAGTAAAAGAAGCAGCAGCTACAGTGAACTGGTTAGATTACAATCTGCAGGTGGAAGGTTTTTACTTCACCTTGGTTTAGTCCCTACGTGTGAACATGTCACCAAGTTAAGTAACGGCTTTTGCTGTGCTGTACCCACTTTCATTGTATCCACATCACAGCAGGCACAGCAGGAAGTTTAGTCTTAAC
The DNA here is from genome assembly GCA_005408345.1 of Macquaria australasica. Taxonomy (NCBI): domain Eukaryota; kingdom Metazoa; phylum Chordata; class Actinopteri; order Centrarchiformes; family Percichthyidae; genus Macquaria; species Macquaria australasica. Next base: position 1,409,795 of record SEMN01000091.1, on the reverse strand, counting down.
CTGCAGTGGATGAGTGTATGTGGAGGAGATTATTATTATTGTAGTTTCTGGGATCCCTCTTTTGGTTTAGTACACATACAAACAACACGAAGTTGACACAGTTACATAAAATGTTGGAGAAAGTTGTAGTTTGCGTATTTATACAATGTAAACAGTGGTGTGACTGCAGAGGACAGTGATGATTTTAGGGATCATCAAAGTCATATTTCTTTGTTGATGTGTTTTCCTTTGTTCCAGAGATGGCAAAGGGTCCAATCAGTAACGTCTACATCACTGGAGGGTCCTCTGCCAATGGAGCCCGTTATCCTGCAAGCAGGTGAGAGATCTTGCCTGTAATTCAACCTGTTAGATGTGATAGAAAGCAGTTGCTGTTCTGCTCACCCCCCTGCTTGATTACCTTTTCCGCCATTAACTTATCCTCCTCTATTTGTAGTGATGGCTGCACTGATGGCACCATGGCCTCCAGCTCGAATGACTCTCACTACAGCGGGTCTCGTGTGGAGACTCCAGTGTCTTATATGGGGGATGATGATGATGAGGAAGAGTATGATGAGAATGATGATGAAGACTAACCTGTCGACGCCTCGCCACTCCAACAAGCACAGCCCTTCAAACCACCTTCACCATGGGAATTTAGTCCCTTTTTTTTGTGTGTGCTTCTTCAACCTTTTCCCCCCGTGTCCCATGCCTGTATTTCTGTCTGGCTTTCTCAGGGGTGTAGATGAATATTGAAAGAACAGAGGTGTATGTTGCACCCATCCTTTTCTGCTCCTGAATCACGTGCACCTGCACCACAGCTCTGGGGGAGGTGTCGTCCAAGGGAACTGTAGTCTGTGGCCTGGCAGCCACGCTGAAGTCTTTGTATGTCTAATCCACTTCTCAATAAGCCATCCCACTAAAAAAACCCTCTGTAAAACCTACTGCTGTTGGAGAATGTATAATGTACTTGTTTGAATAGTTATTCCTATTATTTTGCAACTACATATGGCAGACATGATGATGATGATCAAAATGTTCCAAGATGGCCAAAGTGTCTGTTTTAACATGCTGTTTTAGTGCAACACCATGGATTCTGAATGGTCCAATACTGTTGCCATGGCATCCCAGGATGGGGCTCCATCAGACGTGTTGATACTTTTTGTTTTGTGTTCTGCGCAATAATTTGAAATAGTTTCTTATCCCCCATTGTGTTGGGCTGGCTTCCTTCTGTTCTGTAGGCAGCTGCTTTCCTGATCTTGTTTGCTAGTTTCGTTTTTTGTATTCTGGAGTTGAGGAATTCTCCATCACCGCCCTGTTAACGCCTTGGTAGTGTTTACAAAATAATGGCACCAGCAAGGTAAAGACTTTTATAACCCAGGCTCCTAATAGGTAAATAAGCTTTGTTTGTGAATTACGTGTATGAATCCTATGACGATTGTAGCTTATAGTAACCTTTAGAGGCCAGTGATAAAGATAGACCTTCAAAAATAATTGATGTAACAAAATGTGTGGTTGCATAGGTCTTTATGTATTCCCTTCAAAGATCTCCCTTTTAAAACTTGGCAACACATGTACTGACTCTTCCAAATACTTTTTCTGTAATCTAATATAAGTTTGCAAATTAAATATAGATTGTTTTAATAATTTTGTCCCTATAATTTATGTGGGTTTTATGCAGAAACAAGGTCACCTATTATTTGTGTCAGGCCTGGCACAAGGAATGATAATATTTCTGATTTGTTGGCAGGTAGGCAGAAATGATACCTCCATAGAATATCAAGTTTTATTTATTTTGCATGTCAAGCACTTAGGCTTTTTACAAATTGTCACAACAGCTCTATCCCTCAAACAGAGTGTTTCAGTTTTTAAGACCCTCAACTGATTTGAGACTCGTGGTTCTTTTAAAACTGCTTCCTGGACTTGCGTGTGCTGGAGAAAGGTGGGTTTGGGTTAAAGGGAGGTGTCTGCTTGTCAGAGGAAAGCCACAGGAAAACTACATGCTAGACACTCAAGAAGAGGATATCTCTGAGGTGAGAACAATTGATTATATGCTCTTTTACTCACCATGCCATTGTTCCTTATATTATGCAACCATAGTTTCATGTCTATCCGCTTTTAATTTCAATATACGGACGGATTTACAAGGGAAGTCGCTGACATTGAGGCTGGGCCTTTTAATGAGGTGCCCAAATGTTTCTGACATGGAGAACCGATAAGGGCCAAAATGAAGCACTTAGCGGCAGGCGCTGAATCATTTGGAAGTTTTCCTTTTCAGTGTCTGTCTGCTTAAGTCTGATCCTAAGGCAGCAAAACATGTTGGTGCATGACATTTTAACTCCTTTCCCCTCTCCTGAAAAGCTTTTGAACATTTTTCAATTTTTTCATTTTAAAACAAAACTGACATGCCCATATGTACATTGAAAGGGTTATTGGTTGCTGTAGCAGTTCCTCCCGTCCACATTGGCTTCCAATAAATCTCTTCCTAGAGCAATTTTAATTTAAATGATGAGGGACAAAATACACAATCCTAATTCTGTGTAAAGTTACATCTAAAATTCAGCTTAAACGAATGAGGCTTTGGCAGTCTGAGTTAGTCAAATCAAGTGGGCATCCTCCAAAGTTATTCTTTTTTTTCTCCGCAGTGTTTCTTTGCTGAGCTGCAGCAGATTCAGTGATACAAATCAGTAATTTGGTATTATAAAGACTAACTTTGAAAGATACCCACTTAATTTGTTTAACTCAGTCTGCCGAAGCCTCGTTTGTTTAAGCTGAACTTCAGAATGTAATTTTACACTGAATTGGGACTGGAACTTGTCAACCATACCTGACATTACATTTGCAGTCAGTATGGACAGGAGGAACACTACAGCAAACAATAATCCTTATCAGCATATCAGTGTTGTATTGAGATATAATTTAAAATTTTGAACCTACCCTTTAATATTTCCCACTTAGAGTATTTTATTTAAATGAGGATTTATTATCATCATCTTATAAATATAAACATCTGATGTATTGAAAAAAATCATTCCAGTATATTGTGATTATCTGTAGGTCTCCCAGTTAATCACAAACATCATTGCTTTTAATATCCAGCAACTGCTTGATTAACATCTACATGAAAGCTAAAAACTGTGATTTGCCAGTTGATTGACTGGTGAAACTCCAGCTGCATATGCTGCCTGTGTTGTTCTGTTCCAGCATGTGCTCACACACTTTGTCTGGGGCATTAGGGTGTTAATGGATTACCGAAAGGTGTTGACTCAGGTGTGTGTGTGTGTGTGTGTGCGTGTGTGCGTGTGTGACTGAGGGTTGTACAGTGCTCAAAGTGTGCTGGGATCTAGTTCAGACACCAGTCTGAAGTTCCCGCTTTCTCTCTCATGCTCCCTCTGCCACTACTCTGTGATCTGTCTCCCGTTATCTCACCTTTGCTTCATCCTTTTACTGCCTCACCCCTGTACATCAGTGAGCAGCATTTATCCTCTGCCTCTGTTTTCTTTTTCTTTGCAATGTCTCCTCTTTGCGTTGCCTAACAGTCACCTACCCTCAACATGGATATCGGAGGACTGACCACAGTGGTAGCAAATTCTGCTTACATCAATGCTCGTGGAAGCATCGATGGCTCTAATCCAGCAGCAGCTCGGGATAAGAAGTACCATTCTCGCCTCAAACTGCCCCACATCACTGTGTGTGAGGGCCTGAGGGACACCCTGGATTTGGCCTTTGACTCAGTCTGCGTGGAACAGCCTATTGGCAAACGCCTCTTTAGGGAATTCTTGAATGCAAATCAAGAGTATCATGGGGTTTGCCGTTTGTGGAGAGACATTGAGGACTATGACATGGCGGAGGATTCTGACAGGGTAAAGAAGGCCTCAAAGATTGTCCAGCGTTACATGGACCCCTCTGCCAAACACTACTGCCCGTTCCTGCCTGAGGACATCATAGCGAAGGTGAAGGAAGGCCAGGAGGCTGTAGGCGATGATTTGTTTGCTGCAGCATTGGCCACAGTGTTGGACTATCTGCGGGCTGCCCCCTACACTTTCTTCCTGGAGAGCATGTATCTGAAAAGGTTCCTGCAGTGGAAGTGGCTTGAGATGCAGCCCATGGATGCAGACTGGTTCCTAGACTTCCGTGTGCTGGGGAAAGGTGGGTTTGGAGAGGTGTCTGCCTGTCAGACAAAAGCCACAGGAAAACTGTATGCCTGTAAGAAACTCAACAAGAAGAGGCTGAAGAAGAGGAAAGGCTATGAGGTGAGAGAACAATTGTCACTCTTGATAATATGCTCCTTTATTCCTTTCTTTTGATTTTAATAGAAATGTAGTTTTAAAATGGGGACTGTATTTAGACTGATCCTGTTTTTATCAACTGTGCCCAAACATGTTAATCATGGAGAACCACTAAAAGGACAAAATGAAACGCATGCCACAGTTTGAAATGCCATGTGAAATCATGTGGATTGTCGCAATATAAAATCTGGCCCTTGCTCTACTTAAGAAAGCCTCAGTTTACATAATGTGCCACAAACATGAGTGCAGTATTGTTGTGTTTCCTTGCACAAGATTTCACAGAAACACAAAGCTCTTTTATTTGCGATGCATGCAGTGATTTGATTAATAAAGGTATTTCTGCTGGCTTTATGTTCCAGAGAAAGTGCCCTGCAGACTGTAGTGGTGCTAATCATCTTTGTCCCTGCCTCTGTCTCTTTTGGCTTTAGCCTGCAGTATTAAACAACTGAGACAGGGATAGAGTGATTACTGGGAGCTTTAGTGGAAAGCTCTTCTGAATGGAACTTCTTGGTACAGTTATATCTTGCCCTTGATATGTCTGAGGTTATTATTTGAAATTCACTCGAATGTATATCAGCATATTTTTTACTTCAACCCGATGGAAGAAAAGTCCCTGTAGTTTTAGGTTTTTCTGTTGTAAAAATGTCTCTGTGCCATCGTTTTTCAAAATTGCCTTTCCTAATTTTCTCCTGTAGGGGGCGATGGTGGAGAAGAGGATTCTTGCGAGGGTTCACAGTCGCTTCATTGTGTCGTTGGCCTACGCCTTCCAGACAAAGGACGAACTTTGTCTCGTCATGACCATCATGAACGGAGGAGACCTCAAGTAACTTCACATTCTGAAAAACTCATGTTTCACACATGTACAATGTACAGGCTCATTGAGGAAACAGTTAGAGCACATGTTCCTCAACCCTTTACTATGATATCGCTGTTTTATTTACAGCATATGTAATTTGGCAGACAGAACAGGGTTTTTCTACAATATCTTTTCAATATTTCCATTGCCAACAAAAGACTGACGTGAGAGAGATGTTGTAATGTTCCCCAAAGTCAGCTGTGACACCTTTAACAATTGCCCAAATGTGCCTCAATTCATCCTTAACTGATGGTTCCTATCTACAGTGTCTTTACACTGGGGTGGATTATAATAATATGCACATTTGGTTGCTTTTAACAGCTGAACTGTGGGTGCAGCTGCATGCGTGTGGTGGAAACAGCATGTCAGTCAGTTGTTGTGGATGCGCTCGACTGCAGGCTTTTATGCAAATTGTAGCTGTTATTCTCAAGACTCATAGAGCTAGAACGTCAATTTGATGACAAGAATAACTCTTAAAAAGCACCATTGTAAGGGAGATTTGTTGATTGTGCAGCGTAATGACAACAGCAGGATTGCAGTATGCCAAATGAACATTTTATATGTAAAACCTATATAGCAACAGCATACTGGCAAGCTGTAAATATGTAATACTGCAAATTATGTACCTTTTTATTCATGACGGAGCAAAAGCTCACCTGTTCTCTGTTCCCTGAAGGTACCACATTTACCTGGTGGATGAGAACAACCCGGGGTTTGAGGAGCTCAGAGCCTGTTTTTACATCGCTCAGATCATCCAAGGCTTGGAGCACCTCCACCAGAAAAGAATCATCTACAGAGATCTCAAACCAGAAAATGTGCTGCTAGATAATGATGGTAATAATTTTGAGTCAATCGCTAGAAAAAAAATGCCATTGTCCATGTGTAATTAGTAGCTAATTAAGATGTATTTATGTTGTCGACCAGGGAATGTGCGTATATCTGACCTGGGTCTTGCTGTGGAGCTAAAAGAAGGCAAAACAATGACCAAAGGATATGCTGGGACACCAGGTGGGTCTTATTTGTATTTACAACGTAGTTACTCAGCAATTTCATATTTAAAGGTATAATAATTTCACTGTTTACACACTTAATCAGATTTTTCTTCTGGTTCTTGCAGGGTACATGCCTCCAGAGATGCTGAAAGGAGAGAAGTATGACTTTTCGGTCGACTACTTCACTCTGGGGGTGACGCTGTTTGAGTTCATGGCTGCTAAGAACCCATTCAGAAACAGGGGGGAAAAGGTAATTCGCCTTTTATCCAACCTTGAGCTTTACCCTTTGCACAAAACGGCTAACTTACATACTAAATGAGGGGATGAGAATTAAGAATACATGTCTCCTGTTTAGGTTGAACGTGAGGAGATGAAAGAGCGCATGCTGACACGGGTGGTGACCTATCCAGACAATTTCAGTGAGCATGCAAAGTCGCTCTGTGATGGGCTGCTAGCCAAGGAGGTTGGTCAGAGGATGGGTTTTAAGAATGGATCCTGTGATGAGATTAGAGCACACCCATTTTTCAGTGGCCTCAACTGGAGGAAACTGAATGCAGGTACCATCTATTTTCTACACTTATCTTGGTCTGGGTTGTGTGTAACTTTTATGACTTGAAATAAACATTGGCATGAATAAGCACTTTGTCCAAAATAAAATAGCTTATTTTTATTTCCTTTAGGCCCTGAAAATGGCTTCAATCTTCCTGCACTTGTGATTTTTAATTTCCATTTCTCACCTCTCTCCAGGTATTCTGCCTCCTCCTTTTGTCCCTGACCCTAAAGTGGTGTACGCTAAAAGTCTGGATGACGTTGGGGCTTTCTCCTCGGTCAAGGGAGTGACCTTGGAGGATCCTGACAAGACCTTTTTTGATGAGTTCTCCTCAGGCAACATCCCCATCCCCTGGCAAGAGGAGATGATCGACATGGGCATTTATGGAGAGCTCAACGTTTGGGGTCCTGAAGGCAGCATCCCTAACGACCTCCGCAGGGAGTCCATACTAGAGCAGCCAAAGTCATCAACCTGCTGCATATCGTAGAGTCATTGAAACACCTTGAAAATACATCAACCATACAGTGTACAAACTTGTAGTTCTTTAGCACGTGTGGCATGAAGACTCAAATACTCAGGACAGACACAATTCTCTTCTGAACTTTCTGATCGCAGTCAGTTTGAGACTCTAAACTTTTATTGGTGAGCGCAGGAAACAACAAGAACAGAATGGAGGTGGATTTTCAGCCTGGCATGGACTTAAGCATAGATTTAGGAGTTAAGAAAAAAGAAATGTATTGACATTATATCCTCTGCATCCCCACACATCCTCTCTTCGTCGTATCTTTCTTTGTCTCTCTCTCAATCTGTTCACTCTCTTCTCTTTGTGTGTGCATGTGCTAAATTATTGTAATGCTTATAGATTTAAAAAATTATTTTTAAGCAGGGGATTAGTTATGTGGTATGTTTGGTGCTAAGTGACAGTCGTGACATGTTGAACATCTAAAATGTTTATCTCCCTCTATTGCATATCTGCTCCTATACAGTGTATGTGCTTTTGTTTCTTTTTGAGTTTACTGTCCTTAGTTTTTACTGTATACAGCTAAATCAATTTCTGCTGTTCAAATACCGAAAACTAAGACAACAAAAATGTACAAGTTTCATGATTCTGGAAAACATTTTCTTATGTGTTGATTTCATGGTTCAAAACTGACTCTTTGCATGGATAGCCAACCTTTGATAAAGGTTTATGTAGTCTAGTTGTTATGAGACAAATTTGAATATAGAGACATGTTTACAGCAAATCAATTTATTTTCAAGAAAAAATTGTTGACCAAAAGTTGAATAAAATCAAATATCAAATGTATGAAAAAGTACTGGCAAATAAAATAGCTTATTGAAATGGACATTTGAGTGAGGAGCTTCATTTCTGCTGTCTGCTGGTCAGCATTGTTCAGGAATGTCGTGTAAACAAAGATCAAAACCAGACTTTTCTCTACATTCATTTATATCAGCGAGAGGAAAATGGAATTTCCTCTTTTCCCTCAAAAAACTAAACAAAACACAAAACCCTTTCTCGTCTTCTTCACCTCCCGAAGCTCCTCCGTCACTCCTTCGCTGTGGCCTTGTATATCCTCACCTCCTGCTGTGGCAGCTCAATGAGCAGCGTGGTGTTGAAACTGCTCTTAAAGCACTCTGTGAACCTCAAGTCTGACTGGAACCGGATCTTGTTGGCCCACAGCAGCGTTGTTCCACTTCCTGGTCGGCAAAAGTGAAGCATGGTTCCCAGCAGTTCTCCAAGGCAGTCGTGGTGATAGACCACATCAGCTGCGAGCACGTAGTCGTAGTGGTAGGACGGGTAGGAAAAGTCTCGCTCCAGGTCCTGACCCCAGGTAAGGGCAGCCACCTGAGGGGTGTAGCGGGACCGGCCCTTGGTGTTCCGCAGAAGGTTAAAGGTCAGATTTGACAAGATGTCTGGCAGGTCAGTAGCTGTCACCCAAGCACCTGGAGAAGAGCAGAGAAACAACAAGGCAGCTGAAGTACAGATAGAAAGATCCATACACCCCATTTTTAGCCATGCTAAAGGCTCACGGCAGCGCTCTAGGAATGCGATGCTGGTCTGTCGGTTGTTCAGCCCACCACTTTGGTCCAGGCTGAAATATCTCAATAGCTATTGGATGGATTGCCATGAAATTTGGTTCATACATTCATGCTCACTTCAGGATGAATTGTCATAACTTTGGAGAATCTAAAATAAAATAATCAAATAAAAAATAATCAATGGGCTGAGTGCCACAGACAGAGTATGGAAGTCAGAAAGTATTAAAAGACGGACTAACGCAGTATTTTAAACAATCACAAATAAAGTTGACAAAATGTGAACTTTTCACAGCTCTAAAACTCTGAACCTTATAGGCCAAAGAAGAAGACAAGGAAGGAAGACATTCAGACCTGTGTTTTAAACTAGGTCTGTTTTGGAAGGTCGGTAATGCTTTGTGTTGAAGTGCTTTTAAAAAGAGTAACTTTATGGATTTCTTTTAGTTGTCTATTGATAGAGGCAGATGAATGAAGAGAAAAGAGAGGACACCGTTCTATACAGTTTCAATGACCCCCTTTGTGTGAATAGATGTTTTATTTTATAGGGAATAAAATGACACTTATGTTAATACTGCTTGATTAATGGAGCCACCAAAAGAGGCAATATCAGTCCGATAATCACTTTGTTTGTCATGATATCTTTACAACTACAGGCCTGTTTGCGATGCAGAAGTTTTGGTGTAGGTGGATAGTCATGGTCCTCAGACAATAAATCTCAGTGTTTTAGTGACCCTCTGATGTTTCCTCGAATTCCACCAACAAGCCAAAATGTACATTTGGCACAAAAGATGAGCAGAAACTCGTAAAATATTCAGTGCATATTTATGCACCCAAGGGAATAAACCCTTCATGGCTTTTCTGCTAGCACAACAATCAACGAGAACCACAACTGTCTATAGTAAGAAATTCAAAATACTAACTTTTATAAAAATGTCATGATTAATGCTAATTCGATGATTGATTTGATGTAATGGCATTAAAGTTGGCAAAAAGCCTGTTATGAGTTATGTTATTACTTAGGACTTCAGTGTCAAGACTTACTGGTGCATTCTTGTAGACAAAGTTATTGTTTCATACATACAGTGCATATTGTGTAAAGTGCAAATGGACTTCATATGTTTACCAAGCAGACTGGCCACTATTGAGAGCAAGCCAGTCCCAGCTCCAATCTCCAGCACCGCTTTGTCCATCAGGTTCACTTGTTGCTGGTTATTCTCCAAGAACTGGCACAAAGCTATCGCCTACAAAATAAATTCTCGTTATTTACGACATGATTTACAACAACCAGGTCAGGGAATGTCACGGATTACACACAGTGATGGCAGGGCGTACCCCAGGCCAGATCAGAGCACCATATGAATCCATAGACTCGCGGATGCTGATGTCATGACCAGCAAAATAAAAAGACTCCTTTCCCAGTGCGTAGTAAACACTTGGCTCCCAGATGCTCCTCCTGTCCAAAGCCTCTCCTGCCATCACTTTTTGGTCTGTTAACACTGTAGAGGAGAGTGTTACATGAAGAGTCAGGTTATAATTCTGCAGATTTACAGCACTGAGAAAAACTGTTCCTCTCCTCTGCAATACAGAAACTAGACTAGAGATGGCAGCAGAATACAACAGACATACACATAATCTTGAGCGTTCAATCCAAAATTACCCTCATCTGTGGTCCCCTGCTCCACCTGTAGTTTCCTATCCTGTTTTTTGTCATCCACCTCCACTTGCTTCTGTGGGACAGACTGGTTGACTGTGGACAATCTCTCCATGACCGCTAAATACTGCAGAAGGGGAAGTAGATTAATTCATTTTTTTGTGCGACATGAGTAGGCTACTCTTATAGCGTAGCTTTTGATTATGATTAAGACATCTTAAAGGGGCACTCCAGCAAATTAGTATTGCACTTCCAAAAAGCTGAGGGACTCATAAGAGACAGATTAGAAAAAGGATGGTCAAAATTGTTGCTACAGAGGCTGAGATATCCTGGCTTTTAGTCCCCTGGATCCTACATTTCCCATAAAGCAACTCAGCTGTGTCTTTAATAAAACTCTCCTTGCCTAATAAACACCCACTTCTTTTAAACCCCACACCTCCAGTTTGTAACACAAGCTTTCTATTAAAGATTTTAAGCCTCAAACCCAATCCAAGATGACCCTTCCTCAGACTTAAGAAAGCTCCTCGTGACAAGTAAACTGACCTTTATGTGTAAAAATAGTGTCTCTTTAAATAACAGTTCAACCTCTAGCTATTAGTACATGTCTTTTTGATTTAAGCACAAAAGTTAAATTGTTTTTTACTGCAAAATTTCAGAAAGGCATATAATGTTATGCTTTACTATCTAACAATGTTTAAAATTTTAGTGTTTTTTACTTTACCTCTTAACCCGTAATGAGCAAACACATCAAACTGCATGATATAAATATATGAAAACTCTTCCCTTAATATATTTTGACAAGTATGAATATGCATTAAAAAAATCAGCGTCTTACATAAATTGCATTTGCAGTTCAGTTAGGCATATGAGCCGTGTTGATGAGCTGCATATCTTTACTTTTCCATCATTTGGATTATGACAGACATTTGTATTGTTGCCGTTTCTCTGGCTAGGAACTGTGATTTATTTTTAGTGATTGTTAAATGGTTTGTGTGTTTGTGACTTATTTTAAGCTCAGTAGAAGTTGGAATGGGTTCAGAATGGACTAGATTTAGTCCACTAGTCCCTTTAGCTGTCATTGGACTCCGGTCTGGAGCCAAAGAAACACAGCTGGCTAAACCTCCAGGTCAACAAACAGGGATACAGAGGACACATCGGGTTTCTCTTTACCTCAGATACACATCACATTCAGTTGGATCTCCATGCAAATATGAAGGAAACAGTTTGATGTAATTTAAAATAATTACTGTCATCTGAAATATGTGAAAGGTTTACCTCATTCACTGAAAAAGTAAAAAACAAATAAACAACACAAATGCCTTTAAAGACGTTGCTCTTCAGAATGTGTGAAACATACCTGTATGAAGCAGCTGTCTCTTGTTCCTCTTTTCTTGTGTCTGCACGTCTCTCTGCACGTCTCTCTGCTGTGTTCTTGTGTTTATAGTGACACACCCCTGGGTGAGGCAGGGGTGTTTGGGGTCTCTGACGGCCAGATTTGAGAGACAGAAGCAGAGAAACAGATTTATGATGTCTGACAGAGAGATGAACAATCCTGACCCCTCCCAGAACTTCAACCCTTGTTGTCAGTGTGCATATTCTGCATATTACTGTGTACTATTGTGGCTTTAAAATCAGGTCCAGCATTTTGTTTCCACAGAAGATTTTTCACAACATCTGCAGAAAGCATCATGATTCCCTCCTCTCGTCCTTAATGAACCAGACATCTGGCTTTAAGCAGGAGTTTCAGGTAGGACTGCAGGGGCGTGCAAACATTTGAGAACAACATGTATTCACAGTGTGCCAATATATTTGCATATTTATGTTTACCCTGGGAGGGCTATGAACAGATCTGTTATGGAAGTATGAGATGGATGTGTGCCACCTGGCACTCGCCGAGGAGAATAATGTTAATTTCTAATGCAATCAGCAGGAGTGAGGAAACTGTATACCCAGGCCTGACCTGGAACTGACATCACCTTTAATACCTTCATCAAGCATTTATCCTTCCCCTCTTCATCCCCCTGACATGTGTCATCTCTTATCCTGCTTTTCTTTCTCCCTCCTCCCCTCTAGGTCCTACTTGCTGTGTTGCAAGTAAAATAAATACACTGGACTTAAGGTTGTTGGTCAATCGACCATCAAAGACAAACAGAAACAACAACAAAACATCACAGAGGTGAGTTGTGGTAGTTTAAAATCCAGTGAGAAGCTTCTATGTGTGGACTGGAAAACTATTTTAGGGACTGTATTAAAATTATTGGGGTGGTGAGCGAGGCTGAACCTTATAATTCAGTTTGTAAAATAATCAAGGCCCTCGCCAGGGTCATTAATGTTTTCTTTAAACCCTCTTCTTCACTGCAACATCCTCCGCACAACATAAACGTTAATATTTTCTCAAATTATTTTTGGGCATTTTATGACTTTATTCAATACCAATAGCAGAGAGATGACAAGAAATGAGGGACAGAAATGCAGCCAGGTTTGAACTAGGGACGTTGCAAACTTCTAATGTGCACAACCGATGACACATTAATAAAATTCTATGCAGGCAGAATATAAAAATATAATATAAATATAATATAAAAGACCCTCCCCTGCTCTCCCAAAAACTACCATACCTTCAGCCAAAATAAAAATTATGCCCTCCCCATTTCTGACCCCCCCTCCCCCTCTAATAACTTTCATACAGTCCCTTAGTGTGAAACGAGAAAAACAACAGCACAAAAGATGTTACATCATGATGTTCTTCTGTAAAAGCTGCTAAACAAACTCACAAATAACTTCACGAGATGATACATAAAACAATTTAGGTTTAACTTGTTCCATGAGCACTGGTTGACCCTCTAAAACACAATAGCATGCTTTGCAGAATGAGCTGTGACTTAAAGTTCACCTGATTTGTAGAAAATGGGCTGAAATGGGTTTTAATGGTTTTAATGTACTTTTCCTTCCAATTCAATCAGCCACTGGTTTGCATATATTTCCCTTCTGTATGAAACAATAAGCAGACTTTTGAAACTTCCTTCACAGTCTCATTCAGGGACTGAACTCAGAGTTGTGTGATCTATTAAAGTGAACATCAAGTCTGCATCAAAATTATTGTTATGAGGTAACACAGATCAGAGTCTTAAAATCAACAATCAACAATTTAAGCTGCCTTACCACACTATGTTTCTTTGACAAAAATTATGCAGACTTGGTGTTTATTGTGATGGATTTCACAACTCAGGAAAGTTTTATGAGTCTGTAAAATGATTTCCAAACCATAATGAAATGAACACATGCAAAAATCAATAAAAAAAAATCAAAAAGTTTATAGAATACATTCAAAAATGGTAAGAAATATAAAGTATAGATGATTTGTAGTTAAAACCTGCACTTGAACACACTGACTTAAGTACATCCCCACCTGTGATGTGAGCTAAAGGTATGTTCTCTTGAAAATTGATCTAATACCTGACTACACACCGACTTGTGTGTCTGTTATTTGTCCATACAGAGCTGCCATGTACACTGACATGAAGAGAAGCACACAGATTAGTGCTGGTATGTAACTGCACTATAAAAGGCGGTGGTGTAAACATTGTTTACAGTCTGTTTTTGTACCACCGAACAAAGTTTACCACTGAGCATGGATACGGTGGTATTCAAATGTTTGTAAGCCGGGCTGTAGGGCTCAGCGGGAGGATTCACAGCCTCGATGCATGAACACACACACACACACACACACACACACACACACACACACACACACAAACACAAACACAGAAGCCAGCAAACAACTGGTTGTGCTGCATGAAGCTAGAAAATGACTTGAACTGACAGATGGCAAGCAGCAACACTGAGTCACTCTCATCTAAACAGCAACTCTAATAAGCGGTCAAGGTATTAGGGGATTTCCAGAGCATCAGGATCTTGACACCATGAATCCACCGCTCTCTATTTCACAATATATTGCACAGACTTTTTTGTTTTGCCAAAAGGACTCCTGTTTTATTAATTTCTTATTCAATGTATCAATGTATATACCCGCCTGATGATGACTAACCAGATCTAATTATATACTGAGTCTAAAAATATGATTTTGTAATGTACCCACACAATGTACAGTAATAGATTGGAAATGTATCTCCAACTGTGATCTCTTAAATCCAGCAAAAGTCACTTTTCCTGGCAGGGAACAATGGAGAGTCTGCAAGGCTCACATGTGCCAAAGATTGTATTTCTCAAACAATAGCTTATCGTATAATTTGTATATTCATGGATGAGCGAATGAGTATGTGTGTAGTGGTGGTGGATGTATACATGTATGTGTGCAATAGTCAGCAATTAAAATAGAGGATAAAGAGCTGCCAGTCATCACCTTAGAGTTGGTAATCCTCACCTCCACGTCCAAAGGTCAGGAAAAGGTTGTAGAGGCCAGTGGAAAATGAGTCACAGTCACACACAGCAACATGTGAGTCCCGGCAGGCTTTACAGTAGCTGCATGTGCAGCGTGAGTGTGTGAATAATATCAGTTAATGGGCGCTAAGCTCCTGTAATTTTAAAGTGTAGGCGAGGATTGGAATTCGATGAGTCTAGATGCCACATTAACAGGATAAGGTAATCAAACATACTTATCCAGCCAGCAATGTTACAGACAGTGAACATGAAATCTTAAATCTGGGTGTGAACAGCTTTTATTGCCATGAACGATTTTTGGCACAGAACAGATCTCTCTCTCTCTCTCTCTCTCTCTCTCTCTCTCTCTCTCTCTCTCTCTCTCAGACAGAGGGACTGTTCCCTGATCTGGGAAAATAATCCATAATTCCTGGACTCCGTGTGTTGAGTGAGGTGGGCCTGCTGTATATGGGTCCTGGATGGACTGGAGGTTTAGATGCACCCAACAGACTGATGGTTGTGTCACTGTTTCCTGGTAAACACTCATCACCTAAACCTCAAAAATGCCCCATGCCGCAGGCCAACAGTGCTGCTGTAACTGAGAGGGAATATACTGTACTCCCAGTGGCCAGTTTATTAGGAACACCCAGCTAAATCTAATGCAGCCTAACACAACATTCCTGCAATAAATCCTCCCTCCATGAAGATTATTAAACTGTTTTAGAGAGGTGTTGATTCAACTGTATGATCATTGTGGAGGATGTAGTTTGTGGTGCTGTTGAACTGAGTTGTTTTATACAGAGAGATGTTTCTAATATGTCCAACCAACTTATATCAATGAGGGTAGAGTAAATAATAGAAACATTTCTCTGTATAATGCAGCACAGTTCAACAGCACAACAGCATTAAGTGAGGATTTATTGCAGGACTGTTGTATTAGACTACATCAGTTTTATCTAGGTGTACCTAATAAACCGACAACTGAGGTTAAAGCTTGAATCTAAAAAAGTCACATTTTCAGGCAAGTATATAAAAAAATATTTAATTGTACTCAAAGGTGTGCTTTGATTTTTAGAAATTGCTATTTGTGACACACAAACATTGTACTTCATGTATTAACAATATATAATTTATAATCAAAATATATGTAATTAAGTACATTTACATATTTAAACACATGTTGTGGTACTTAATGTAGACACACTTGAGATCTTGTATATTTTATATAATATATGATATAATTGTATTTAAATTTTAGGTTTATAATCAAATAACATTTTCAAGTTTGTTATTAAAATATATATAAGTATGAAAAAAAATGCATTTTAATTGCACTCAAGTATACTAAGCTTTCTGTACTGTAAACCATACTATTTTTACTCATTGTAAACATTTTTTAATAATTTCTAACATTGTACTTGTGTACATATATAACTACTTAGCACACTTAATTACCACTTATTTGGGGTCTTAAAGTATATTTCACTAATTATATATCATTAATACATTAAGTACATTGTAAATATATCAAGAATAGCACACTTCAAGATTCAAAATTCAAAGATTTATTCGTCACATCCTCGTGAAATGCAGCGGTGGTTGTAAGGTGTGCTAAAAGGCTAATGTGCAATAATAATAATTTGAAGAAGAGTGAAAAATAAGGATTAAAAATAAATAAATATAAATATATGTAATATAAAATGTTAAAGTGTCAATTTTCATTACAGGAGAAATGTAAAAGTACCTTACATGCACTCGGTTCAAGTACATAAATCATGACTACACTTCAATTATGTGCAATTATGTGTACTTTTTATTAAGGGTAATAATCACAATAAGCTCAAGAATAAAAAATCACGTTTGCTTTATTTACAGGATATTAGCTTGTTATCAAAACAAATAAAACCACATTAGAATATAATGTACAAAATGTTTGTGTTCTTCTCCTTTAAAGCCCCTGAAATCTCTTCTTCAAATCTCAAGTATTTCTCCATAAAATTAATATTCATGACTAAATAAGCAACATCAAAGTTAAAAAATATCTCTAAGTATTATTTATTAAGATTTTAACACTCAAAAACTCAGCTAATCTGCTTCATCGGGACTGTGTGGTTGTGGTTTGTTCAGATTTGATTGACTGCCACCAAACAAAACCACCAACTGCCAACAGATCCTGATCCACATGTTGCTGAATCCTGATTGGAGCATGGGAATATGTGACATCACCTTTTTCCAATAAGCCCCGCCCACTTCAAACCAGTGAGAAGAGCACAGAGAAAAACAGAAATACAGAAATCTCTCGTGTGAAAGAACCAAAAGTGTCCTAATTTTGGTAGAAAATTGCGTGTTAATGTAGGATCCCTTTACTGATAGTAAGTAGCTGATTGAGAAAATTAGTTTTCAGGGCCTTTAAGTCATCGTGTGCTGCTGAGCCATTTGCTTTGCAAGATATGACTTACTGCATGGCTAAAGAAAAAAAGCAACAAACTCTGCGTCCAACATCAAATCAGACCTTTAAGCATATGAAAGAAGAGCTCACTGTACATTCACTAATGAGGAGGAGCAGATGAAAGCCTGAGGTTCCCAGCATGTGAAGTCATTGAACTTTCCATTTCCTGAAAGATAAACAAACAGCTGATCAGAAACCCAGAGGCACAGTAGTCAATATTCAAATTTGGTACAACATAAAAGTAAAAACAAAAAAGGATCTGTGTGCCTTCAGTTCAGCTTTAAACAACAATCTGACTCCTACCACGCGGCAGCACTTCCACACAGTCCTCCACATCTGCTGTGTTATTGGGTTCCCCTGATAGCCAATCAGCATAGCCCCAGTGGGATCCATCCAACCAGATAAAGCGACCGGTCTGACAGATAACAGGAGATTAATGAGGTGCAATCATTTGAAGGAGGCATTTATTTAATTCATTCTCCAGATACAAACACAGCAATAAAATGAACCACTCTCATGGTGCGATTAATGAGGGGTAAGTTATTATTTTGTATTTTCAACAACAGATTTATGACCTTCCAACTCACTGACTGAACATACGCACCTCCAAATATCGAAGTCCTCCAATCCAGGTGCGTGTATATGCCCCGTTTTGCTTCAGCATCATGTTCATCACCTCTCTGTGGATGTGTTGGCTCGTGATGGAGGCCAGGTGGCCACCAGGGAAATGTTTCTGGCAGAAGAACTGCAATGAAATAGAGAAGACAGCTGGGATTATGCACATTATTGGCTGTGTGTTGCTAAAAATCTTAAAAGTCTAACTTTATAAAGATTACATGGTGCGTCTTTGAGATAGTGGAGAAGATGTAAATACCTCGGCATCTGCAGCCCTCTTTGGCCCTTTGAAGAACTGGTAACACTTCCCCTCAAGTACCACACCAGGACAACAGCTCCACCCTGTGGCTGAAAGGTGAAATTACAACATTTTCATATATGTTCACATTTTATATAGGAATTATATTTATATAGTTTTTGACCACTGTAATCATTCCTCTTGTCCATACTGTGTGTGTGTATAATATTTTATTTCCACTTTACCTTGCTTGTCTTCCCTTTTTTCTCTTAGATGCATCACACCAATCTGAACACCTCCATCAAGCACAGGACTGTCTTCCAGGACTGGAGAGAGCTCCTCCTCCCTGACAAACTCCCTCCCTGGTTCCTCCATCATCAAAAAGTCCGACCCCTCCGCTGTGAGAGAGTCTCGCAGTTTGCCAGGCTCCATCTCCATCCTAGCCTCTTCATTTGGGAAATACTCCTCTAAAGATGGCCTCTGCTGCCCCATAATATCCAGTGCTGGCCCTTCTTCCATGATAGCAGCATCTCGCATGACCTCTTGATGTAGAAAGGGCTCTTCCCTCGTCTCAGGCTCCAGTTCCACGATTGGTTCTCCATCTAAAACATAGTGCTGTTCACTTATAAGCCCCTCCTCCTCTGGCAGAGGTTGATCTTTATTCTGAAATGCCGCCCTCAAAGACTTTTCCACCTCTGACAGCTCCGTATCGCTCAGTTCCTCTCCAACCGTGTCGTCATCATCCAGTGGCTCCAATTCCATGATTGGCTCGCCCACCATTTCATATTTTCTCTCCATGTCAATGTGCCTCTCTTCGAACTCCTGACCTGTTTCGGTCTCTGGTTCGAGGTTCATTAGCACCTGAAACTTCTCTTGAACCTCCTCCTCATTAAACACTTCAGGCTCTAGATCTCTGGGATTCTTGCGCCAGGTCCATCCTATTCAGAAATACTCCTCACTGCTGAAACTGGTCCTCTTGAACCTCCTCCTCATTAAACACTTCAGGCTCTATCTCCTCTTGATCATCTGGCTCCACCTTAACCTCTGATTCTTGCAGTTTGCCAGGCTCCATCTCCATCCTAGTGTCTTCATTTGGGAAATACTCCTCTAAAGATGGCCTCTGCTGCCCCATAATGTCCAGTGCTGGTCCTTCTTCCATGATAGCAGCATCTCGCATGACCTCTTGATGTAGAAAGGGCTCTTCCCTCGTCTCAGGCTCCAGTTCCACGATTGGTTCTCCATCTAAAACATAGTGCTGTTCACTTATAAGCCCCTCCTCCTCTGGCAGAGGTTGATCTTTATTCTGAAATGCCGCCCTCAAAGACTTTTCCACCTCTGACAGCTCCGTATCGCTCAGTTCCTCTCCAAACATGTCGTCGTCATCCAGTGGCTGCAACTCCATGATTGGCTCGCCCACCATTTCATATTTTGTCTCCATGTCAATGTGCCTCTCTTCGAACTCCAGACCTGTTTCAGTCTCTGGTTCGAGGTTCATTTGCACCTGAATCTCCTCTTGAGCCTCCTCCTCATTAAACATGGTCTTCTCCTTAGGCTCTATCTCCTCTTGAACATCTGGCTCCACCTTAAAGTCTGGGTCATCTTTGAGCTCCGGCTCCTTAACCTCTAGTTCAGGCATAACTTCTGGATTCAGATTTACTTCTGGCTCCACATTAGCCCCAGGCTCCACCTTAACTTCTGGCTCTATCTTTACCTCTGGCTCCACCTTAGCTTCTGGCTCTATCTTTACCTCTGGCTCCACCTTAACTTCTGGCTCTATCTTAACCTCTGGCTCCACCTTAACTTCTGGCTCTATCTTAACCTCTGGCTCCACCTTAACCTCTGGCTCTGCTTTGACCTCTGGGTCCTTCTTAACCTCTGGCTTCACTTTAACCTCTAGGTCCACCATACTCTGGCTCTGCTCCATGTCCACTGGCACCGGAGCCAGTTTTTCCTGCTGCTCCTTGGATCCTAGCCTGACTTGTGGCAGAGGATCCTCCACCACCACATGACCCTGCTCAGGAACCCAGTCTCCCCGCAGAGGGCTCTGGTCTTCTTTAGTCATAACAGGGTTTTGTGCCATACCTGAAGCAAATGGTGGCATTCCCAGAGTCACTGCAAAGAGAAAATAAAAAGTAAATGTGCTGGTGAAATAAGGCAGATTCCCTTACCTGCACCCATGAATGGATTACCCTTTCATGTCTTTTTGTGGTCATTTTGGGTCTTTTTGCCTTTTTGTGGTCACTCTGCAGTCACTTTGCATCTCTATATAGTCATTTGATTGACTTTCCAACAAGAAATGTCAAGAATCACTTCAAACGGAGGATCTGGCCCCCCTGAACCCGCAGGCCTGGGGGATCTGAGCCAGGTAGGCCCGTTCAGTAATCTATCCATGCCTGCATCCATCATTTCATAAAGCAGGAATGACAGCATGAGTAAGAGATCAGACCATTTAATTCATATTGCACCAAAATACGATTGCCTCAGAATTTTGTATTATTTGCTTTTATTTATAGTTTTATTTTTATTTTTTGTGCCATGTATATTTTCATTGCAAATCCAGAACAACAATTACAAATAACAGAGTGATTAGTGCGTGAGATAAACATGAGATTGATTGTTAACTCTCTTTAAGGACGTAACACAGCTCGTAGACCAAATCACAGGCAGATATGTTTTAACTTCAGTCATTACAGCAAATAAGTGATTGAAATTTTGTTGAGACTGAACTCAAAATCTACAGAGACTGGGAAGCGTTTCGGGAAACGGAACCTGCATGCGAAATCTAACGGAACAAATTTTCAAGTAGAAATCAGCCTTTTGGAGAACACACACCAGAAAAATGTTAATGAAATCTCTTACCTGCTAGACTCAGTGAGAGCAATGCCAGTGTCTTCATCTTGATGTGTATGATCTGTATTTAGGATTGCAGAATGTGATTTACTGTCAAACATACGTCAAATGCGCTTTGTACCAGTGAGTTGCCTGTCCATGTGTTTTATACCCCTCTTCTCTTTGCGACTGCTATTTATCTGTGTTTTGTTGGTACACCTAATCTTTATGAGCAGCACAAGTCCTACCCCCCTTTTTTTCTACTTTCTTTCAGTAAGTTATAAAGCAAAGCCTTCCTGATACCTTATCTTGTCAAAAGCCCATAGTTTTCCTTTTTTGTTTCCTCTTGGCAATCGCTCAATCATAATTAAGAGGGTAGAAAGTTCACATTGTCAAGGCTCTTCCAGAGAAGTTAACAGCTGAGAAAGGATCAAATAATTATACCTGATACAACTATTGCAGACTCTCAGTATAGAGATATAAGAGTTAATCTGTAGTTTCACGTTCATCTGTGTAGATGATGCTTATTGATTCTTGAATGGGAATTGGTTAAATAAGAAGGTTGGCTGAGGACTGAAGAGTAAAACTGGCATCAAAACAACAAAGGATATAATTACAAAAATACACAATGTAGACATTTTAGCTAATAAACTAGCCACAAAGTTGATGCTTCACCTCCAAAAGAAGTAAAAGAAATGTGCATAATAGAAAAACAACCTTCCACTTCCTCAGATAGTCTAGATCTAGACTCTGACCTGTTAGATTACAGAGAACCATATTTCAGTGGTATTGTTATAAATTTAATCTCTAGCACGACTGGTGAAGTCCCAAAACTATTTTGTGTTTCCTGTCTCTCTTGGAGACCACAAAATGCTTCTGTAAATAAAATATGGAAAGGGGCAGACTGTTGCCAGGAGGAAATGTAGCTGCTCAGTAAAAACTGTGACACTCAATTAGCATAAATATTAACAGGTTTATTGTGTTTGTCAAGGTATTTTCTCACAGCAGCATGTCCCAACACAAACTAGGTTTCACTGACTCAGAGGGAATATTTCTTCACTTTAGTCATCCAGTTTTGGTAATCCTCTGATCCTCTGATCTTGTAGGAAACCCACCTTTAAATTTGGCCATTTGCTTTCTGAGACGTCCCTCTGAAGCCCAAATCTCTACTGCTTGATGCTTGGGATTTTTTGGGGGGTAATTTTGCCTTTATTTGATATGGACCCTTTTCATAGCAGACATTTCGACAGGAAAAGCACAGGTGTAATTAATAACGTTAATGATGGCCGCATACCATTTAGTTTTTTCCAGCTCCGGAGCCCCATGCATTGTGCACGCTGGCTCACAGGCGCAGCTTACCGGAGCCCTTAAATGGAACAGAGCCACCATTAATGTAATGAGTTACACCTGAGTCTGTCTGCTGTAAAAAAAAAAAAAAAGCTTTATTACAGCGGAGAGACAGACAGGAAATGTGAGAAGAAAGAGAGAATGACATACGTCCAAGACCACAGGTCTGTGGGAGTTTGCGTTGTTGTTGCTACATGGATGTTTTGGTTTGAGTGACATCAACAAAACAGAATTGACTAGATTTACATTTAAAATCAGGTGTTACACAACTTTAATTGAACCCTAATTTAGTAAAACCCTGTAAGAATTTAAGACTCAATCACATTTCATAGTGCTATTGCTGGTGCATGCTGAAGCAGGTACATCTAAATAAAGACATTTTCACATACTGGGGCTACACTAGCACTGCTACATAGGTAGGTAAAAATATCCATTAAAACATTAATTAGTCTAAATAAATCTTTGAGCAGTGGCAAAATCTCACCAGTTTTTGAAAATTAAACTGTTAATGTAATGTTAATTTAGAGGGAACTCCACCAATTTCACACATCACACTGAGTTTCGAAGCTTTAAAGCGAGGTTTCAAATTTAGATCCTGTTTAGTCTAGTTGGCACAAACCTGCCACAGCATGTTGTTGAACTTTGTGTAGTAAAGTGTGAGGAGGACAGCTGTTTAAATGACGCCTGAACTGTCAAAGATCCCAACGCATTTAAAGTCACTTCCTCATTTATGTTTGGTTCGATTCAGCATGCGGGAGAGATCGTTTATGTAAAACATGTTTGTGTAAAGTGAGCAGTGGTCGCCGAGCTGTGTTGTTATGGATGTGTGTGTGTGTGTAACGTGACATCAGTGTGTCCTGCTCACAGCAGAGCAGCTGGGGTTGTTGATTGTGAACAGGTGCTGCAGCAGAGATTTTGTGACTTTGTATTTCTCTCTGTGTGTGTTCATGCACACGTGTCCGCATGTATGGCCCCTGTGTGTGTGTGTGTCTTTGTGTGTGCCTTTGTGTGTGCATATGGCCACAAATGTAAGCATGTGTGCACATTAACCAGAAGGAGCGACAATGTGCTGTTGTGTGAACGCTGGTGGTGAGAAACCTAATAGCCAAGGACACAGTAGCTGAGCTAGCAGCTGTCCCATCTCTGCACCTCCTATTACACTCATCTCTGTTGACATGTGGAAAACTCATGACTTTAACCATGATGATTTTCATCTTTTAAATTCAGATGGAGGAGCACAAGAAATTATGTCAGAAAAATCCCAGAATAGATGCAAAAGGTAATTAAGATTAAAGTGAGACTGTATCTTTAGTTGTTCCTAAAAATCTGATTTAGTTTTCTCTGCAGATTTGTCAACAAGGAGAACAATGTGTCATATTTTATAAACTGATCATGTGTTTTGTTTGTAAAATCGTAATCTGCAATGCATAGCTGTTAGATAAGTGGAGAAAAAAAGTACTGTATTTGGCTGTGAACTGTGGTGGAGTAGAAGTATGAAGTAGCATTAAGTGGAAATACTGAAGAAAAATAGGCTACAAGTGCCTCAAAACTGTACTTAAACCAGCAATAACGTAGAAAGCTGTAACCACAACATTGACATATCATCACCTTTTAAACTGATATAGCAAACACTTGCTTATTTACACATCCAGCAGTTACAGAGCAACACTATCATTCATTTGGAGTCATGTTTGTGTCCACCTGATGAGTGTAAGTCCAATATTCACTCTCTTTTAGCTCTGTTTTTAGTCTCTGCCAGCTCATGATGGAAATATCTGACTCTTTAGCTGCTAAATGCTCCATTATGTTCACCAGCTAGTTGCTAACTGTGTCTGCCTGCTGTTTGTGGCTGAGCAGGTAGTAGCCTAATATATAAATTTGTTTCCACCTGTGGTTTGCTGGTTGTATGATGCTGCTTTACCTGGACTCCTGCATCTTTGCTCTATTTGCACCAAGGACCACAATAGAAATCATTTAGTGTTTTATTCTGGACATTTTTGGACAAGTTGTAATATTCTCTTTCTCATACTGTTAAATAAACTCAGATAACCTGGGAAATATCAGAGGCGTTTGAATGTTATCCTAGTGATCCTGTATGAGATACTAACAACAGTAACAGGGCAGATCAAAGAACTCTGCTCTGTGTGCTGAGAGGCCAGTGGTCTCCCTGAACGTCACTCTCCAGACAGCAGCAGCTCCCCGTCAGTTGTCCAGGATGCGTGAGAGCGCGCGCGTGCGTGCGGCAGATGGAACTTGAAGGAGCTGCAGAGAGTTTGGAGTACAACTAACTTGATCCAGAGTCAGCGGACACCCACAGACCTCACCGTGACTAAACAGCCATGAAGATGTTGGCGCTGCCTCTTCTCATCACTTTACTGCACAGTGAGTTTTTTCCCCCTGGTTTTAGAAACTTTATTCAACAATTTGCTAACTTTATTAATGAGGCTTTGATAGGCTTGCATTAGGCTTTTCAACAGAGTATGTAAAGGCCAATTTATGATGTAAACAGGCATGTGTATTAAGAAGAAGGCTAATATAGCTAATATTTCTACAGTCTGTGGTGTAGGATTTTCCTAAAATATTTCCCTACATTTTCACAAGGGATTTTATTGTCTCAGATATTTAATTTTGTCTTTTGTATGTCAAAGTTTGGCCTATGTAAGTAAACTTAATTTAAAGAAAAATTGGAAAGTTTAAAATCCTATATACCAAAGGAGATAGTTAGAGACTGTATGAAAATGATGAGAGTAGGGAGGGAGATTGAACCTTATGTTTCACTTTTTAAAAGAGCAAGACTGTCCACAACTCATGTTCACCATTAATAAGAGGCAAAGCATAAAGAATTTAAGCTGGTGTACAATAACCTTTAACCTTAATATGTCAATTCAACAAAAAATAAAAAGGTTTTGTCCCTAATAATGTTTGTACAGTCCCTCAGAAATGCAGGATAATTATGTGGTTTTGGACTTGTTAATTAAAGAAAAGCATTTTGATGAGACATTTTCATTGAGGGATACATGTTTTTAAGCAGCCTTGTGCAACAGATTAGCTGAGATTTATATTGTGTATAAAATTAAATTGTGCAGCAGAAATGATTGGTTTGTCATAATGTTTTTATTGATCATTAGTTTGTGTGATTGAGTTCGTGCCTGTTAAGCCCACACTTGGGGGAGGAGGTGTGATGTGTTCAGGGGCTGAGATTGTGCAGGGAGTGGTTGTGGCAGGACTCCATGTTTACATTGAACCCACTCTGATGCCGTTTGAACCCGAGATCCTCAGGCTGATGAGACACATCACATGGCCCCGCGGAGGAGTGTGAGATCCCACCGTTTCAGTTTGAAGATAGCCCCCAGCTGACCCTGTTGTTAATTGGACTGAGATGAAAACGACCACTTGCTATCTGGAAAAATGCATTTGAAGTTGCTGTGGGCAGAGGCTGCTTTCCAAACAACATGCTTTATGTTGATAATTACAGCTTTGACGTGTGTGTGTGTGTTTTGATCTTTGTTGTATTTACTCATGAGGACCAAATGTCCTCACAGAGATTAAAAGATTGAAATCCTGATCCTCAGTTAGAACAAGGCTGGTAAAGGAAGTGTTTGGAATATTCTGGGAAAAATACACTTTTCATTAATGTCCAGTGCATGATTGGTAATACTGAATTTGAGCACTTTCCAATACCTTTGAATACAATTTGCAATAATCAAAAGCATAACGGCATTTCAAATTAATTCCATTTAATACAGCAATGACAATTATTATGGACAATATCATATGTCTATAACATGAACTAGACATTTATTGTTTGGAACGTATTTTAAAATATATTGCATGTATGTTTAAATATGTTTCCTGTTTACATAAGTTAAGATTAGCTCGTGGCAAGGATTCAGGTGTAGTTGGAACCAGAATCAGGTTTAGGTTAGGCTGAGGGTGTAAAGCATATGATACAGAGGGTTAGGTTTAAGGGTTCAACCAGTGTAGATCCTCACAAGTGTGTAATACCGGTGTGTGTGTGTGTGTGTGTGTGTGTGTGTGTGTGTGTGTGTTGTGCCAGCTGAGGAGGGTAAGGTTACTGTCACAAAGAGCTGCTTTGTCTGCTTAAGAAAAGCTCTCCATGCATGTGTGCACCCCACACTCCCAAATGTTCTCTTCATAATACCAAACAAGACGTATGCATTAATATTTCTCAAATAAAAGCTCCTTAAGTGATTCTCCACCGAGAATGTATTTATGTTGTTACTTATCATTTGCTCCCTGTCATCTCGTTAAAAGTCGTTTTGTCCTTTACAGGTAACAACAGCAGAGGACGGCGTGAAAGAAAGTTAGTTACAATGGATTTATGGCAGATTTAAGTTTTCACAACATAAAAAGTTGTACAACATCAATAGAAATGTCACAAATCTGCAGCACAGTCTCTGCTGTCCATCCGTGTGATACCAAGGAGAGCTGCCTTGTCACATTATCACCCTCCTTGAAGCTTCCAAGCTGCTTGGTAGAAATATATTTAACCGTATTTTGGTAAAGCTTTGATTTTTGTTGCCATTGAAACCCTTCAGGAAAGTACAAACATTTTACAGCCACCTTTAAATCTATTTTGATACTCAAAAGAGTTTGGTCGGGTTATCACTTTAAATGTTATTTTTTTAATTTGTACATACAGTACAGTACATGTTTTTATACTTGTATGCATTTTTGTGCAGGAATGAATGTAGGCTCTGCTCTGTGTGTGTGTGTGTGTGTGTGTGTGTGTGTGTGTGTGTGTGTGTGTGTGTGTGCGCGCGCGCGCTTGCTGTAAGGGCAGATCACTTAAAGAGGTTATCAGGTTGGGATTAAGGCAGCTTGTCAGAGAGTCATCCATCACCTGCATTCCTGCACACCACGGCTCCTGGCACCACCAAGATGTGGCTACACACTTTATCTCTCTCTCTGTGTGTGTGTGTGTGTGTGTGTGCAGATATGCACATATTCTGTTGTAGGAAATTAATGTACTTTTTTTCTCCATGGTGAGGATCCATGCGTGGTGTGTTTAGGCTGTGACTCATTCTCACGCGCTTTTTATCCTGTTCATGTCTGTTTGTGCTTCTGGTCTCTCTGATTGCACTGGAGTCCACAAAAGGCCCACATTCTGAAACTATAGATATATTTAGCATGTTAAATACAGAGCGATGGGATTTTTGTTCTTGTCAATAATGTGAGCAGAAGCAAGATTGTTGTACTTGGTGACCTGACGGTAAAAAAACTGTCCTCTCACGCCTGCAGGTCCTGTCTGTCTGTCAGTGACAGTAAGCTGCAGTAAACCCCAAGTGGAGGTCCACGAGCACACAGGTGAGACTGTGCCCTG
The DNA here is from genome assembly GCA_005408345.1 of Macquaria australasica. Lineage (NCBI taxonomy): Eukaryota > Metazoa > Chordata > Actinopteri > Centrarchiformes > Percichthyidae > Macquaria > Macquaria australasica. Next base: position 1,382,242 of record SEMN01000091.1, on the reverse strand, counting down.
CTGCTTTTCTGAATATCATTTATTATTAGTCTTTAAAAGAACAAAACTGTCTAATGTGATTGAAGTTTTTGGTCTCTTTAAACATGTATCTTATCTTTAATGTTTTATTGGTTCACCTTGATTAAAGAGCAACTTAACACCCCGTTTTACACAAATCACAAATGCATATATATATATATTTATTTTTATACATATAAATTGACTTGACTTGACATTTAGGAACAATTTGAGAGCAATTTGAAGATGAGACATCTGATATCTGCTTTTCTGATTCACGTGTTTTAAGCAGATTTGAAACCGATTAACATAATTACACCTTAAATTACATTTTAATGAGAATACCAGATACAGCATTTATTTAAGAATATTGTCTTGGAAAATCAACTAAGATAAAGAGAAAACAGCAGATATCTCATTTCATGCCAAAGACAAATTGTGAAATTAATACAGGAAATCAGCAAAAACAGCAGTCACTGAACAGTAACTGTCCTTTAAACCTGATCAACACATGCAGTATTACTTAATCAGTTTTCCTGAGTACACAAAAAAGCAACGCATTTAGCAACAAATAATTGGATATATTACCTGCAAAATCCAACAAGGCCAAAAGTCTATCTACTGTGGCTTGATACCTTATTTTGGCTGCTCTGTTTTCTGTCCCTCCAGATGCTGTGCTCGCCTGTGAGTTCAGGACAGAGAAAGATCAGAGCCCTCGAATCGAGTGGAAGAAGAAAGGAAAGGGGGTGACGTTTGTCTACTTTCATGAGAAATTTACTGGTGAGTGACGACAAACTGCTTCCTTTGACTTCTCCAAACTGAAAAAGCTGATATTTTGCTTAATTATTATCTTTGATTTATTCAATCTTTTAAAACTTAATTAACCTTTGTCCATCCTCTGTTACCTTTCCATTACTTTCCACTATAGGCTCTTATGCAGGACGGGCAAAGATAGAGGGAGCGACGCTGACGATACACTCCGTTACCCAGAAAGACTCGGGGGAATACCGCTGCGAGGTCACTGCCAGCGAGGACCACGTCAACTTCGGAGAGGCTACTGTAACCCTCAATGTGCTTGGTACGACGGGAAACCTGCATATGTTTTTGTGAATATGTAAATATGCATATATGGTGCCTTTTAAAGCCACAGGGAAATGACAGTTAGAACATCTTTAGCTTCTGTAATGTGACATATTTCTGAGTGACACGGTATATGTGAGCAGGATTTAATTATGAGATCAAAATCAGTCAAATTTTAAATCCTGCGGAGAGATACGGAGCTGTAAAGGACTGTTCACCTCCACACACACCTCTCTGACCTGCGCTGTTAGATCAGAAAGAAGGAACATAAGAGTTAGATTTATAAATTAGACCGCAACCACAATTTTTTGCCAGCTGAAATCCAAACACACACCTCTTACTATGACTATTGCTCTGCTAGCCTCCCACTAGCCAGTGGTCAAGTGCAGTTTTACATGATAGGTGGGGTTAGCTTGTCACCCCAAATCACATTTGATTAGATAAATGTATGCAACCACCCCTGAGTTCAAGATGAATGATGAAATATATTTCCCTCTCTGCCTCTGTAGTGCCTCCTCATGTCCCGTCCTGCGAGGTGCCGAGCTCTGTGTTTGTGGGCTCAGGCCTTGAGCTTCTCTGTAAGGACAAACTCAGTGTGCCTCCTGCCACCTACTGCTGGTACAAAGACAACAAGGCTCTGACGGCCACAGCAGATACTCCATACAGCATCGACACAAACAAGGGCACACTGGTGAGTACACACTAAAATATGAAAATACTCACACACACACACTTAAATGCACCCAGGAGTATTTAAACACAGTTATGCACATATACAGACATAAACCTGTTGCTCTCTGCAATTCAACTCTCACCTTTTCTTTGTGTGGAGCAGAAGTTTAAGAGTGTGTCTAAAACAGATGGAGGGATGTACCGCTGCGAGTCCTCCAACAGCGTGGGGGCACCCAAGAGCTGTGTGGCCAAACAACTGAAAATTATTGAATGTAAGTGGTTTTGGTACAACTCCTCGTTGGAGTTTACATGTCACGCTCCACTCACCAAAGACTCAGCAAACACACTCTTTCCCCTCCTTCTAGATCCTTTGAATATGACGATTGTGATAGCAGGTGGTGCAGGTTTTCTGGCGCTTGTCCTTTTCTGCTGCATCTGTGTGTGTGTCTGCCGACGCCGAGGCTGCTGCAAGAGTGAGTAATGTGATGCTGCTCTGTGTGTGTTGGGGTGTGTGTGTTTCTGACTTAGGCTACCTTCGGGGACACATTTCAGACGAAAGACCAGTTAATTGGGGAGGGCTTGTCCAATTGGGAACAAAAGCCGTGTCCCCAATTGGGGAAGAAGCTGATTTTTGGGTCAGTGGTTAAGGTTAGTGTTGGGAAATGAATGTAAGTCTATGTAATGTCCCCAAAAGTGACCCAAGTCAATATGTGTGTGTGTGTGTGTGTGTGTGTGTGTGTGTGTGTGTGTGTGTGTGTGTGTGTGTGTGAAAAAGAGGCCCCAGTTTGTCCCTGTCATGCAGTCATTGATTTTACATTTGAGACGTTTGCATTAATGAATATATTTGATTCAGAGAAATAAAGTATAAAAATCAATAGAGGTAAAATCTGGCAGGTCATTAAACAAACCTGTTTTTTCTAAAAGCGTATCCATAAATCTCAACCTCTTTTCTATCCTGCCGGTACATTAAATATTCCCTTTGGTCCTTTTGGTAGAGTTTTGACTTGTTTCTCAAGGTGTGTGTCTATTTATTGACCTTGACAAATACAGCAACCAGATCAGATTTTCATCTTTCATCTTTGTTTGGGTCAAAGAAGATGCATCTTGTGAAACAAGTTCATATTCTAACTCATTTTACACCAGAGGAAATATTTTTTAATTTGTGCAATACAAGAGAGATTACAGACATGAGTAACACAGTAGAGTTATTTTAGGTAACCTGCTAGTTTTTTCAACTCTACTATTTATTTTTCAAAGAAAGCAGTGGCTTATGTCTTTGACTCAATTGTAATCTTCACTGGAAAAGATTAAAATGTTGTGAAAGTGAAAGGCACAGTGAAGGGCTGGGGAGAGTGTTATTTGTGTACAGGCTGTAAACAAAACGTGTGCTAACCTACAGACAGTCATGGAGGAAGTGTTCAGATCCTTTACTTAAATATAAAAAAAAAGTATAAATACCCCAACGTAAATCTGAAATAAAGGTCTTGCATTCAAAATCTTGGTTAAGTAAAAGTACCAAAGTGTCATCTGCAACATGCACTGATCAATATTTTTACATAAACAATGGAAAAAATGGCAATGTGTATGTAAAAGAGATCCCTCATAGTGACAAACTATCACCCGTCACAGCAGTTTAACTCAGCAAGAGGGATTGTTTCAGTGTTTTTCAGCTCATTGTTTTGTTTTAAAGGAAACTTTACTGTTGTGCTTCAGTCTAACTGCTCCGATCAGCCCTGTTTCCTGCAGCAGGCAGCTGTTTTCAGTGAAAAAGCTCTAAAAAGCCTCTGTACACTACCTGTCCAGCACCAAACAGCAATTAATGACTATAGCTGATGAACACAGTGGAGCATCTAGCTGCTAAAGAGACAGACATTTCCCTCAGGAGAGCTAAAAGAAAGTGAATATTGGACTTTCATTTGTCAAGCGGACAGAAACTCTTAATGCATACTTGAGTAAATGTACTAATTGCTATCCACGATTGCCAACAGAAAAAGAGACAAATGTCCAGCTTCGTTGGCAAGTATGGTGGTCATCATGATAAATGTTAACTTGACTTTTTTCTCCTTTGTTGTTTCTTTGAACAGAGGACAAGAAAACAAAAAGGTGAGGGTTTCACTTTTCAGACTGACTCTTGTTTGCTTGCAGCTGTGTGTTATTGACTCGTAATGAGCTCTGACTGAACCGCCACCCTTTGTCTTTCAGCACCATGTCCTACAACCCTCCTCCTCCTCCTCCCATCCGCAATGTGAGTGATCAGGGATTGTTATCGTGTCAGGGCTTGTTTTGCTCGCTGCCATGTATTTGCGTTGTCATTAAATACTGCTGATAAGTTGCTGATAACACTGGTTTGTAGGTAATTACAGGAAATGATTTATTGTATGTCTCTCTACAGCTAAAGCACTACAAACAAGCTCAGTCCTTCATGATCTGAGGGTGAAACACTCTCTCACTTTGACTTCAAACCATCCAAAATCTAAAGTGTACAATTATTGTGCAACACACTGGAAAGTTACTCGACCGACGCCTTGCTTTTGGACGGCTGCTCACCGCTTTCTGGGACGGACACAGGCAGACAGATCTTCAAAAACAGAGTTCAACAAGATTTTGCAGAAACCTTGTTGCTTCCTAAACACTGGCATTTATGCGTTGGCAGTTTGGAAGAGTTTCTGCTTTCACATCTACTATAAACTTACAGTTCTGTAAATTCAAGGTTTAACTCAGCTCTTTCAAATGCCATAACATATATTTCTTTATCATATTTTTCTTGTGTGTCAAGACATTTTTAAAATCTTGTTTTTAAATCTTATTTTTTCAACTCTTCTCAGACTTTAGGGGCCACGTCCCAGTTTAAGTTTGAACTCTCTTCTGCCACCTATAGGCAATGAAAATACTGTATAGATTGTATCCTTCTTATTGCCTTTCATTTATATTTAGATGCAGATATGTTGTTTTATATGAGGTTATTTTTTCTCTGTCATTTTTGTATATTTTTAAAAAAACGTGTGTTGATCTCATAATTGTTCTTTGTTTAATCTTCGGCTGTATAAATTCAAATTATGTGAATTGAGCAAATGAACAGGTGTCTGCACACACTGAATGTTGCTCTGGAAGCTTTTAAAGTCTTTGATACTATTTTGATGAGTCTGTTTCCTGATCAATAAAGAAAGCTGAAAATGAATTGGCACATTGAAATTCAAGCTGCACAGTTTATTGGCTTATTGGTAGTAAACAGCCTGGCAGAGGGAATAGGAGCTATCATGGGGATTTGATCAATGTCTTGTGTGAAAAGCATCTATATGTATTTAAACAACCATCCACAAGATGAAGAAGACTTTGTTTGGATATAATAACCTCCTGCATATTTTACAATGTCATTTAATCCTGATCACAACATATTTCTTAGGCTAGCAACATGGCTGAAATATCTCAACAACTATTTAATGGCTATGAAATTTTGTACAGACATTTATGTTTCCCTCAGGATGAATTGTAACAACAATATTTTACTAAGATAGTAAACATGGTAAACATCATACCTGCTAAACATCAGCATCTTAGTATTGTAATCATGAGCCATGGGTGTATTATGAGATAATACACTCAAATACCTACATACATACATACATGTATATCTCCTAATAAAAACATGTTGTAAGCATGTTAGCAGGCCGCTAGTATGCTAACACTAGCTCAAAACCACTGTGCCTCACAGAGCTGCTAGCATGGCTGTAGACTCTTATTCTTGTGTATTGCTCATTTTTATTAAATTTATTTAATACAGAATTTTCCTCCATGTTAGATTTAAGGGCAAATGGTTGCTAAGTGCCAAACAAAGGTTGCTTATACTCGGATATATATATATATATATATATATATATATATATATATATATATATATATATATATATATAATAAATTGGTGCCTTATTACTGGACGCTGTAAACAAGCCACAGTGGAATAGTAAAGTTTTCTTCTGACAGATGTTAGCAGCAGTTACAGGCGGCCATGTTGGACAAGAGAGCCTTCACTGATCAGCTCTTATTTATATTCTTCCCCTTGGATGTTGTTGTCTGAGGAAGACTGGTTTGCCAGTAAAACCAACAAACAACAAACTGAGAATTTAATTAGGTTTAGTTCTTTCTATCAAGCAGATTTTTGGATGTACACAGTCTGCTTCCTTTGACCAGATGACAACTTATCAGCATTTCTCTTTTGACCACTAGATGACACCACAGCACTGACTGTATCTGTTCACACCAGCACAGACTGTAGGCCTTCAGCTACATGATGCCAGCTTTTATCCATTATTTGTCCATGAACAGTAGCACTATTGTTCTCCTCCTTTGTACTCCTTGTTGTCCTTATTGTGCTGCCCATAAATTAAAAGTCTCGGAAAATGCTGATTTCCTTTTTAGAAGATGCAGCTCATGATTTAAAGATTCGACTCATGTTCATGTTAATAACTACACATTTTGGATAGCTTTACATCTGCCATATGCATTATCTGTAACTGCTAACTGTGTCAGGAACCAGTAATAGAGATCTAATCTCGTACATGGTTATAACCTTCGCTAATGATTACATTAAGTGGCTCATATTGATCTGCTAATATGGCTGTTTGGTAGCTGAAACCTTTTTGATCAACCACTCTGGCTGCAAAGCAAGGACATCAGGCGAGCTCTAAAATATGCAAATGTTGTTCCCCAGTCTGTCACTTGTGTGTGACAACTGTACCCACAACGGGAACAGCATTGGTTTTAGCATAATGATAATGCATTTTGAATCTGTATGTATGTTTTTAAGGGAGGTATTCATGAGCCCACGTCTGGGTCCAAAATTATCCCTCATTCACTGCTCACTACTCTATTTGCATGGAGTTCTGTGTAACAGAGAATATATTGTGTAGTTGGCAAAATGGAAACACAAACGAACCTATGAGATGTCATTTCATTGTGCAGACAAATTTCTTCCATCCCTGAGCAATGCATGATGTAGTTGTGACCCTCAGATGTACACACAGTACTTTTTGTCCAATGTATAGGTTATAATAAATTTCACTTGACAACACTACAAAATGGCAATGAACAATTGCAGTACTAGATTTGTATTTTCGCATTGTTAGCTAACGTCCTATTTTGCGTAAAGTAGCTGTGTGTTAAACACTCTTATGTGCTGTAAACTAAAGATATTATGGGTTTATATGTGTTTTGTGGTGGATACAGTATTCTGAAGTAAAAGTAGCAATACCACAATGTATAAATATGAATTCATTAAAACTTCTACTTGAGTAAAAGACAGAAGTATGATCAGAAAAACGTAATGTATCAAAAGTAAAAGTACTTTTGCAGAATTTCAGAGTGTTAAATCTATTACATTAGTGATTTTCTATTAGTGATGTTTTAAAATTACAGCAGCATTATAATGTAGCTGGTTGAGATGGAGCTAATTCAAAATATTTTGTAAATTGTTGGGTAGCTCAAAAACCCTGCACACTCATGACCATCCCACAAGTATTTACTATTATTTTGCCGGATTACACCTTTTTCTGGAAGGATACTAGCATCAAGTAAAGTAACTTTAATTAGAAATACTCATGTAAAGTACAGCTACCTCAAAATTGTACTTAAGTAAAGTACCTGAGAAAATGTACCAAGTTATTTTTCAGTGAAAGCCTGTTGCCCTCCTGTCTAATTTGTTCTGGAGCAGATCCTGGAACACATTATATAGTGGACTACACGGACAGTACAGTAGATAGTGAGCAGCAGTCTCAGACATGGCGTGGGAGTTCCTTCAACCCATTTACTTGCATCAGTGGAAAGACAACGTCACACATGCAGATCAGCCAACTGGACTTCCTGGTTGTACTCTGCAACAGTTATATGAGCATACAGACATGGAACAGATGATGTCTGTGACTGGAAGTACCCAAATGATAACTCCAGCCACACACACACACACACACACACACACACACACACACACACACACACACACACATACATACATCCTGTAACATCCAGATCTGGTGGCTGGTTAATGGAACTGCTCAACTGCCAGCTACAGTCATTTTTTGTGGTTGCCTTTGAACATCTGAACAGGCCTTCTTTATGGATGCTCGCCCTGGATTACAGCTCAAGGGGGCTGTTACATCACATTTTTGTAAATGTGTGTGTATATGCCAGTAGCGACAGAGGAGAGAGAGTGTAAAAATAAGTGAGTGAGAGAGAGAGAGAGAGCAGTTGAGTGTGAGTAGGCGGTGGCTGTCAAATGAAATCTATGTCAGTACCACTGTTTTCTTAGATGTTAAATTAAGCCTCAAACCAGGTTTCCTCCAAGTCATCTCCTTCCTCTGCAGCCTGGTACCAAATTTGCTGCACCGGAGCCTTACCCAGCATGCACTCTGTGAGCTGAGCTCCCCTGAAAACCTCCAGGAGCACCACTCATCTATAAACAGGTGACACAATGCACACAACACATGGCACAACACCCTCAGGGATTAAGTTGCTCCCCCCCCCTTTTTACAACTTCTTTTCCTGCAAAAAAAATTAGAAAATCTGTTTCTGCCAGTTTGTATTTGCGAGTTTTGTTTCTTTGTATCTTCCTACATCGCTCTCTGCCACCCAGATTGTAGCACATATACAGCATTAGCAGCTCTTGGGTTGTGCAAAGCTTGCATCATACAGACATTGATGTATTTATGACTTGGGGAAATTGTTGTGGCAAAGGGAGCAGGAAGAAGACCACTGACACAGGGATTACCACAGGAAACTCTCTCTCTTCCCGCTGTAGCAGTAAGAAATAGCAACATTTAAACATTTAAACCCCACCAGACAACACCCCCTACAGTTTCATTAAATCTTTATACTGAGGTTGCCTTACAATGCTCACAGTAAAGCTGTGTGTGTGTTTGTGTGTGTGTTTGTGCGAGAAGCCGAGACGGGGAGCAGAGAGAAAGTTTGTGCTGTGATTTAGCATCGTTCACTGACAAGACTGTTATGTGTAATTACAATAAGTTGGAGGATGGTAATGGTTTCGCCACTACACACACACACACACACACACACACACACACACACACACACACACACACACACACACACACACACACACACACACACACACACACACACACACACACAGCCACCTGATGTCCTGCACAAGCAATCAGTCAGGACTTAAACTGCCACAGCAGCTATGAGCTCAAATAGGAGCAGTGTAGGCCGAGTGTTATATAGATGAAATGTTTTGTCTGTGTATGTGTGAGTGTGTGTGTGTGTGTGTGTGTGAGAGAGAGAGAGAGACTGTAATTTGAAAGCCTTACACGATATCTGTGTCCTGAATGCCAAGTAGGTTTGTTAATAGTAGATGTATTACAAAAATAACAAATTTAATCAACAGATCAGATTTTTATCAGAGGCCCAAATAAAAATATGTTTAAACTTAGCCTTATTTTCATTGTGACGAGTATTTTCGGAATTCATCAATTAATCGTTTGATCTATTAAATGTCAGAAAAAAGTGAAAATTGGTGTCATAATTATCCAGAGCCCAAGTTGACATATTCAAGTGTCCTGTTTTGTCTGACATGTTTACTATGATAGAAGACCAATGAAACAAGCAGACATTAACATTTTGGAAGCTGGAACCAGTGATTTTTTGGAGATTTTTGCTTTGAAAAATGACTTGAAATGATCAGTTGATTATTAAAAAGTTTGCACATTCATTTTTTGCCAACTGATTGATCAATCAGCTAATTGTTTCAGCTCCAGCACTGAAGCCAGGGAAAGGTTTGGAGGTTTCAGTTCCTACAGCATTTCAGTTCATTGTCTTTCAAATAAACAGACCACGTGAAGTTAACACACTACAGGTACTACATGTTTACAAGGAGAACAGGATGCAGTCACCTCACGGCCAGTGAGAAACCAGATATTGCACAGATGTGGAAAATGCTGTCTGTTTCGAACACTTTACTTTAAATCCCCCTCTTTAGCATTTATAAGCAGTACATAAACAATTAATAAATGGTTTATATCACAATGTAGCTGTAAGCAGATGTAAGTGTTTATTAATGTATTTGTTAACACATTAACTGATAATGATAATTTATGTTTATTTTATATTTTATGTATATTATTACAACACAATTGTAATAATATAAAATGTTTTCATAGGAGAGGCTGTAATTGCTAACAAATACTGTACATTACACTTAAATATGTCTTTACAGTTGCAACTACATTATAGTAAACCATGTTTTAAATGTTTTTATAATGCCAATGCAAAATAAATGCTAAAGCTAGCGTACATGAATAGTCCTGGATGGAAAAATAGAGCAAAGAAAAGTCCAGACTGAAGCCATCAAACCAATTTACCTTTTAACTTGTGCAACATGTATAAGTATGATGTGATGTTTTTCATTTACACATTGCTTTTCAAATAATTTGCATTTATACACTGAATAACATTTTTTTCTTTTTGCAATGTTCAATGCATACATTTCTGTGTTCTTGGTAAAAACACCAAGAATCTTTTTCATTTTAAGAGACAAAGAAAAAACACAGAACTCAAGCAATCAATCATGACAAACCTCACTCATCATATGTTTAAAGCTGCAAGAAGCAATTTCTAACCACTAGGGGGCAGAAAGCCTGCAAAACAAACACACAAATACTGAGATCTGATATACATTTACCAGTCCAGTCTGCAAGGAATTATGTTGCTGCACTATGTTTGCATGATGTTTCTGCTGCACTAACCTGGTTCCAGACCTCAGAATTGCTTCGTACATCTGCGATTTGTTTGGCGATTCAAATATACTGAATGAAGTGAAATGAAATGGCAGTCTAAATATCAGACTACCGTTCCACATGATTTAAATCCTGTGTGACCTTTACTTTGCGAGGCAGAATGTCAAATATTAATGTGCAGCCAGAGAACCAAAACAGTGAACTATTTAGCTGCTGAAAGCTTTGCAGATTTCTAGTAGTTTAAGCTCTATGAGTAACATTTTCTCAGTACAGTACCTTGATTTAACGTTAATGTGAAAAATGTCTTAATGTAGGTTTACATTTACAAGCAATAAGACTTCACATACAAAAATCTTCTCTATTGTCTGCAGTGTTGCCTCAAACACAGAGAGGAGGCTCAATTTGCTAATGATTACAATTTGTTTTGAATATCCTGACACCAAAAGTATAACCAACCCCTCTGTAGGTTGTGTTTGAATGGAGCGTGTATTGCATAAGGTATGCAGACTTGTCAGATGTCTGCTCTGCTTCTCACTGCCCATCAGTACCTAAGATCCTGTGCTGCAGTGTGCTATTTGATAAGACTGTTTAGCATTCAAGAGGAATCCTCAGCACTCAAGTACTCCCAGTATTATGCTTTTAACTCATTCCCCCCAGAGGAGCAGAGAGAGAGAGAGAGGAGGGAGCAGAAAGGGAGGCAGAAACAGAAGGATCCTTATGGGAAGAGTGGAATTTCACAGGACAAAAACCCGTTATTGAATTCCTGTCATGATTCTTTGGATAATAACCTCCACTATCCAGCCCCCAAGACACATTTAAAGGCTTTCACAATCCCACTCCCATCTCATTTCACTGGCTGGAAGTGTGTTACTGCATACAAGCCGCTGCACTGTCCCACCACTTGCAGGATGCTACTTAACGCCTCTGTATTGGATTAGACTTTCTGTCCCTTGAGCAGAGCTTAGAAAACATCACAAGGCATCACTTTACCCAGCTAATGGCTGGATAAAGTCATGCCCTCTTAAAAAAAAGGAGGCGAGACGTACCTGAGTGTTAAGCCTGCACTGATCATCTGGCCACAGGAGCCATGATGAGGCCTGATTGCTGTGCGATTTGAGCATCCTCAGACCCACAGCTCATCAATATCCCTCACAGCTCAGCTCTGTAACACACTGCACTGCAGCAGGACGCAGGCATCGGCGAGATGAATATTTATCAAAGCCATAAAAAGGAACAGGAAACAATTTATTCGTGGCAGAAAACAGGCAGAGGCCAAAACTCTCCTGGCCACATTTTCAAAACAATGCTATAATTCAAACACACGACATGCCAGGGAATTGTAATGATATGAAGTAATTTGTACACTGCCTGGTAGGACACACTTTGACTGTCTGCTGCAGCCGATTGTGAATAAAAAGAGCATCAGGTTTAGTTGAATGTCCCTTGGATTAGAATAATTGTCCCCACTAATCTGCTGGGATTCATTAAAATAGTCGGATAGGACTGTCCCAGCTACCAGGACTACAGCAGAGTGGGCTGGTGCCCAGCAGAACGTTCCCCGAAATGCAAGCAAACATGAGGAAAGCAGGGAGATTTTATCCTCCCTTAGTCCATCCTCACCCTGCCTTCAGACACAACTCATCTCCCTCTTTTCTTGCTCAGCCCAGTGAGCTGGCTGAAGACAGGATGGGAGAAAACAACTCCTCCCGCACCCCATCCAGCTTATTAAAACCCAGAGTCTACAGGAAGAATCCTTCATGCGGAAAAGATTTACGTAAGGAGGAGAATTTACTCAGTTCTGTCCTCATTTCCGTATGCCGTACACACCAAATCCCCTTCTTTATACAACATATTTGAGTCTGGCTTTCCACAGCATTGTTCTGGCATAGACCAACTTTTCTCTGTATTTCTTCGCTCTGATTAACTGAGAGGGCGTTTTTGCAACAGGCCATGTTTGATGTGCTGGCCCTGATTAGAACATGTTAAAAATACCACCACCATGCATCCCTCCATCTACTCGATCCTGCCTTCTGCCTCCTCTTTCTGTCCACCTCTCCCACTCAGTCTGTGCTCTCCTGTTTTCTTTTCATTTCTCCTCCACATAGCTTCCCTTTGTCCCTTTTTCCCTGTATGATGAAAGGTTTTACTTCAGATGTATTTTCATCAAATTCCTCGCTTCCTCGCTATGACTATTTTTTCCTTTTCTTTGGTCACGCTTTGTCTGTTTTCAGCCAGAGGTCTATGTTTGATTATAGCTTCGCTCTCTCTGATTACGGCCTCTTGTCTCTGTGAGTGGTGTTGTCTTCCTGGCGCTCTCCCTCCCCATCAGCCAGAGTGACCTTGGCAGAATAACAGAACCAGATAGTGACAAACTCAAGAAAGTCTTATCTGGTTGCAAATGAAAAAAGAAGAAGGATCAAAACTACTGATAAAAACAATATATTTATTATGGTTTTTGGGAACACCTCATAATAAGTACTCATGATGGTTTAATGCAGAATGTATCATGAATAAGAAATAAAGTCAATGTGAGTTTATGTGATTAGTTAATCACTTAATGAATGTTAACTCACAGTTAATTCATACGATAAACCTGCAGTACATGATTTTTTTTTGGCCACTTGGGGGCAGCGGAAACCAGTTGCACCACGCTGACATATCATCACCTTTTAAGTTGATATGGTGAACTTGTTAGCACATCCAGCAGATACGGAGCAACATTATCATTAATTTTGAGTCATGTTTGTGTCCACCTGATGAATGCAAGTCCAATATTCACTCTCTTTTAGCTCTGTGTTTGGTCTCTACCAACTCCTGAGGGAAATATCTGGCTCTTTAGCTGCTAAATGCTCCACTATGTTCACCAGCTAGTTTCAAACTGTGTCTGTGTGTCGAATGATGCTGGGCAAGTAGTGTACAGTGGGTTTTTAGAGTGTTATCTTTGAAAAAAAAAAAAAGGCCACAAAACGACACTATGAGAGCGGTGAGAGTGAACTGAAACAGTAAAGTTGTGAGCCGGACAGTTGAACGATGAGCTGAAACTCACTATAAAGCTCCTTACAGCCGAGGGGAGCTGCAGATTCAGATTATAAATAATTTTCTAGATAAGTTCATAACTATGAGCAACCCCTTTCACATTGTCATTTGATACAATGTTTTTCATTTTCAGTTTTAGTTTTTTTCAGTTTTAAATTGTACACTACCACATTAGCTGGAAGTTACATAGAAAAGGTCACTTTAGAGCCATGCATTTGATCAGCCTCTCTGAAAGCAGAACAGTTATCACAGAAAAATGAAGCTGTTTTTATCAAACATATCAAAATTAATATATGATGTAACTGTGAGTTACCAATCATTAAATGATGATCCGTTAAGCGTTAACTAACCACATAAACTCATAGTAACTTGATCATTTCATAATGGTGAGCAAGAGGAATTTATGATACATCCTGCATTAAATCACCAAAAACCATTAGCATTAATCTAGCTATGCATTACTTAAGCATGTGTTTTGTACCCTCATTATAAAGTGTTACCGATTTTCAGAAAATGTTTTTTCTTGTGAGTCAAACACTGATTTTTTGAAATCATTAAGCAAAGTCTTTTTTCATGTCAAATTATTACTACTTGATCCTACATGAACAATATGAGACGTACAATTTTTATATTCAGACAAGAGTATTTCTGCAGGATTTGTGCTCCCTGGTTTATTCACCCCCCATAATATACGAGCACACGGGTAGAGAATAGATAGCTAGCCCTTGAGCAGAGCATTTGGCACTGTCTTCAAGAATATCAGTGAGATTTGGTGCCTCTCTTCCCCTGTCTCTCCTGCTGATTGCACTTCCAGACTTATGATTCCTCTGCAGCGCAGGCAGAAATCCATCGAACCAAGGACAATATTAGAACTGTGTGTTATGGCTACAGACCATGTTACAGGAGGGAAGGAGAGCGAGAAAATTTATGTTTGCCCAGAGGAATTACATTCTTCCCCTCTCACTGTACCTGCTATTCATCCAGAGAAGAAAAAAAAGTAATGAATATGACACTGCATGTGTGATGTTATCAGCTGCACGGTGCACAAACTGCAAGCTGCTGATGAACAGCGACTGACTGCTCATTTCATTCAAAAACCACCACAACCACAATCAATGCATGAGTGAATATATTATGGATGTGATACTGAGAAAAAGAGGAATTGCAGGTAACGTACACTTTACAGTGTGCCTTCAGGTAATTAAGCTTCTATTGTGTGCAGGTGCACTCTGCAGGTTAGAGGCATGCAGGTCAAAAAGATGGAGATAAGAGAGTTTAGAGTTACTGTAAAGCTATGTTGTTGAGTGAGTGTAAAGGTCATTGATCATTGATTGGTTGTTTCCTGGATAACCCCTTGAACAACCAACAGCTTTCTGTGAGCAGGCCATCCAATTTCAAACAAGACTCCATATTTGGTTTCTTTTGTGTACTCTGCTGTGCAATTTACCTGTATGGATCACTGTTACGACAGGGAATTCCTTTTGCGAATGATCACAATGACTGAAAAGACAAGAGTCTAATCTATCAAAACATATACAGTATGCTATCATGTAACTTTTGATATTACTAGAAGTCTGTGAAACAGACGTATAGTGGGTAAGATTAAAGAACAGTTTGACACTTTGGTAAATACGCTGTCTTGCCGATAGTTAGATGAGAAGATCGATACCACTCATGTTTGTCTGTTCAGTATGAAGCTAGAGCCAGCAGCTGGTTAGCTAGGCTTAGCTTAGCATAACCACTGGAAACAGGTGGGAATCTGCCCACCAGCACCTCTAAAGCTCACTTATTAACAGGTTATCTTTCACATGTTTAATCCGTACAAAAAAAACAAGAGTAAAAGTTACAATTTTAGGGGGGTTATGTGGACTCGCTGGGTCTCTCGTTGCCTGGCAACCTCACAGTGATGGCAAGACTCCAGGAAGTCAGTGCGTCTAGTGAAGAAATACAAAAAGCATATTTCCCAAAATGTCGAACTGTCTCTTCCAAAAAGGTTAATTTACATCAAACAACTCTCTCATCTTGAATGTTGTGGCCCTCAAGAAAATATTTGCTCGCAGATGCATCACAAGCAACCTTATCGTAATAAGAAAATAAAGACAGTGAAATGTTAACTGTGATGGTTTACAAACTCTTTTTAATGCACAAATTGAAGGAAGTGGTGGGATTGCATTTCACTGTGATTTTACCTTATAGCCTATATGATTACATGTGACAAATAAACTTGATTGATTGATTTATTGATGATTGATCTCAAGCTTGCTTGCGTGCTTGTCTCTGCAAGATGCTTTTCATAGCATACTCAAATGAATGCACATGGTACATGGTCTGTTTTGGAAAATGCAAACTTCATTACTGCCAAGCATTCTCCAAAACTTTGCATGATGCAAAGTATATAATATTTGTACTTACTGTGTTAAGTGATGTAAATCAGTCTCGTGGTTGGGGAAAACACACATTGGGGAAAAAAAAGTCAAAGACAGACTGAGAAGGACTGATCGAGGGACGGACCGAGATCATGGGAGGAAAGAAGAGATGGTCACAGAGGTTCAGACCCACAGGAAGAAGAAGGAAGTCTTGCTCCCACTGTAAATGGAAGCCATTTATCTTCCTTTCATTGCGGATGGGTATAAGTTATCAAACATTCTCCTTCTTCTCCTCTCTCCATCTGTCATATCCGTCTCGCTGCATCTATCATTCGCTGCCACTGCCTGCCTCTGACTCCACATGTATCTGTTGTGCCACTTTTCCTCCTCATTTCAGTGTGTGCTCCTTCTACAATCTGTCTGTATTGTTATTAGTGCTCATCAGTGAATTCAGTGTGGTTTTCTTGTCCATTAGAAATACCCTGTTGCTAAGACACAGAATATTTATAGTAAATGATAAATGTGGCCCTTCTCCCCGTGCTCAGACTCCCTTGCAATGGTTATTTTCATTATTGATCAATCTGTCAAATTCTTTGGATTAATCGCTAAAACATTTGGTCTATAAAATGTCAGAAAATAGTGAACAAGACTGAGAGTCTACAGCCATACTAGCAGCTCTGTACGGCTGTACTTAGGGACTGTACGAAAATTATTAGGGGGGGACGGGGAGTCAGTAAAGGGGGAAGCTTATGTATTTTAAATTTTTGCTCAAGTAAGTTGTCTATATTTGTTGGGAGAGCAGGGGAGGCTGTTTCAAATTTTACTCATCCCAGAAATATTTTTTTCCCCCCATTCATTCTGGGGCCAAAATATTGCGGTGCTCAAGAACATCAGCACCAACAGAGAGAGTCATTCAGTGGGACTAACCGGACCAACAGTTTAGCAGCTCTTTATTCAAAATTAGAGAGTGGCTGTATTTGAACTATTACGTTATGAAAACTGAGATACTGGGAGGAGAGTCTTGCAGTTTTTGTTTCCAAATCAGCTTTTTTATAAAATAAAATATTCAGCCCCCCTCCCGACCCCAATCATTTTTCGTTCAGTCTCTTAGTCACAGCAGTGCTCCGAGCTTAATGCTAATGTAAGCATGCTAACATGGTCACAGTGGAAATGCTAACATGCTGATGTTCCGCATGTTCACCATCTTAGTTTAGCGAGTTAGCATGCTAACATTTGCTAATTAGCACTAAACCCAAAGTTCAGCTGAGGCTGATGGGAATCCCATTAATTTTACAGGAATTTGGTCATAAACCAAAGTGGACGATTGATTTTGTGGCATTTTCCTTAAAGTGTGTTCTGAGATCATGCTCTTGTATTTTAATATGTGTTAAGAATAATTGCAATTGTTCTTTAGTAATGTATTTGAATAAAGATGTGTCTGATGGTTAATTTTGAAATCATCACATCTGAGAATCTGGAGTCATTTTTGAGCTGATTGATGACTTAAACAATTAATAGATCATCAAAATTGTTGATTAATTTTCTGTCGATTGACTAATCAGTACACTAGATTCAAGGTTTGGAAACAGGCCTGTAGGATGTGTTTAATTGTAGGAAAAGTCTGTTTTATTACCCCCACGCAAACAACAGTACCCCCCTTGATCTTTGTCTGCCAACCTCAGGCACTTGGTTGTTTTACTCGCCCATACATTATAACTGGGCCACCACTGGCTGTTTACAACTTTCCACCCCCCACCCACACACACCCACACACACACACACACACACACACACACACACACCTCTGCCCTCAGGGCTTGAAATCAGGGCAGAGTTGCAACCCTTGTCTTTGGTTCTCCAGTCTGCCAGGAAGTCACACAGGAAGTACATTTACAGATGCTTCAAACAGGAAAGTGCAAAGTGATTTACTCTTATATGATATTATTTTTTTTTATAATTAATCAAGGCTGTATCTTTAGGCACTGATGGGGCCTTTTTATTGTTTTAAGAATATATGAAAGTTCTTTGTTATAATGGCAGACTAACTTCTCACGTTATAACAAGAAAAGTTTCTTGTATCGACGAGAAACGTTGATTTTGTGTAATAATTCTTGATATAAAAAGTGATTCGTTGTTATAACAAGAGAAGTTTCTTGGTAAAACGTAATAATTTGGTGTGTAGATAAATACAAATGTATCATTATAACATGAAAAATAATTTTTTAAAGAAGACATTTTTTTGTCTTTATAATGAGAAATTGAGAAAATATTTTCTGTTCTTTCTCATGATGGCACTTTTACATTGCTGTGATCATGGCTGTCAGATAGTGGCTCATTTGAAAAGCTGAAGTCCCACACACAAAAACACACACACTCGCGCGCACACACACACACACACACACACACACACACACACACACACACATAGCAGTTTTTGATGAGTTATAGTAAACTTTCTGCTGATCAGTGTCCTTTCTGAACAGGAAGTTTCATATCTTTTGTTGTGGAAACATTCTTCCACTCTCAGATTGAGAACATGATACTGCAGGGTAATGTTCAGAAAAATACTCAAGGTGGATTATCTTGGAAATGAACTGTGAAAAAGTACTTGAGTGTATACAAAGGGAGAAAAACATGTAGGGGGAGGGAGAATGACCAAAAGGAAATGTTTTAGAGTTAAAGCACACACAGGCAGCAGTACAGTGACTTGTGGTTGGGTGGGTTCACTGCTGCAGATGAGCTGGACCTTAAGGTCATGTTTTTCACCATGCTATAATGCTTATTCAGCCTTCTTCCTGTGGTCTGTAGGAGTATCAGAGGCAGCAGCCAGGCCTTGAGGGAATGTTCATTTCATCCAGCTGCTCTTTCATGTGACTGAACTCATCTCAGCAGCTAAAGTCCCCACAGAGTTCTACTGTTTTTATCAAGGTTAAAGAACACAGACACAAAACGCAGCTGAGTATCCAGGTCTTGAGTGTTTCAGTTGCATATATTAGCCCTAGGAAACCCTGGGGAGCACTAATGTAGTGCAAGATTGACGCCAGTGTGTGCGAGCAGATATCGCATCAACTGAAGTTGATTATTGCTGTTTCACAACCATAAAAGAATCCAATTATTGTTGGTGTGGCCTGTAAGTTTTCTGAAAACTGAGCAGACATTCCTTGAAGTCAACAGCAGGTTCTGACTTCAAGGAAGACAACAACACTTTTAGGAAATGAGATTTGACATTTGCAACCTCAGTTCATTAACCTCTTGGATATTTTTGTTGAAAAAAGTGAACTGAAAATGATGTTACAAAATACCAGTGAACCAGTGAAAAGATGCTGCGGGATAAGTGTGCCAATAAAACATTTCCGTTTTCTTTTGTTCTGTGATGACTTTTTTGTTTCTGAGAAAGCTGTTGTTTAAGTAACACTGCTTGAAACAAGGACCCATCTGAGCGTCCCGTCTCCCAGCTGGTCACAGATGGTTCTACACAGTTTTGCTTTTTGCTTAAATGTAACACTGTCACTATAAATTCAAGGTTACTTCCATGAAGTCACTTGAGTGCACTTCAATTCAATTTAGATTGCTGCATATGTGAGTAGCTTCCTACTGCTGTTTTCAAGAGTGATACACAGAGAGGAAACCAACACTGACCAGTCGGCTGCCTGTGTGGCTTTGAACCCTTGTTTCTTTCTCTAAATGCTGCCTAAATCATGCATGGATTATGTATTTATAATGCAGTTAATACCTGTAAGATTCTTATTTAATTTCTTTAACCACATGACATGCAGCCTCCCCTGCTTTTGCTTCCCTTTAAGAAGCTTTAAGGTTGTTAAAATAACCTTATTTAACACTGTTTGAGGTATCATATGCTGTACATTTTGTATCAGCTGGTTGCAACTCTTGATTGAAGCTAAATGATGTTTACACAAAGTGAAATGTTCAATCCCAAGACTCCATGTTTTTATGTCCACATCCTTCAATCAAAGAGAAATATTCTAGATGTCTTGTGGATTTTATACATATTTCCCCCAAAATTCAGCCACACATCTTTGGAAACATTGGGATCTCCACTAGAATTTAAAAATAAGTTTGGTGGGTTTGAACAGTGTTTGGAGGCACACCATGAATTTGTAATGACTGACCAACTGGTAATTAATATGAAGTGTGCTGTTCACGTCAAATCCTCCCCATCAAAGTGTCCTGACAGTTATAGACACATGTGTGACTGGGTTTTTTTCTTCAGCACAGAAAGCTAACCTTGACAGTGAGGTCCTGAGTAACTGAAGGCCACAGAAACCACACATGTGTTGATGGGATCACTTCTGGTTTTCATGAATCTATTATGAAATTATGAAATGTTATGTTTAAGTGTCTCAGAAATATAACACTTCTTTTGGTTCAGTGCAACAAAGCTGCCTTGGTCCCATGCACTTCTCATTTAACATGGTTCCCAAAGAAAGACGACACTACTGTCTTAAAAAAAAATTATTTTTTTTACACTTGACACCCAGTTTTCTGTACAATCAATCGACATGTAAGTATCCTTCTAAAGATGAGACGGAAGTACTTTTGCTTGCCTTATAGGCCAAAATAGTTTCATTATTGACAAATCCTGGTTCTCCTGCTGCCCGGATCAAATAAAGTTTCACAACTCACACGTCAACCAAAACAGCATTTTTCAAATTGGAAAATATTGGTACAGACTTTCCTGTAATACTGATAAACTACAGTAATTCATGCATCCCAACCAGGGGACACTATTACTACTGATGTAGACAATACAATCAATCTTGTGCTGATAGACTCTTGACCAAAACCTAAACCTAAAAAGAGAGACAGCATATCACTCGCTCATAGAATTGACTTCAAATTCTCTTTTGCTTACACGCTTACATGATCACTCAGATCATCCACTGTGGGTTTGTTAAATGTTCACAAATTAGAAATGCTGCTTTATTCAGCTCTGCTCCCAAACTGTGAAATGCAAGAATATATATTTCAGTCAGCTTTCAAATAGTCTTTTAGCTCGTAGTGTCTTCGTGTGTCTTCATCTTTGTTTAGTATTTTATTTCATAACTCTTCCTGATGTTATTCTGTATTTCTGCTCATCCATTGCTATAATTACTTGTTTTTAATTTTTGTAATTACTTAAAGCTGCATTAATTTATTATTTTGGCCACTTGAGGGCATATATCTGATGTATCTATCACCTTACAACCCTGTCTCCATTAAATTACATTTATACACAATTAATTTGCAGCAGCAGATACGTATTGCAGGAAACATAATGCCCTCTGGACTCTATTAACATAATGCGGAAATGTTGTTAATTAATGTGTCTAGAAAAAATGCTGATCCCAAACGTACCAGTAAAATCACATCAAATCTTGATTTGATATCCTCTCATAGTGACAACAGCATTATTAAACTTTTTTATGGTTGTGTTCAGGCACTGGCAGAACTTGGTTAATGTTAGGCAAAGATCGTAGTCTGGTTTAATACAGAAAGTCTGCATTGACTCGAGGTGCAACATGTTTATAACATTTAACTGAAACCATGATCTTTCCGTAATCTTAACTAAAGTGTGTTTGTTGCCTAAACCCAACCACACCATTCAGCCCGACTGACTCCCTGTCACTCTGGTGCGGTACATAAATGTAGCGCTTCATTCACTTGAAAAAACGTTGCCTCAGGCAGAGATTACATTTGAGCCATTGTTAATATGAAAATACTGATTAGAGCAGATTTAATTGTTTGCTTGTACCTGTTTATCTTGTTTCTTCACTGTGAAGAACTTTGAACTACATTCAGTATAACAGCGCATCAACAGTATGTTTGTATCTTTTTATCATCCTTACCCCTTTGTTTGTATTCATGATGGACCGATCTCGACTCAAGGGGTGAAAATATTGTATTAAAAGGTGAATTAGTAATTAGGCATAATCGTAGCCAAACACAGCATTTATCTCTGGGGTAATCCAGCCAAACACACAGTCTCCAGCACAAACAGTTTAGCAGTGGAATAAACAACACCCTGCAGTGAGAATGGCTCAACATCTGATTTAAACTGTGACAGCGTCTCTGTCTCTGTCAGTGCTCTCTTCTTTACTTTCCTTGTTCTTATGCTGGAGACTCTCCTAACCAGCCCCTGCTTTGTTGCTGCCTTCTTTTTGCATCCAAAGTAGTTCAGCCAAGCATGAGATTGTTGGATAAATGTTATCTCACATACTGGTGACCTTTTAGGGGCATCATGCCAGGCAGACACTCTGGCTGAAAGCCCTGAATGGATCTGTGATGGTCCATGTGTCCCCCACCCCAACCGACTGTCACACTTGGATGAGTGCGCAGAAAGACCTTCTCATTCCAGGCTCCTAATGGCCGCTTCTCAGCAGCCTGAAGCAAGAGGTCACAGAGAAGCTGGGAAAAAAATGAGTAAAAGCAAGCTGCGGCCTTACTGTAGCTGTGGGGGTATTATTTTGGGAATATATTTCCAAATGTCAGTTTTCCACACCGCACAGTGTGTGTCACTGCAAAGCCTGAAATCAATCCTGAGAGAGAAAATGAGAAATCCAGGGAGTTGCAGCAAACTCCTACATGGTTAAAAATAATGTAATGCTATACATAGGTGACATGATTTTGGTCAGGAATGTCAGTACTCCATAGTAGAGTTGTATTATAAGACAGAAACTGTGAGCTAAAATACCAGATCATTTAAAGTATTAGTAGTAATTTGTGGAGGTAAATTTTTTCTATATCTATTTTTAAATAGATTAAAAAGAACTATATTCAGGAGAGAAATTAACCTTAAAGGGTAAGGCATTTTATATATTTTACTGTCAATAAATCCCATGAAAGGACAAAACACTATAATTAATTTATCCTGATAAGTATTGACTGTGTAGCTTAAAGCCTGATATAACTTCAGCATGTTAAAATTGTCACCGGAGCACGTTAGCATGTTGATGTAAGCATTTAGCTCAAAGCACCACTCTTGCAGCCTTGCAGAGCTGCTAGCATGACTGTTACTGTAGACGCTTGTTCACACATTACTAATCAGAGTACATTATCAGAGCAAAAGAACAGAATATGCAGTGCTTTTAAAGGCGTGCTGTTGCCACTTGATACAACACAAACCGCAATCATGGAGGTATGACAGGTCGGAGTGCATGTTGGTGGCGTATCCGCTCTCAACAGTCATGTGAGCATCATGCATTTTTCATGCATTTAGAATAAATGTGTTGGAGGCAAGCAGACAGTGGGAAATGCAATCTGTCGTACATGCTCTGCTAATTAGAGTGACAGCAGGAGAGACAATTAGCTGGAGAAAACTATACATTCAGATGGGCTTAAAGGCATCTTGTGAGGCGTCGCTTTACGAGCATGTGGTCAGGGTGTTTGTCATCCTATGGTGACAGAACAAGCACGAAACATAGAAAGTTATTGTGAAGCAGTAAGCCTGTTAAGGGTGTGTGCTATCTAGTCTGTTGTTCATTCTTCTCCATAGGCACAGTGAACAATCCTAACTATGGGGCATATTGTTGGAACAATCTAACATACTGTTCGTAAAGTTGTAATTTTCTGTAGTGATTAACATAGTTCAAGCTGTGCCAGTATTTCGCTCTGGTATAAATAGACGTTATGGATGTTGAGCTAAAATCTGAATTCACTCCTGGGCACCACAGCTAAATATATGACTGCCATCTAAATGTGTCATATTACTGGCTACCAATCTCTAATTCTGCTGTGCTAAATCAGTCCCTCTGTCTCTTTTTGTAGCAGGGAGTCTTTCTCATTACCATTTCAAACCCCTAGTTTGGCTTCCATGTTCCCTCATTATATCTGATGGGGAGTCTGGCCAGTTTGGGGAAAAGGGAAACAGGTGCTCAAAGCCTATACAGAGCTCTAGTGAAATTACACAGTATATTGTATTTTGGCTTTGGTGGTCAACATGGTGACACACACCATGTTTGTGGATGCTTGTGTGTGTGTCTCTCTATGTTTTTTGTGTACAGTTCACATGTTGCATACATGCAGTGGATGCAAAACAAGCTGTCTCACTGCAAAATCATTACAACTGTGCTCTCTAGCAACAGTCAGCCACACTGGGAATGAATTATGTATTACTAACAACACCGACTACCAATCACATTGCACACATCTGCTGCTTTACCTGTTGTGCTTTTCATACCTCAGTATAACAAAATCAACTCACGCTGTGAAATTATGCAGAGCGCCACGGCAATCTCCCTCAGTCCTCCACTTCATCTTGATACCTTTTCACAATATTTGTTTTGTCATGCAAATCCTCATTGCCCAAAACTTCTTGATGGATTAGACAGGTTCTTTGTCACCGAGGCTTACAGCACACAGCCACATTATTCCAAGTAGGCTACGTGTATCATAATAAGGCTAAGCCTATGAGAGGATATGCCATAAAAAACACACCTTGACATCAGGTGAGTGAAATGTGCGCTGAAGAAATGACATACTTTCTATCTTTATTTCGGATTTAACAGGAACATAGTTGTCGGTGAGTGTGATCCTGTGGCATAAAAACTAGGTTCCGGTCCTGTGTGTAGTCGTGGGGGTCCTTCTCTTCTTGTGAATTGCTAACCAAGGCATATGGTGTCTGTGACCTGCAGGTGTTGAGTCGCAGGCGTGCTGAGAGTCCAACAGGAGGGGAATCACACTGTCAGACATACGTTCGCTCCGGTGCTGGATAATTACACTTGGTTCAGCTGTAGCTCTCCTTTGATGAAGCTGTTATTGTTGCTTTGAAAAAAGGTCTTAACAACCTGCGCAGCTAGAGAGGGAAGATATAGGGAAAAGAAGTGAAAAATCTCATCCTACTCACACAATAATCCTTTAAAGAGGGCTTTGCTGCCTCTCACTGCCAAACACTTTGATACATCCCTTTTGAAAATAACCGGAAAAAAGGCTGGAACAGAGTGATTTTGAGGGGATTCAGGAGGAGAGAGAGATTTGCAGTTATTTCACATCCCTTTTCAGCATGAAAAAAAAGGAAATTGTCTATTTTAGAGGTAATGAAATTTGTCAAAATAGAAATTGCTCAGAGCAACTACTGATGGCAGTCTTTGAAATTAAGTTCTGCCATGATGATGCTGAAAAAGTGTTAAAAGCCTTTCTAAACTGTGTTGCACTACTGCTCATAATCTGACTACACACATCAGTGGTCTTAGATGCGTTGGAGGAAGTATTCAGATCAGTAAAAGTAGCAGTACTACAATATAAAAATACTCCATTACAATTAAAAGTCCTGCATGGAAATGTCACTTGAGTAAGAGTATGTAGTATGTAAGTAAAGGTATCATTAGCAAAATGTACTTAAAGTATCAAAAGTAAGATTACTCATAATGCAGAAAAATGGCCCCTGTGAATATTATTATAGGTGATATAATAAATGATGTGTTAGTAGCATTTTACTGTTGTAGTTGGTCAACGTGGAGCTCATTTGAACTATTTCATGTTGTGTAGTTTAATCAATAACTGAATCATATTTTGTAAGCTTGTCATGTGTTTTGCATGTAAAATCTGAATCTGTAAAGTAACTAGTAACTGGATCTGTCAGATAATTGTGTGTAAAAAGTACAATATTTCCCTCTGAAATGAAGTGGAGTAGAAGTATAAAGTAGCATGAAATGGAAATACTCAAGTAAGTACCTCAAATTTGTACTTACACGCAGTAGTTGAGTAAATGTACTTAGCTACACTCCACCAGTGAGCACAGCCAGAGGGGATCTAACTTAGGTCTTACTCAGTGATAATGTTACACAGTGCATGAATATGCATAAGCATACTGCAAGAGCAGACTCATAACAGGTTGCCATATTTGAATCTGCAAGCTTTCTGTTTGTTTGTTTTCTGTATGCTGTCTCATATGAGGATGCAAAATTTAGTACACAAGCCAAATCTCACACGTCAGAGACCCAAATCCTTTTGTGTCTGTATGTACAGTACTGAGTGCTGTGGGCGTGTAGGAAAAAAAATACGATGTAGGCGTTTGCACGTAAAAGTAGACATGCTGAGTGCGGGGTGTGAATGCAAGAAGTGTTTCATTTCCACAGAAGCTTGACAGTGAAAGCATCACTGTGCATGTACTGTATGTATGTATGTATATGTATGTGTATGCACTGTAGATATTACTGTGTAGAGATACAGACATGCTAAATCCTTAGCATCCGGTTTGGACGACAGCAGAGGGTGGAAGCTCTCACAGCGGACCGGCCACCATACACAGACCTGTCCATCAAATGCTTGGTCGCCATGGAAACAACCTAGTTCCAAGCTTGCGCAAGGCGGGTGCAGCGATATAATGGAGGACCAGACAGAGCCGTGCCTGCCTGGGGATGTGTTGCTTTTAAAGCGACCACCCTCATCCTTGTCTTTTCCAGTTAGACAAAATGAGACCGGGGGATAGAGAGTGTGACACAATATCTGGCAACAGTACCCAAAACATACACAACTAGAAAACAAGCTGATGTCTGAACAATTAAAAACACACACATAGCACTGTTATAAGTGGCTGTTTTCTATTGAAATTACTACTTAGGCCCAAACCACATGGCACTCCTTCCACCGTTTCTCTGGAAACGATATTGTAGGTTTAGAGAGGTTTAAACAAGGGTTTTAAAATGCTCAAGAAGGCTTATCTCGTCAACAACATGCGATCATTAAAGGTATTACATCTAGCTTACATCAGTCAGATAACAGGCAGATTACAAGCAGAGCCAGATAATAAAAGAGAGAGATAGAGAACAGGAGAAAAAGAAAGACAAAGTCAAAGAGAGAAGGATGGAGCCATCTGTCTAAGTTGCTGTTAAAAATGGAACATTAAAAGGAAACAGGCAGACTGAAGGCCATCATGGGATGACAGTAGAGTTTCTAAGAAATTGCAAAAGTATGACATCAAAACTGAAATCTTATCAGTACAGTGCTGATTGTGGCCTCACCCCGTCAGACATGTAGAAGGGAGACTAATTGCTGTTTCAAAAAGTGTGAAGCCTGTGCAGGAAATACTGTGAAGAGGAAATAAATAGAGGGAAACAAGCCTGAAGCCCGGGAGACAGAGACAGAGAGTACTAAAAGTGACAAAAGGTGAGCTGACGGAGTCTGCCATTGCCGTATGGTGAGGCTGTGGGAATGGGGCTGCCATCTCCCGGGAAGTGACAGGTACAGTGTGAAGAAATCTCAGGGAAACCTCATGGGGTCCAACACTGCTGTGAAAACAGCAGCACAAATGAATATGGCTGCAAGTGACAGCAACTGGCAGGGTCTAAAAACACTGTGTAATAAAAATATACTTGAAAATGAGTTGAAATTTAAATCTGAAATGTTTCCATCACACTAGCATACAGAAATCTCTTTAGAAAGGTCCCAACTCGGACAGAAAAATGATGTGCAGCTACATTTCCAAGAATCCCCGCACACACACAGAAATGCCTAAGCAATAGAATAATGGCTGAATCTGTTTAGCACAGAAACAATGAATCGGTTAATTAATTAATTGATTGACGGAAAATTAATCTGCAACTAATTTGATAATCGTTTAAGTGTTTAAGTCATTTATCAAGCATAAAGGCCAAACAGTCGCTAGTTCCAGCTTCTCTAATCTGATGATTTACTGCTTTCCTCTGTTGATGATTGTAAATTGAATATCTTTGGGGTTTGGACTGTTTGAACAAAACAAGACATTTAAAAATATTACATTGGACCCCAGGAAATTATGGAGGGTTGTTTTTTTAGGTAACGCTTTAAGTCCCCTTATTTAGCATTTATAAGAAGTATACAAACATTTAATAAATGGTTTACAAAACATATATTCATTCTTGACTTTGGAAACGGTAGTTGATGAAACAATCTGTCCATTTAGTAGCTGTTCTGGAGCTTTTCATCGTATCACGCAAGCTTCCTCAGCAGGTGGAGTTTGCCCAGTTGTCATGGAGTTGTAGATATTTAAATTTTCATTTTTCTGATCACTTTAAGGACTTTTCATCCATGTTGTTGTCACAGCCAACAGGAGTGGGACAGATACAGCCCTCTTAAACTGCTGAGTCTCAGTTGGTTAAACCTCAGCTCTATCTCTTCCCGTTTTTTGTCATAACCTACTGTATACTGTGTTTTAATCATCGACTGTGTATAAAAATATATATGTATATATACAGTCAGACGAGCTTACAATTCAGTTCTGAAGTCATCTGACAAATTCAACATAGGTACCGTTTACGACGATGTCTGTATTCTGTGATTTGCTGCTGACAACTTACTTCCTCAAAGCCCTGATCAGGCTTACATCCTTGTTTTCCAAAAGCTACCTTTCTCTGTCCACCAAAAATGTGAACCCAGTGTTTTCACACACACACACACACACACACACACACACACACACACACACACACACACACACACACACACACACACACACACACACACACACACACACACACACACCCCTTCTTTACATATAACAAATATTTCTTACATCAAATAAACTGCCACGTCTCTCTGGCTCAGTCTCAGCTGCTCACTCTTGCACTAAAATGTTGTATTTGTGTAGTTTCTGTTCATATTTTCACGCATTAAACTGTTCTAAAAGGGCAAACAAAAAAAAAACAACAAAAAAATAAGTGTAAAAATACCAATAAGTAATATTCTTCTGTTGTGGTGTCAGGTAGCCAGAGGATGGACAACAGTCACAGGATGGAGGAGCAGGAGAAGATATGATGGATGTTTATTTGTACAAACACGGTGAATCCTTTATGAGCTCAAAGCTTGTTAAGTGCGTCACAACCAGGTAGGCTGTAAAAAATAAGCTGAACCAGTAATAAATAGTAAGTGATTTAATTGTTTCAAGTGGTTGTTGACTGGAGGAGGTTGGTTTATAAAACACGGCCTCACTGAAAAAAACTAAGTGTTTTTCTAACATCACAACGCTGGTTATTGTCAGGACATCTGGAGCAGATGGTCTGAATGTGGGATAATGGTGCTTCTTGGAGATGTGGAGATGTCAGAAGTCTGCTCTTGTAATGATGAGAGCTTTTTCCTACATTTTCCCCTCCTCTTGGGCCGTTGAGTTCATCCAGCGGTGCTGAGCACTGGAGGAAACGTGGAAAAGAGCAGATGTAGCCGGTATCACATCACATCCATCATCCATTGGTCCACCTAATGCACATGTAATATTTAGGTGGAACAAAGTAGATGTGGGAACAAAGGAAGTGAAAGGAAGAAGAAGTGCGGCAGACAGCCACTAGCCTACCTTACCTTTGGACTGAATTAATCTAAGAAAGCTTTTTCTGCTTGTCTATTTCTGCCTATTTGATAAGTTGCAGGGGCATTATCTCAGTAATGTGTTCTAGTGGTGACATTTCAGGTTCGTCTTGAGCATTTTTATGTACGATCCTGGTGTGTGGTGCATCGTCCTAGTAAGCCCCGTGGTTCTGGTACTCTTCAGAACATAATGTATGAGTGATAACACTGTCAGCTAATATATTAAAACAGCAGAGGCAGATGAAGTGGTCATTCATGTATCACACTGGACGTTAAGTGTATTTTAAGGTTTATAGCCTCACCCATAGTAAATCATTCATACTTTGTTTGGACTTTGAATTAATTCAGTGTGGTATCTGTCATCTTGTGGCCCAAGGTTTTACTTTCAACATTTTCTACATCTCTTGGATGTTTTTGTGGGATTTGGGGAGGTTTAAGTGGTTCCTGTGGACTCACTTGACTGTTGTCTCCTTCTGTTATCTCAGTCTTTGATTCACCATCCACAGTCCTCCTGTAGTAGTAGTAGTAGTTTCTCTTGTGTGTCTGTGTTTGTGTTAGTTTTGTATGGTGGTTGTGGAGCGAGATCTAAAAACTAAGGTGTGTGCAGCTAACATAAAAAATGTTTTGTCTTGACTTATGATGACTCATCATGACGACGAGACCTGCCCTCCCTCACAATAATGTTGAAAAAGATTATGGGATTCTAAAATGCAGGTATAACAGGTGTCACGGTTGTAGCACAGATAAAAGCATGAAACCATTTAGATTATTTATTGTCCCTACTTTCGGGCCAACAAGAGGGGCTTTCGCTTCATTTGTTCTTAGCAAGTACTTTGCTAGATAAATAATTCCATATTTGAGTTATGTATCATTCATAAAACCACTTTTCAAATCATACCACCATTTTAGTCCAAACTCCTTCCTCCTTGTCCTGATTTTCTGCGTCGTCACACTCAAACAACACCTGTTTTTCTTCAGACTGAAATATCATGACAAATGTTGCATGGGTTGCCATGGAATTTGATGCAGATGTCCACGGTGCCGAGAGAATGAATACTAATGACTTTGGTGATCTTGACTTTTGTAGCTTTACCAGCCATTTGTCCAACTTTGGATCATGACCAAATCCCTGTATTGTGGCAAGGAAAGGGTTAACCTTGGCCTGCAAGTGGAGGAGTAATCAGCTAATTAGATAGAACCCTGATAAAAAAAGGGGTGGAGATCAGATGTGAAGCCTTTTCACAGCCAGCAGCAGACATACACAGAGAGTCTGGTTGGTTATGTTGGTTGACTGCATCCGAATGTGAGTTTGTCCTCTATGTTAATGGCCTTTAGCTTCCTCGCTAATTATCTATACCTCTTATATCTCCCTAAGTTAACCATAGCCGTGCATATTTAGTTGATTATGCATATGCAGAATTCAGTTGATATTGATCAAGTTAACTCTCAAAGTGTGCATGTTTTATTCATCATCAATGTTCAAACCTTGCAATGGAACTGTCAATCGGATCCATCTATCTCCTGTGTTTCTTGTGTCTAACCATACTAGTGCTATCCTGCCAGCAGTCCTCAATATTTTACAGCCTCATTCAAACGCTTAGTTAAATAAAAGTACAAAAGTATTAGCACCAAACTATACTTAAGTACCAAAAGTAAAAAAAATACAACTGGATTAAAATTAGTGATGCATTAATGTGTACATAATTTAATGTTGCAGCTAGTAAAGGTGGAGCTCATTTTAATTACTTTATATGCTGCTGGACAGCTCAACCTATAATAATATATTGTAATTTATAAGTTGATTTATATTTTGTATTAATAATCTAAATCTGCAGAGTAACTAGTAACTAAAAAATAAATGTAGTAGAGTAAAAAGTACAACATTTGCCTCCAAAATGTAGTGTAGTAGAAGTACAAAGCAGCATTAAATGGACGTACTTCGAAATTATATTGAAGTACGGTACTCCGTGCAGCCTACAAAGCCACTAGCATGGATGTAGACTTGATGTTCTGGCTCTGTTGACTTAAAATGTGTTTTTCTAAAAATACCTTTTCAGCAATGCATTAAAACGAGATACAGAATGTGTTAATCTAATTAGCTATTACCAGCAGATCATTTGGCCTCTCTTTCATACATTTGCACGCCACAGAGATGAGCTCATCTCACCCATCAAATGGCTGTTAGCCACCAGATATTATTGACTTTGTTCAGTCTGTTGAGGTCATTTCACTACATTATTTGCTGTTTACCTATCACTCTGTAGTGTGTGAGGATTGAATATGAACCTAATAAAATGCCCTCAGAAGTCTCATCCTTCAATCTGTCGACCCTTTATCAAACACCACCACCAGCATTTTGTTGATGTGAACGAGCACATTAAGTCAGCGAAGCTTCCGTGATGTGTTGACTCTCATAATTTCCAAATCAGTCGAGATATTGCGATCAGGGGAAACAGATGGCACGAAATGACCAGGATATTTAAGGCTTGAAACACCCGAGCACATCCGTGTATTGCCATGGAAACCGTCACGCTCTTGCAGGTTTCTAATGGCCACAATTAGTGGAGAGGAACAACAAAGTGGGGTAGATCAGACTGATGGCCAGCTGTTCGGATATGATTTTAGTGGTGGCAGAAAGCTTTGACTGCTCTCTGATTCATCGCAATCACACAGTTATGAGTCTCAATGATGATTACGCAGGTAGCGATGATGAGGTTGGTGCTGACGGCGGTGTTTTGATTTTAAAGAGCAGATAAAAAGCCAACAGTACACGTACACAGAAAACAGTGAAAGGGATGTCGGTGCTGGCTTTACCCACCTTTTATTTTATTTTATAGTATTATAACTTGCAAAAATGAGAGTGACGACCTTTATACTCATAAAAGTCTTCAGCTATGTGTGCACAAAAATAAAACAGAAGTACTGTATGTCTTTAGTGGTGTGAGAGGAGTCACAAGTCAAATTGGGTGAAAAGCAAAAGAAAACATAGCAATTCAATTCATGTATTTGTATTTCTTCAAATTTCTCCAAGCCACATTACAATTAAGCATTATAACACCATAATTTTCTGTGATGATGTATTATTTCTGTTATGGTGTATTATTTTGTATTATTTGTGAAGCACTTTGTAACTATGTTTTGAAAGGTGCTATATGAATAAAGTTATTAATAATATTATTGTTATTATTATTATTATACAAAGATTTTGGCGGGTTATGTATTTTGTTTTTAGCCTTTCAGAAACCAAAAACACAAAATCAAAATTGTAAGGAATGGATTAAAGTGAGCTGCAAACATTATCATACCCGAGCTAAAAAGGGGGGCTAAGGCTAAGAAGCACATGCTTAACTTACTACATTATTTTGTGGGGTTACAGGTTAGGTTGCAAAAAGCCCCGTTCATGTGTGACACATCTGCTGTGTGGGAGCTGGTAAAAATGCTGATGGTATCAGTGTTTAGGCTAGCAATGGCGGCTCTGTCCTGCTCTTTATTTTGGAAGGTTTATACGGCAACCCCAGCCAAACCTGTTACATGAGACAGCATTATGTTTGGCAGTCTCATCAGTTAGTCCTTTATTGTTTGACAATCCTAACAATACAACATAAATCTAACCTCTGTGCTGCTGAGTCAGCTGGAGATGGAGTTAATAAGCTAGCTAGAGGTGATAATATCTGCCAGTGACAGTTGTCATTTCAGCCGGCAAAATTGACAGTCAAGGACCCATTATTTAAAAAATACCATAAATTTTGACTGGGAAATCTGACCTCACTATCATAATAAACTGTACAGTGCTAGGCAGATAGTCCCTTTCATGCACACACACACACTACACACATGTGCGCTCTTCTTCTATGGACACACTTTCTCATTCCTGGTTACACACCTCTTTCCCTCATTGTGAGATTCCTGTTTTTTTTTTTTTGGTCGTCCACTACAAAGGCAGCAGTGTAATGAAATGAGGCTGACTGACACGCACCTGGAGAAAGACGATAAGCACCTGAGTCATGTGTTCAACAAAGGGCCGCTGACCTGCTCGGGGGCTGCTGGGATGACTGTAGGAGACATTTCAGTACACAAGTCTTAACATATTGCTCTGGGCCAGAAACACACTTCCCACAGCCCACTCACACTCTCCATTTTTCAGTCACAGTCTCTGAGCACACCAGTGAGTTCGTGTGAATCATCTGCCTCCAAACGTCCCATTATTGAGCTTCACTTTGAAGAGAACAGCATGTGTGCAACCGAGCCAATGCCTCTGGTCGCATTATTTTGAGAATCTCTTACTTTGCGAGTGCACACACAGCGAGGTGCAGATCAGTGTGAGCTTCAATGCAAGCACATTAAAATTAAAACCCACCGCACAACTCTTCTCCAGTACACTGTGCTTTTCTCACCAAACGTTTTCGTCTATTTTGCCTTCATCAGGGTGGTGTGCGAAGCTGTTTCCAGTTTCTGTCATGTGATCGATGTATCACCATAGATACCGAGTATACAAAACTTTACACACATCTGGAATAATCTGCAAGAAAGATCTAAAGTTAGATACATTTATATCCATGATGAATTTAAGTGCATCGTAAAGAATGTGGTGAAGGAGGCATGTGGTTGTTCTATTGTTGTTTTATTGTGGATTTTTGTATGTCATGTTGTATAATATTGCATTTTGATGTGTTGTGATTTTGTATGGTTGCTACCTTGGCCAGGTCTCTCTTCTAAAAGACTTCCTGGTAACATAAATTAAAAATCTTCTTTCTATTAACAATGATGGCTTAAGATGGAAAATGTGTATTGTTTAGGAAATGACATAAAAAGTTTATTGTAATGTAATATTCTGTTTTGGGGTTGTGTTTTAATAGGTACATGTGTATCTGGATGTTTTCCACCGCTATAAGTTTCCCTCCTCTGTCCTCTGAGACACCATCTTAACCTCCTTCAGAATTTCAGTGGTTAAAGAGGATGTTTCTACTGTAAACACCATGCAAATGTACTTTTCAGTTGGTCTCACAGTTCACAGACAGCTGGTTAGATCTCTTTGTGTTGTGATTTATTATTCATTGGCACATTTGGCCGTGCAGCAGTAATTGCAGCATGCAGCAGCAGCGCCTGCATCTGATGGAGCACAAATGAATAAATAAATCTAGATGGCGG
This sequence comes from Macquaria australasica, assembly GCA_005408345.1. Taxonomy (NCBI): domain Eukaryota; kingdom Metazoa; phylum Chordata; class Actinopteri; order Centrarchiformes; family Percichthyidae; genus Macquaria; species Macquaria australasica. The sequence goes on along the minus strand of SEMN01000091.1, from coordinate 1,347,924 downwards.
AGCCATTTGAACGTTTGACATTTACTGATGAGGCAATTAAGAGAGCAGCGCACAGACGCACAAACCTCACTACACTGGCTGATCCTTAAACAGCACAATAACACAAACTACTCACACACACCAACACACACACTTATATTTACACTTTGCATGAACATGTGTTTTTCAGTTTCTTTGCTCCACCCTTACAGTATTTAGTAAACCAGTGATAGGTGACTGCTCTGCACAAACGGAAAAAAACAACAAAAAAGGGTGGCCCCAGCACAAAAAATTCAAAATACAAGATTGAAACCCACTTTCACTTCTAAAATTATACAGGGTCTAACAGCAGATCAAAATCTAGGTTATTGATTAAGTTTTTTCTTGATCTTGGACACAAACAGTTGACACAACTAAAATTGATCGTATCACGTTATGTTCATCATCAGATGGAGTTTGCTCTGTTGTCGTGGCATTGTAGATTTGTAGATTTCCATTTCCAGGCTGTTAATAAGACCAAAGGGACCATATTACCCCACTTCATGCCTCCCATCTTTGGCTTCCTGTCAGAGTTGAAATTAAAATCTTGATATTTGTTTATAAAGGAACACATAATCTAAAGACTGCACATTTTTCTGTCCCCACCCTGTAAGACACCTGAGGTCCTCTGAGACTCAATTGAATGGTAACAGAGGTTTCAGTTTCTCAGTAGCTGCGCCAACGTTGTGAAACTCCCTCCTTCACTTTGACTATCTCAACCAACAGATGACTTACAGTTAGAAACCACTAAACACACTTTTACTCATTGGGTTTTTTAAGGGCATCCGACTTGTCTTAACTCGATTTATTTGCTGACATGTTGGGAGCGTGACAGTGGGTGTGCTGTGTGAGAGTTTTTCGCTATCCAGAATAGCACAAGGGGTCACAAGGTGAACCTGAGGAGTTGCAAGATTAATGCAGCAAAAAAGAAGAAAAATCAAAGTTGTGTGCCACAAATTTTCAGAAAAGTGGCAAAAGAAAATACAAATTTATGCGTGTTTCCATCCACTACTGTTGTGCAAATATTGGGAGTTGGTTCTTTGAGATAAGTAGTAGGTGGCGCTAATGCTCCAGTCAGGTGCCGTTATACCATTGCGAAAGAAGAGGAAGCAACGAGATGATGTAATTAAAAGAGCGTCAGTCAAACCTCAAATGGTGGGGAAAAAGATTGTAGAAAACAGGATGGAAATATGGAAATATTATGTTTGTTTCATGTATTAGTTTGAGGAAAGTTACGGTCTCATCGCTCCACACATATCTGACGTTTAAGTCACATGCTTCATGTATGTCATGTTCACAATATTGTTTTTATCGATACACCAACTTTTCCACCTCAGCTGAGCGTAAAAACATTTTTGCGATATTTTGAGTTTTGTCGAATTTTCTACGTTTCCACTCAGGTTTAGAAAACGCACCTACTTCATTGTAAGGGGTCACCTCACAAGCCAAAAAGATTGGGAATTACTGTTTTAAAGCACTGAATAAATAAAGGAACGTTAACTTGACTGCTTTCGTTCCTTAAAGCAATAGTACACCATTTTGGGAACTACGCTTGTTTGCCTTCTTGCTGAGAGTTAGAGAAGAAGATCGAAACCACTCTCATATCTGTTCGGTAAATGTGAGGCTACAGCCAGCAGCTCATTAGCTTAGCTTAAGACTGGAAACAGGGGGGAACAGCTAACTAGGCTTTGTCCAAACAAAGTAACAAAATCAGCCTACCACCACCTGCCAGGCTCCAGCAGGGACATCAAGAAGTCACTGCTCTCGGCCAAGCTAAAATAAGCTAAGCTAACCGGCTGCTGGCTGTAGCCTTATATTTACCGAACAGACAGGAGAGTGGTATCAACCTAATAATCTAACAAGTGTATTTCCCAAAATGTCCTTTCTCCCCTTTGAACTGGACAGATCTGCAGGGTAAGTTATTCACATTTGTATGCCATTCCCTCCATCCTGCCCTCCTCTCTTCCTTCCTCTTTCCCTTCTCTACCTTCTGATACCTGCCAGGAAGGTATCAGATTCAAGACCAATGTACCTTTCCTCCCTCCCTTCCGTCTTCCCTCTCCTCCTTTCCTTCCCTCCAGGCCGACAAGCCACCTCAGCCCTCGCTGACTCCGCCCCTCAAACTCAGATGTGGAGGAGAGAAAAAGGCCAGCAACAGTGTGACAGACAACACAGCTCCTCCGCGTAGAGACGAGCCAAACCGAGCCCGCATGCTCGCTGTGCAACAAGGCGAACAGGAGCAAAAATGGACCGCCGGACAGCAGCAGCAGCATCCAGCGAGGACCGACACAGTTTTTAAGGTAAGGCTTTGTTCGCAGCATTTCCATACAGATCTGCATTTGCTGCTTCAGAGCGCTTTGTGCAGGACGCGTAGCGGCACAGGGGGGAGGATGTGCGTGCACGATGTTCGGTCAAAACGATTCAACATTTAGGATTCTTATAGATCAAGCCTGCGGATGAAGATGTAGTAGAAAATCCTTTGTCTTCGTTACTTTGCCGGATCACGGTGATCATCACAGGAAGCTCATTTAACAGCAGCTCATTTAGTCTCGGCGGGGCTCTTTAAGGTTTACACACATACACAAAAAATGTTTAATAAACATGAGGAGCATTATTGACACATGCAGCAGAGTTCAATGCGCATTTGTTATTCATGCTCTCCTGCATGAAGCCGTTGAATCCTTTTTTTAAAAAAAAGAAAAAAAAAGAAAAGAAGAAATCAGGTCTCTCCTCACTGGAGAAACTGAGTTCATTCACAGCTCTCAGGGAAGCCATGGCCTGCACGCTGCTCTACAACTTGAGGAGAAGATGCAGAGGTTTATTGTTCCCTTGACACTCTGTTATTGTTAAACAGCTTCATGCACATGGTGTCATCTCATGCAAAACAGGAAACCTAGACCAAGAAAAGAGCTCCAGGGGAAGACATCTGAAAGGCACATTCATGATGTGATGGCACCCATAATATGCCCTTTTCAACCCACTGATTATTAGACACCATGTGCATTCCTAAAATATTATATTGATATTTGATAGGTCTGTGTCACTCTTTTGGCATGATGGAAAGAACCTGCTCAAAGTGCGCTTTGTAGCAGCAGTCTTGAAAGACTGACAGGCTGCTCCTTGAAATGTGTTTATTTCACTACACTTTCATTATCCACAGATACACCGCTTCTCAACTGTAGCAGGCTTTTGTTTGAATGAATTTAGTGACAGCCAGATACCATCTCAGCTTTTCGGACCAAGTGCATTTAAAAGCAGAGGAAAACATGCAAGTGTCAAGGGCAGTTAAGTGTTGTTGTTTTTTTTTTTTGGAGTGCGTTGCAGTTTGAAGTGCAGAGAGTTGTCTGATGTCAGCAACAGGAAAGGGGGAGGTTTATCACTCTGAGCTGTTGAGACTTATCTCAATGTCACAGAAACACATGATCATATCACCTTCAAGAACAGTGACAGAGGTCGAGAGTAGACCGAAACTCACTACAATAAGAATACACACACATTCACACTTCACTGTAGTCCACGGGAATCAAAGGCACCGGCCTGTTCTTTGTAATTTCTCCCTGTGCAGCATAGAAGGCACAGGGAAGAACATACAAAGGCTCTCTCCGGGTTATAGTGACATTGCGTCAGAAAAGTGTCATTTTGTTTGTGTGTGCAGCTGCTGAATAATTATGTGCTCTCTGGTTTTCAAAGCCTTTGAGAGGTTGTGAGGAGGACAAAAGTTGAATTTAGTGGACAGTGTTTTTAATCTCCAGAGTGTAGCTGAAAAGACTCACATTATATAAAACTAAAGCTAAATTATTTATCTTACTTTGCCAGAACATTTTCTTTCATAGTAAGTGAACTATAGATGTTGCTGCCCACTCTAACGATGCATTATGAATGTGCTGATGGATACCTGATAAATGCACACGCCCACCACTGATGTGTGAAAGGGTTGTGACTCTCACAGAACATCTGCATTATTGCTTTTACACGTAACTATCTAATTACGGCTACACACTGGCTGGCACCTCTTTGTCTCTGCAGCTGGATATTTATTTTCTCAAATGAGGCGCCCTCCCTCTGCGTGTGCAGACAGAGTACAGGTGTGTAGGAGAGCTGGTTTCTTTGTGTGCACTAACCATATTCCACTTTTTGTCCTACCATGGCGAACCACCATACAGCATACAGCACATAGAACCTATTTTCTTATGTTTTTCCACTAAATTTCTCAATTCTGAAACAAAATCTAAGACTTTACTAGCTTCACTATACAGTTACTGGCAGGTTGGTGGTCTTCAGTGTTTTCCCATAAAGCAAAGGGATTCTCCAAACATTGAAAGAAAAGGAGAGGATGTCCGCACCTTTTTTAAATTTTCAAGCTCTGAAAATTTTAATTTACTTTGACCTACAAGGTGTTCGTCAGGCAAATCCATGTGAACACAAAACAGGATACATATGACAGCCCCACCTACAATTAGGAGATCACAGACAAGGTAACAGCCATTATTCCCAAAGAAATGACTGTGGACAGAAATGACACATAATGTACAAAAGAAAGGACTGTAGCCCATACAGGACATAATATGCTACACGTTCTCCAGAAATCAACATTAAGTCATGGAAGCTCACACTGAGATTAGATAGTGTATGTTCGTGTTTAATCCTCAGTTTATGCATTCCATGACAAACCCGACAAGGGGTTTGGTCAGTATATAACAACAAAAACAGTGTGAGAATCTTCATTCACACTTTGTTGTATTCACACGTTTCATTGTAACTTTTCTTTGTAAACTTTTGGTGGTTGATTTTTTTTTTTTTAAGAAAATGCTGATATTCTAAAAATAGTAGTCAGTAATGGAGTTAATAGTTAGTCAAACACTGACTTCTCTGATTAGCATCCAATCAGAGGAAGTCTGAGAGGGGAAGCGATTTATGTGGAAGAGCATGCGGTGAAGAGAAGAGTAATCCCAGTAAGGTGCATTAATTGAAAAAGCAAAGCAAAAAAATATGGAATATGCAATAATTTTCTGAAGAATCACAGATCGCTGTGATAGTATGTGTTAGTGTTTAGGTGGTTGAGTGTGTGACTGATTGACCTTTACAGCATGTGGGGGAAAAAATGGAAAATAGATTCCAGGACAGAAAAGGCAGACGTTATGCTTCAAGGACGCATTTCTTTACGGTTTGCACTTAGGATGTGAAGGGATGCAGACTTTCTGTCTCTGACAGATGTGCGACGGTCGATCATTTCACCAGCAGCACAGTGAAGCACCTTTTTAATGTGGCACCACTGCAGCTCCGAGGCTGCCCAGAACAGCCTAATTGATTTAACCATAAGATAATATCACCATAATCATATCATAAGAATGATGTTAGAAATTGACGACTTAAAATGAGAGTTTTTTTTTATCAATTAATATTGATGGACAAAATAGGGGTTAAATATGTTTAAACCTGCAATAACTCCCCCCCCCCCCCCCCCACTTGGTGCAGCGGACACAAGTTGTTTACACAACATTGACATTTCATCACCTTTTAAGTTGATATGGTGAACTTGTTGCTTATTTAATCATCCAGCAGTTACGGAGCAACATGATCATTTATTCAAGTCCGGCATTCAGTCTCTTTTATCTCTGTTTTTGGTCTCTACCAACTCATGAGGGAAATATCTATAAATATACCCCATCATTTAGCTGCCAAATGCTCCTCTATGTTCACCAGCTAGTTGCTAACTGTGTCGGTCTGGTGTTTGGTGCTGAGCAGGTTGTGTACAGCGGGTTTTCAGAGCTTTTCCACTGAAAATGACGCTATGAGAGCAGTGAGTGTAAACCAAAACATTACAGTTGCAGGTCAGACAGCCAAACAGTAAGCGGAAACTCGTAAAGCTCCTGCAGATTCAGGTGGTAGTTCTCTGTAGGTCCATCACTACAAGCGACCTCTTTCACATTGTCACATTGGCATTTGAAAGTAAAAAGATTGATTAAAAGCTGCTTTACACATAAAAAAACGATGATTTCTTCCTCTTTGACTGTATGTCAAAATTCAAGGCTCAGTGTTTCACACTGCTTGTGAAATGGCAAGGCTAAACTTTTAGGTTGACACTTTAGCTTCTTATTAGTTAATCCTAAAATTCTAATAATTTTACTGTCGGCCAAAGCTAGAGTTTCATTATTTATCTGTTCCAGACTGTATATGTGGCGATACAGTACAGAGGAGTGGAGGGATTGCATGGGCAGGGCACTCTGGGAAGGTGGAGGTGTAATTTCAGATGCGCGCTAACCAACCAGAGCAGCAGTTATCTGAGCTCAGCCTTCAAAAGCAGCAGCGCTGGAGTCACCAAGACCAGCTGTGCCCCTCACTCCTGGCTGAGTGTGTGAGCGCTCCGAGGACAGGACTCTCCATGAGAAACACATGGACGTCCAGGGTTATTAGCCGCTTTCATGAGATTGTAAACTTCCTGGGAGGAGTTGTTTAGGCCCTTGTTTCTGTGTGTTGATGTATGGCGCTTTGCTCCTTACGTTGAGTCTTCTTAAACAGTGGCATGGGATGTTTGAGCAGCCTATTGTGGGTGTAGCTATAAGTCTCTGATAAACTGCTAATCTCAGTCTGTAAGTGTCCAGAGTTAAGACGGATTATAGAGAGGTTAAACTGTCTGAAAATGGCTGTGGAGCTGTAGATTAGTGGGTTTGTTCTCTGGGCAGTCAAACAAGTCCCAAACATGGATGAGCAAGCAATTTAAACTCTGGTGACTCTATTCCTAGTTCAGAAACAAATGGAGTGAGGGTCACTATGTCCATTCAGCCTCCACAAGAAGAGGACCATACAGTGAAATGAGCTTTAAGTGGATTTTCTCTACTTTCTCACATCAAACGTCCGTCTACTGTGGGCGTCAGCGCTCCCAGCTGTATTTATGGGCCATAATGTGAGGTGTAGAGCTGCATTTCCTTCATAGGACCTTGCTGTTGGCAGGCTGTATTCGAGAGGGCTCTGTGCACCGTGAAAGCCTGTCATCAAGAACCGCTGCCCTGTGTGATTTATCAGAATAGGATGTGCTTAGAAGGTCGGGATGATTCAACTCTTCCCGGCCCCGTGTGTTCATCAGATGTCCTTTCTTCTTAAAGTGGATGTTACTTTTTAAACTAAACATTAGTGTCATCTCTTTTCTTGTGACTGTGACTTGTGAAGTGCTCTACAGTGTAAATACAGCGGTTAGATTTAAACTTTCAGGTCAGCCTCCTGTTTAGACCTCGAACAGCCAGTGGATGTCTGATGGCTGATGACTTTCTCCCGTCCGTTACTCACTCTGAATGAGTAAGAGGCTTGTTTTCTCTCAAGGGCTTTGTCAGTAGTGCTGGTTTTAAATGAAACACGTCCTCTGCTCTGGTAATTACAAGGCGCATGAACCCTTTACATGGTGCTGTGATAGAAAGAGAGGGGCTAATTGGTAGTGCAGCATCCTTGTCCAGGTGCGTGTGTGCGCTCAGTATTATGGTATGGATGTCGGCACAGCTCTCTGCTAAAAAAGGCTCATTGTGTACATGTGTGTGCACATAGATGTAGCATGTAGACCCTGTTGTTTCCCAACTGCATTGTGGATCAGGTGTGAATTTTCTACAGCAGATGGACTGTGTGCGAGAGAGACTTCCGCCTCCCTGCACCTCTTGGCCATCATTGGGTGTATCCGCTTCTTTAGAGCAAGATTAATGAGCACCTAAGCACACCTCTTGCAAACATCATATAACTACAGAAATCCTTGCTTTAAGGATGCAAGAACAAACTTTAAGCTGCCCTAATCAACATTTCAGTATCAATCAGTATCAATGGGTTTCACCCATTGTTTTGCTTTTACAGCCTGAAACTATACTGTTTTGATTCACTCTCATCAGCCTTGTTTCAAGCAGGATGCTGTTTCAGTGAAAATGCTTTGTTAAACCCAGTGTACACTACCTTCCCAGCACCAAACAGCAAACGGACAAAGCTAGTGACTAGCTTATGAACATAGAGCTAAAGTGCCAGATGTTTCCCTCAATTTAGTGAAGACAAAGCTAAAAAGGAGAGTAAATATTGGACCTGCATTTGTCAGGTGGACACAAACACGACTTTAAATGATTGTTAATGTTGCTTCATGTCTGCTGGATGTGTAATTAGGCAACTGTTTGCTAACACGTTAAATATATCAACTTCATGCCACAGTTTCTCTTCTTGAACAATGAAGAAGCAATGCCATCTTACTGGTGGAGAGTAACACTACTTTACATGCAAGTCCCTGCAAGTTCATTTGTAGCCAAGCAAAACTAGGCATGCCTGGCTTTTGTTTGAAAACAGAAGTGGCATGCCCTGTGTCTCCATTTAGCCTCCTTACTTGTGAGGAGAAGGAACTGAAATGTAACTTTTGTTTCACTCCGTTTTTGGCTAAAGTTTGTGTTTACTGCTAGGTTTCAGAGCTGGTCTGTACTTCGCTGTGCATCTGTATGCGTGCGTGCAGTCATGCGATGACATGCTCTAGTGTATGTGATTGGCAGGGAGTTGGATGGCTGGAATGAGCTTTATTGCCTGCAGTGTGTTCTCAGCTCCGCATGCTAGGTGCCAGTAGTGAAGAGCTGGTTGATCTACTGCTTGTAGTAAATCCACACGAAGACTGGCAGGCTGAGCCACAGTACAGTAACTACACACATACACATTTGCTCACACGGACAGAGATGCTGTAGTCAATGCAATATTAATTCTGTTCTTTGCGTGGGTAAGGCAGCATAACGTTAAAATGACTGACTTTAGAACCAACACATGTAGACACAAACAGTCAGTGGAGCGGTGCCTGCACTTACATCTGCATGCACAGCACCACAGTTAAATGTAGGTCACATAATAAGGCAGATGTGGGGGAAGGAAAGAAGGTGAGCAGTGGAAGTGAAGGGAGGAGGAAGCCTTTCATTATATCATCATGTTGGAGCAGCGGCAGGATTAGGACTTGGCAGGATATATAGCAAGGGTTTAACCCCTGAATTTTGAGCTTTTGCTTCAGAAGTAATACATCTTTCATCCATCAGCGAAAACAAAGATACTACATATCAGACATGTCTTGTTCTCTTCTCCTCTGACCTGGAAACTATGCTACAGCATTAGCAGCAATGGCAAATGTGAAACACAGAAAGCTGAATAACACAGTTCTACTTTTATTGTTTTACACGACAAGACAGTGCTTTGGCTTCGACGTTGTCCTGTCTTCAGTTGCTCATTTATATGGGCTTATGTAGCCAGCCATTCAGTCTACAGGCTATTCTTAACAGCTGCACTTTGGGGTTTCAGGATGTGATGAAGTGCAGTGGACCTTTCGGAGAGCTTGGACGCTGGCATTATAATTACACAGGGTGAAGTCTGATGTCCTACACGGTAATAACCTCATTGCCTCCTGAGGCTAAAGCAGGGTGGACCTGTAGCAGGGGGTTCATTAAGTGAGGAGAGAGAGGTGGTTCATTTAGTCTGTGCATATGCCTCTTCTTTGAGCTCAATTTTCTCCCTTCAGTTCAGGACTTAAAGTGACTTCTGATGTCACTGTTTCAGTCTGTCTTTGCCCTCGCCTGCAGTGTCTCATCTTTCTTGTCCGATCTGCAACCGCACAGATTTCCATCTCTACATGATATGAAAAAGTACAGCAGTACGTGTTATACAATGAAATATTATGCCTTGTATTTGGACAGTTCATATTACAGCAGTCCCTAAAAATGGTACCAGATCAATACCTGTATAAGTGCCTCTGCGTTAATGACAGTTTTGTAACTGGAATTCCATTTGTGAAAAATTATTTCTAGGATTAAGTTGCTGTCAGTCATCTGATCGCCCAAAAGTCTGAGGTATATAAACTTTTAACTTGCTCTAAGTCAAAGTTTAGTGTGTAAGAAGGGTGTTGATAAGATGGTTAATTTCCATCTGTGTGATTTCTCACACAGCAGTTCAGATGGTAAGATTACACTGCTTAGCTGCTTCACAAGTTTACACCTCGTCGTCTTGCTGTTGGATTAATTTGATTTCTTCAGTGCATACAACAGCTATACAGCCTCCCTGTTATATCATTTATTCAAACTCTATTCAGCAATGTTAAAGTTAAAATTTGCTCATTCAAAGTGGAAATTGTAAAATTTGCGATAAACAACTTCCTAATTCAATATGATATTATGAGCTACCGCGACGTGTATCCAATTCTTCTAAACACGGCATTTGGGAAATTAACTACTTTGTTATTATGTGTCACATGATCGTGAGGTAAACAGTAGAAATACAAAGTAATCCATCAGGAAGTGCGCTTGCATTTCTTTGATTGGACAATGCAGCTCCTTGCAGCCAAAGTTGAGCCAGGTTCAACTTTTTTGTTGGACGACTCTGTGTTGGCATTCCCCCGCTGCTCCGACGGACTGGCTCAATTTGAAACAAATAAGAGGGCTCCGGAGTTGGGCCCCAAGAGTACGATTTGGTTGTGTTAACCCAAAAAAAGACTCCACTCAAGCTCGAGTTTGTAAATAACTCTGGGCCCCAGTAGTGAAGGTGCATACACCCACCCGGCACCCACTTCTACTTCAAACTACAGCCTGTTTCTAATTCTGTCTCCCTCATGTAATACCTTACTGTAAAATCTGTTGTTCTCACTTTTCATACATGTTTCTCATACCGTGTTTGCATTTATTTCATGTTCTGTTCACATAATCCTGGGACACTTGGCCTGGAATTTCACAGTTCACAAATTAATTCAGAAATCTACAATGTCTCTTGACCCCACAATTCATGCTTCTATCTGCGGCTCCACACATGCTTAGCGGACCTTGTCCTGTTGCCTTTTTTTAACCACACAGTGATGTGTTAGTTTGTAGTTGCTTGAACTGCTGCAAAGTGAATAAAAAACGGCTTTATATTTTTAGATGGAGAACAACTCCACTCTTGAGGGCTCAATATTTTATGAGGAACAAGCCCTTTGGCCAGTGTTGTATTCGAGAGAACGTGCACACTTGCATCCTATTGCGATGCAGTGTGCAGAATGGAGAAAGACAGCATGTTCTCTTGCAGAACCAGCCTGTCTTTGGGGATTAAATACCTCAGGTCATCCACTGCCTTCTTTGTAAGACTTTTTATTGTTTCCTTTTTGTCTTTTGATGCCAGTGTTGAAACGCCACAGATTAATTTTTATTAGCCTAATCAGACTCTACCCACTCATTGTGAATTATCAGTTCTGTGCTTAACTATAGCCAAGCACTGACAACATGTTCCTGTGAGCCAACATCTGCATTTACTTTGTATTTTCTGTAAAATTCATGTGGCCTTTACTTCCTACAAAAAACTCTGTTAACTTATTTGAGAAATATTTCAATTTGACTGTGATTTAAAGTATTCATAACACGGCCTCTCCACCCTGGTTCCTCAGCAGGCCATACTAAAATGAACTGAACAATTTTCAGTGAGATGCTGTGTGGCTGTATTCCCTCTAGGGCTGTCCACTCACTTACCTGGTAGTCAAATAGTCGCTGGAGTTCAGTCACCTCTGGCAATGCCTGTACTGTAGACCCATTGAGAGCAGCAGGCGTCAGCGGGGCATGCTGGGACTCAAGGAATGTGGTTACATTAAAAAAGAAGTATATCTATAAATAAAGTCTCTATAGTTTACTCTTTTTTGGTTCCATAGTGGAGTCGTTTTAGCAGCGTTTGGCTGCCCTAAAGAGATTCAGAGTAATTACATTATATTCAAGTATTTTTGTTTCAAGCAGTGTTGATTTTGGCACCTTGAATTGCACCAGTATTTTCTGGTTAATGATTTTAGTCATTCCATCTTTGTTAGTTTTAGTCTAGTTTTCGTCAGTGAAATTTATTTTTTGTCATGCATTTTAAATTTGTCTTCTAAGCATTTTGACGCTACAGCTGTCGCCATCTTTGTATGTACAGTAACCATGGTTACACGGGTCATCCTCGGCTATCGCGAGGTTAAGTCTGTTTACTTGTTCACACACACAGTGTCCATGTCACTTTGCTCTGCAGTAATACAACAGACTGACTCTACTCAGTAAATCTAGCTATCATTTCCACACTGACTGTTTGAACAGAGCCAGTCTGTTGCTCCTCCTCACCTAGCAGCTACCTGTTCCCTCCACTACAGAGCAGTGAATCATTCAGAAGCTGGATTCACTCACTGGTTTGCTAAAATGCTGTTTATTGTCTGTTTTTTAGCTTGAGAGGAGAAGCTAAAACATCTAATTCTCTGTGGATTGTAGATTAATTTTGTACATAAATATAAATCTAAGAACCGGTAACGTCGGATACCATTATTGACTGCAAGATGCTATTTAACAGTAGTGCTACAGGACAATTGGCTAAAGCATCTCAAGAGATATTTTTGGGCGGTGGAGGATACTGTTTTACTAATCAGGAGCTAGAGGTTACAGTGTGTGATTCCACAGATGTGCAAGTCATAGAATAAGACATTAAAACAAAGGCTAATTATTTCTCTGGCCATTTGTCTGTCTTTCACATTATCAATTTAGTTTTTATTTGTTGACAAAAAATGGAATACATTTTGTTATAGTTCTCGTCAACAAATATTTGCTGATGAAATTAACACTGGTTTCAACCAATAACTATTGGGAAAAAAATACACACCGGCTTACACTGACAAGACGGACACAAAGCCATGTAAGATTATAAAGGCCTAATTGCTACTACTCTAGTACAGATCACACATTTGAATCAAAAACTCCTATAATGGGAAAAAAACAAGTTTCCACCTACAAGCAGTAAAGTCTAATAATAGAAGTGCTTGGGAGTCACATGATGAAACAGTTACTTTGTAGATTTATATATAACACCTAATGAAAAATACAGCACGTACGATAAGACCACAAACCATGCAGGAAAACCAATGCTTTTTCAAGCGTTGCACTCTCAGAAGCTGCCTGAGAACATTTTGCCCTGTAGAGTTTCTCATCATAATTTTAAACTGTTGTAAGAAATGACTGTTATAAATAAAGCGTGTCTGGTACAAATAGGACCACAATTCATGTTGGGTGTGTCAAACTGCTTCCCCTTATCTTTTTGGTTACTTTTCTATTGTAGTCTGGATTTCTTTAAATGCATTTACATATTTCCTTGTACCTGTATATCAGGTCATGTATAGTCAAAATTATATTTCATTCATTTACCCGTCTGGCCATTTAATCGAATATCTTCCAAAGACAGGTATAAGGTGTACAAGATAATTACTCTTTTAACCAGTCTTCCTTGTATAATATCACTAATTAATTTCTTTCACCAGAGAATGATTTAGGCTGATGATTTCAAAAATAGGCAACTGGAGTTTAATCACACAAGTGAAATTACAGGCACCAACAATCATTGCACCTGGTTGATGGCACAGCAACATATAGCCTGGCACTGGCACCATTATAACCACACACACAGCTGGCGAAGACAACAGCAGCATTAAATCATACAGAAGCACCAAAAGACAAACGGTAAAAAAATCAACATGTCGACTGGACGCGCCAGCAGAACAGCCTGGCACAGCAGCCAAATTACAACACACACCTGGCAGAAGCAGAAACATCCATCCGGTGTTTGCACGCACTTATTCTTTCAGATTTGCAAAAATCTGCACAAAAACTGCATCCATCAAGCCGCCTTTTAATAATACCATGATGACACAGCACTGAAATGATTTCACTATAGTCATATGACTAACGACTAAACCCTCGCAGACTCCGAGGATGCTGGGTCACGAGGGAAGGAAATGCAGTGAGACAGGACTTCAGACCTCAATCATTTCCATAGAGATTGATTAAAATTCCACACCCTATAACCCATTTCAGAGTGCTTTTTTGAATGGTTCAGTACTGACATTGTCAATTTATGCTGCTTTACATCATATAACAGAAATATAATTCTCTTTTACACAAGTTGCTAATATTGTCTTCACAATGAACCCTGAACTGAAGACCGTCACATTGTAGGAGGATGAAAACGGTCAAATCCAAATTATTCATCCTATGAATATTGTGTTACGCGCAATGTCAAACCTCGCTCCATCAAGAAACGTACTGTATACATCAAAAATGACAACTGCCAATGTATTTGAAAATAAATGGTATTTGTAAATTAGGAGGATCAGAATAAAAAGTGGACTATCATCGGATCGGTGTCAGATCAGAATTCATAGGAATAGGAATGAAGCCAGGAAATCTCAATCCTCTAAACAAAAGTTCATTTTCTCTCCAGAGTAAGGTGAACTTTATCAGGAAAATGAGGGATGACAAGGATGGAAACGAGCCAATCAGTGATGAGGAAAGGAAGTGCGGTAAAAGAAGTGAGGTAGGTGAGAAAAGGAAGTAGAAAAAGGAAAGACAATGGGGATCTTTACTACAACATTATTATCATTATTGTTCCTTTCTTTTACATCGTCACATCCATATTGCTATGAACTATGCTTAATCTTCCAAGCAAAGTCTAAAGTCTGCATCCCAAGCTGTCTGCTTGGAAGTCCGCAGAAAGTCCACTTGAGGCCCCTTGCAGACATGATCAATTGTGGATTTGGACGGCCCTCGGCACTCACAGACTTCCCAGTAACATGTCTGTTAAGTCTACGAGTCTGCAGTCCGAAAAGTCAAGACAGTTGGATTTCACCTGTGTCACCACTGATGCCCTGTTTTTATCTGATTGACAGCTGAGGAGAGTAAAGTCACTGTAAAGTTTGTCAAGTAGCATGACAAAGACCTGCAGGCGTGATCGATCTTGTGACAAACATCCAGCAGTTCAACAAGTGACGGAAAGTCCCTCTTCAGAGAACTTCCTCTTAAACAGCTGGACAAACACTATAATTCACGCCCTCCACTGTGAATGAAAAATGTGTGCTGGCAGGTTGTTTTAGAGCTGAATTAGCAGCCACGTTTGTTTACTTACTGGCCAATGGCACCTCATGTGAGGTGAAAATGGAGCAGGTCGTGGGAGCAGTTATGTTTGAGAATATATTGAATTTGAATTCTCTTCGCTCCATTAAATGCAGCGGCTAGCTTTCATTCCTTTGTGCACTGCACTGCTGTACACTGTTGGTCATGGGTAAACCAGCTGCTTACAGTTTCACAAAATGTAGCTACTGCCACTCAGAAACAGAAAACAAGAACTAAACACTGAGAACATTTAATTTTAACACTGACTACAACTACAAGTGAAATGACACGTTGATTAGTTGGTTTTTGCTTCCTTGCCAAGAGTTAGTTGATGGATACCACTCTCGTGTCTGTGTGTTCAGTGTGGAGCTACCGCCTGCAGCCTGTTAGCTTAGCTTAGCATAAAGACAGGACACAGGGGGAAACGGCTAGCCTGGCTCTGTCCAAAGGTAACAAAATCTGCCTACCAGCCCCTCCAAAGCTCACTAATTAAGACGTTATATCTTGTTTGTGGTTTTACGACTGGTTGTGTGCTGGACTATTTCTTGGCCGTTAGCAGTGACTTCCTGGGGTCTTGTTGTAGCAGTAAGGTGCCAGGCAACCAGCGGAGACTCCAGAAACGTACCGATCCCGGCCAAGAAATATTCCTGAAAATAACCCCCTGTAAAACCACAACATGTTGGTTTCACACTTAGGTTTTTGGACGGATTAAACAAATGAGATATAATGTGTTAATTAGTGAACTTTAGAGGCGCTGGTTGGCGGATTGTTTTTACCTTTGGACAGAGTCAGGCTAGCCGTTTACCCCCCGTTTCCAGTCTTTATGCTAAGCTAAGCTAACCTGCCTCTAGCTTCTTATTTACCGCACAGACATGGTATCAGGTATTTTCTCATCTAACTGGGTATGAAAGGGAATATGCGTATTTCCCAAAATATCAAACTATTCTTTTAAGTCACTTTTCAAGTAAAAACATTCCCCAGTTCCAGCTGCTCCATAGCGAGATTTGCTGCTTATGTTATGTGATTTAAAAAAAATGAATATTTTTCTGTTTTGGACTATTGGTTGGAGAAAACAAGTAATTTGAATGTGTCGCTTTGGCCTTTAGAAAATTGTGCTGGACATTTTTCACTATTTTCTGACATTTTATACACCAAACAATAAATCAGTCACTTTTAGCCCTACTAGTCACATAATTCAGACACATTTTTTTTAATTGACTGGTCATTTTTCAAGCAATAATGGTGAAGAAAAAAGTTCCAGCCTCTAATAGTGAGAATTTGCTTATTTTCTTAGTCATATATTGCAGTCAACTGACCAGCTTTGGGTTTTTGAACTGTTGGTTGGACAAAACGAGACATTTGAAGATGTGACCTTGGGCTCTGTGAAGTTGTGAGGGGCATTTCTTTACTATTTGTTTGACATTTCATAGACTAAACAACTCAAATAAATAATCTTCAGATTCAGCTGTGACCCCAGAAGCTTTGTGATTGATTGGGCCTGACCCACCTTGTCCCACCAGAGGCTTCATGTATTTCCTATTTTTTTACTCTCATGCAGGTCGTAAACACATAATTATCCTCCTGAGGGCAAATGACCTGCAAACATTTAACCAATCTCCTCTTCCCTTTTTCAGAAACTTCCACTCCCCCACTATTATATATTCACGTTGAATCTTGGTTTTGGTCTTTACGAGATCTATGCTTTATATTCTATTAGGCCCTTTTGTTCATCACTGTCTCCTGCTCACTCCCACTAAGTCATTTAGTCGTCCTTTGCTGTCTGGCAGCGTCTCGTTTCCATGTTTCCCATTTTGTACTGTTTCTTTGTGTAGCCCTCACAAGACTAGCTCTGTCCTCCACCCCCGCCTCTCCATCTGTACCACGCATTTATGTTGTTTCACTGCACTGAAGCACACATCCTGATTGCTGCCAGGTGAGACAAAGTAGCTGCATACTCGCATGCATGCACGACATGCCTCGGAGCACACAAACACACACATATCCACAGTGGGCTTCCGGTGAGCGGTGGTGCATAGAGATGGCATTTGCTTGTTGATAACATTGTCATTGGGCATCTGTGTGTTCTCCTGCTGGTTTTGTCTATGTGCGTCAGGCCTGCTGTTGTTATTTCCAGGTGTTAAATGGCATATTTTCACTGAGTAACATTTGACCCCTGCGTGGTAGACATGTTGAAACTGCTACACAGGGGATTACTGCCTGACACCTAACCCACCTGTCTATGGCCCGGAGGCCTTAAACAGAACATGCTGCAAGTTTTCAGGAAGAAATCAGATGTCGTGTGTGTTTGTGCAGATGTGTTTGCTTGCATCAGTTTCATACCGTTATTTTCTTTCTCTCATACTGTTTCTGCTCCCTCTGGCCCAATTGCTCCCTGCAGTTTTCCTCCTGCTTGACCAGGGTCACTGGATGAGCTTTGGCCTCCTGTGTGGCCCTGGGGCAGGAGGCCTGGATGTCTGGGTATATGGGGAGGGGGGACTGCAGGGGTGCCTGAGATCACTCCTGCTGCACTCTGCAGGACCCGGCAGCTACAGAGACAGGAAGCTGTAATTGGGACTAGTGGAGGCTTAACACTCAGGAGCTTTTTTTTCCTCCTGCCTCACCCTGCCACTCTCTGGAGAGAAATGCTTCCACATTAAGAGACCAAAGCTCATAATTATGTGTGGTTGAGAGGATTGTAGTTCTCTGATGTGAGGCAATTTAATGCTTCATTTATGTACCTTCATTGCTGTGTATTTCACTCTATAAGCCATCAGCGAACCTAACATGTTGTACACCAGAATATTGGAGTAAGTCAGGCTGATAATGACAGTTATTTTTAATGATTGTTGTTTTTGTGTACAGCATTGAAATAAGCAAATGTATCATGTTGATGCACATGTGAAATGTTGATAAGTCCAGGATTTTGAAGTGGTGTCATAATCATAGAGCATTTCAGTGGTTGTTACAATGGTGACAGCTAATGGGAAACAAAACAAACAAAACGTTGTCAACAAGACGATGTATATCTTTATTTGGTTAATTCATATCTGTTTAAAAACAGTGAGAAATTCCTTGACCAATGTTTGATTATCCCCAAAGTTTTAACAGAAGGTTTCCAGAAAGTTTTAAAGTGCAAATGCACCAGCTCGCCTGAAATGGTGTCTCTGCTAGGGCTGAAACGATTGGTTGGTTGAACAAATAAAGTTATCTTAAGACGTCAACTTAGCCTCTGGGAAAATGTAAGGGGAATTTGTCACTGTTTTCCAACATTTTGTAGATTAGATGATTGATCGATGAATCATAAAAATAATCGACAGATGAATCAATAATGAAAAGAATCGTTCCACTAAACCATCGCAATTTCTAAAGCCCAAGGTGATGTCATCAAATTGGTTGTTTTGCCTGAGCAACAGTCCAAAACCTAAAGATACTCAGTTTATTGTAACGTGAGATTAAGAAAAGCAACACATCCTCACAATTGAGAAGCTGGAACTAGGGAATGATTAGCATTTTAAAGTAAAATGTTACCAATTAATCTACTAATTGTTTCAGCTCTACTTCTGACTGTTTACACGTTGGGCTGTTTGTCTCTTCTTTTCCCAATCGGCCACAATCAAGTGCAATCAGTCTGAAGTTAGGTTAAAGTTGGTATTGACCTCACACTAACAAATGTCCTTGGGGGAAACCCTGGAATATATTTGTTTATTAGTTTGTTCTATGATTCATATTTTGTATGATCTTTGTTGTCTGAGAAGGCATTTAAACCCAGCTGATGCAGAGCAGTCTTTAGTTCTTGTTGTGATTGAAGTGCTGAAGATTTGACGAGTGAAGCTGTATATCTGATTTCATTTAATAAGATGGTCCTGGTCTTTAAAAAAATTTCTTCTTTTTTTTGTTATGAGTGGAAAGCTGCCAAGTTCTACCCTGCAGGAGGTGTATTCCTGTGGTGTGTCTGTGTGAGCCGTGTTTTCATGCACACACACAGCCTCATGTACGCATGTGCACTCTTGACTCCACTAATTTGTACCACTCCTCTTCTCAGGGTCCTGTTATATCCTGGAGGACACATGGACATGAAGAAATAGAAGCATCAGTTGAGGTGAGTGTCTGTTTTACTAGTCCACATTTTTCCTTTTTCCCCTGAGTGTTTTCATAATGAGCTTTCTTCTTTTACAGGCCCTCCAGCTGACCTCTGGGCTAAGTCCTGGCTGTGGGGCTTTGTTGTTGGTGGGCCAGCTGAACAGGCGTGTATGTGAGTGAGAGGTAATGAAGTCCATTATGAGGCAGTGGCGGAGGCTGGTGCTGGTGGGAATGCTGGCCTGGGTTCTCCTCTTCCTCGCTCTCCTCTCTTACTTCCTGGATGCTCGTGTGAATGAGCCCCTGACCTCTGCTGGCTCTTTACTCTCCCAGCACCCAGACACCCGTCGCCTGGCCTCCATACAGGCCTCCCATCAACAGCATGCCAACATGGGCTCCCGACCTGAACTGGCTTCCACCTTAACTACAACCTACCCCAAAGATGAGCCAGAGCCAGAGCCTTTTGCCAGCTCCACGACCCCAGAACTCAGCCTGGAGGTGAGCCACAGCCCCAACAGTGCTCCCTACGCCATTTATGGAAGCCAGGAGGCCAGCCACCAGGACTACCTGGACCAACAGAGCCTGGCTGCCTGGTCTTCCTTTGGTACAGAAAATGTGGGTTCTCACTCAGACCCTGTAGTCCAGAGTCGTGAGAGAACTTCCCAGAACACAGAGTACCAGAACCATGTCAGCACCACACGCTACCATGGAGGGGAGGAAGAAGAAGATGATGAGAGGGAGAATGAAGAAGACCTAGGAAACAGAATGAGGACTACAGCAGGCAAGAGGGCCGGTGGTGACTCCTCTGATCTGGAGGAATATTACTTCTCCAAGTCTGCCTCTGTGGTGCAGCGGCTCTGGCGGGGCCGCGTGTCCGCCGGCATGCTGAGTCCTCGGCTGCAGCGCGCCATGAAGGACTACGTGAGTGCCAACAAACACCATGTTTCTTACAAGGGGCATCGCAGGGCCGCCCAGAGCGCTAAGGAGCTTCTGTGTCAAATGAAAGCCCAGGCCCGACTGAGGACAGTGGACGGGTCGGAGAAGCCCTTCTCCTCACTTGGTTGGGCTCGTCTTGTGCCTGCTCTTCCCCTGGAGCACCTCTACAGACGGCAGGACCAGAGCAGCTTCAAGACCTGTGCGGTGGTCACCTCGGCTGGTGCCATCCTGCGCTCAGGACTGGGCAAAGAGATCGGTGAGTAGAGAGATTTTAATTAAGGACAACAAGGGGCCACAGGGCTGCATACCAAACCTTTATGCCCTTTTTGGTACCGACCGAAAGTATCTGGCATCCAATGCTTGCTCAAATTTGTACTCTCCTGTACTGTCCTTTGATGAGTACATATCACAAATGGGATAATCATATCACATTTGAGATTTCTGGCTTCTTTTGTTAGATGGTTAAAGAGGGGTTTGTAGAAAAAGCATGTTTTATATTCCTAAAAGCAAGGTATGGAAAAAATACTGTTTTTGTATCTGAACCAAATTCCAGGTATTTTATTGACACATTTGTGTCAGAAAACTTAGAGTAATACCCAGCACTACAGTTGAAGATGAGGGACGACACACTGTAGCTGAAGATATAAGATGAAAGACCAGAGTTTTTAAAAATGCTGTTTGTGCTCGGACCACTGGCAAACTACAAGTCTGCTATACTTTACCTAGAAGCTGAAATATTTATTACAACCCACAATACGAAAGTGTTGGACAGAACAAACAACATACTGATGACTCTGGTATTTGTTGAGTCTTACCAATTGTGGGACTTAAAAATAAGTGTTCCGGACACGAATGTAAATGCTTTTCCATCCACCGGTCTTTATGCACATTTTCAATTTGCACATAAAAACACCTGACTGGAAACGCCAGAAATTAAAATGCAAATATCACTGTTTTACACTTGGATGAGGTGTAGAAGATATTCGCATAATAGAAGTGGATGGAAACGCGCATTAATTTGCATTTTCTTTTGCTGATTTCCTGGAAATTCTGTCAAGTTTGCACTAATTTCACATGTAAACTTGATTAGTGTCACTGGAGGAAACGGCATGTGGTCACTGAAATCAAAAAGGAACAATCGCTTTTTTAGAAAACATTCAAAGTTGAGAAATGGAAAGCTCAGACTGTCTAAAGTAGAAAGAGCTCATCCTCCAGGGAGCAGGAATTTACTCAGTAACTTTCATGACATGAGATTTGGATATTTCTTGTGTAGAAGTGGAAGCGGACCAAGCTACTCAAAGACAACTGGATGCATGCAAAGTGATGCAAATCTTTGCACCTGACCTTCTGGTAACAGCGGAATTAACTTCTAGTGTTCAGGAAAAACATTTGACTGAGTGGTTTTCCTTATCTGAAGTAGCAAAGAAAAAAGAGGCAGTCTCTAGTTTTGGGCACAAGGCCTTGGACCTGAAACACGAAGACGTCAAAGTGGATTTGCCAACAGAGAAATAGTAGTATCATAAAATTTCAAATAGTGATCTGTATTTGAGACAGGCTATTATTAGAGACAAAAGCCTTGCTTTACCCTCTGTGCTGTTTGTGTTATTTGGTGTTGGTGTCAGTTGACACAAACTCAGCACTCTTCAATCTGTCAGGTCAGGGGGCATAGTGTGTGTGTGTGTGTATGTGTATGTATATGAGAGAGAGAGAGAGATGGGTCACAAAATTGCACCTGCAGTGATTTGCATAGGCTCCAGTTTTGCATGGCATTTACTGATTAACTTGTCAAGCTGACTGTGAGCGGGGTTGCGTGTGCGCCTAGTAGGCTATATGTCTTTGTGTTTGAATGTGTGTGCTCTTGGTTTAGAGACTTTGGCAGCTCTTTGGTAAGTGGGGAGAGTGTGAAGTCAGTGACAGATGGCTCACTAGAAAAAAGCAAGAAACCCCTCTGGTAACCAATCAGGCTCCTTCACATCACGTATAGCTTCCTTGTGAATTCAGCTGCTCAGAGCAAGCAAAAGCTCTAATATGAAGAGCTTCTGGTTTATGCATTAGCTTTCTATAACATGTCTATATACTGACAGCGTTCTATAGACGCTAGTTGTCCTAGATAACATTGTCCCAGAAAGAGAAACAGACCAAACTACTCAAAGAAAATCGGATGCAAAGTGATCCTTGTGGTAACAGTGGAATTAACTCCTAGTGTTCAGGAAAAACATTTGACTGAGTGGTTTTCCTTATCTTAAGTAGCAAAGAAAAAAGAGGCAGTCTCCAGTTTTGGGCACCAGGCCTTGGACCTGAAACTCGGCAGGTGCTTCTAAATCTCTGTTGATGTATCATCATTCCCCCGTGTTTGTTTTTGGTTTCTGTCCAATAATGTGACCCATATACACATGCTCATAAGTGAATGTGTCTTTTCAGCACCATACTTGCATCATTGTTTCCCCTGTTTTGATCATGCATACCTTGTAAAAAGCAATTCTAAGCCTCACATATGCCATCAGAGTCATTAAGAGAATATAGAAGTTTTGTCAAATAAAAAATTGCATTTCTTCTCTGAGGGCAATCACATACATCTTTGTGTCAAACAGCAGCGGGGTATTGGTTCAGTATGTCATCATCGTGGTAATCAGTTCTTAAAAAAGAGATTTTGCTTGACAGGGGGACTTAGTGTGTTGACGAATGAGATGAATGTTATAGAGCAGATTAATTATTGAACAGCCTCACAGTGTTGGAAAAGCTTGAAGTTGTGACATTAATTCTCAGTCTGAGCTTCAACAGGAAATCAAACTGCATTGATCCCGCTCTGTCTACTTCTCACCCTGCTGTCCTTCCCAAAAGGCTGCACTGCATCAAAACCTACATTATGCAGCTGTGAATTGTGACAAATCACCCGAAAGGCAAATGTGAAAATCATACTCTCTTTTGTGCCACTTGCAGGTTGGCTGACATTTAGATGATCTGATTTCTCAGTGGCTGCAGCACAGATTTCATCCAGTGAGAGCTTTGTAGCTGAGGTTTTGGTTTCGTTTATCACACGTGTGACGTGTGGCTGCCACCATGTGGTGAACAGGATAAACTGCATCCCCAGTACAACATGGGATGAAAAAATTACAGGAACACGTTACAGCATTATTCAACTAAATAAATACTAAATGATTTTTTTCATTATCAATTGATTTGTCAGTTAAGTTTTTGACTAATTGATCGATTGCTTAGAATACAATATGTCAGAAAATAGTGAATAATACCCATCACAATTTTTACAGAGCCCAAGGTGACACCTTGAAGTGTATTATTTTGTCCAATTAACGGTCCAAGACCCAAATATAAATACATTTACAGAGACAGAAAAGCACCAAGTCCTCACACTTAAGAGGCATCTTTGCCTGAATGATTACCCAAGAACTGATCATCACAATTGTTCCCAATTTTCTTTTGATTGACTGATTGAATGATCGATCAGTCAACTAAGCGTTTCAGCTCTCATGCAAATGATAATAATAATCTTTATTCACACAGCACTTCTGTTAACAAACTTACAAAGTGCCTCACAGGGAAGAAATACAAGCAATAGCCACGTCAGACAAAACATGAGACAAAAATAGAAAAGATGAAACTTTAAAACCAGAACATGTGACAAAAGCTTTCATGTAAAAATCATCGTCAATCAAGACGTGTGTCTGAGCACAATAGGCAACTTGAAAATCCTTAAAACTCTTCAACATCCTTAGAACAGCCAACATGTGTTCAGCAGGGCCTCATCTACTGATGTTGGAGGACTTTCAGGCGCACAATGGGTTAACAGGTTGGTATTGTAATTGGAACAAGGCCATTTAACACCTTTTTTAAAAGTGAGCAGCCTAATCTAACACAAAGTCAATACAAGGTGGCCAGCAGAGAGGAAATGTGTTACAGTAGTAACTGGAGCCATGATTGATACCAGAATAGTGCATTATAATAGTCTGGGTAAAAAAAAAAAAAATGTATTACCAGATGACAAAAGTGACTTAATTTCAAAGTTTTTGAGTTGGACTAAACATGACAAGATTCTTCACTTAATTTACTGCCAGACATTGAGAAGCCTGCTTATGACATTGGCTGCCTCTCTGGAAGTTGACATCCACAAAGTGACTAAATCATAACTGCAGAAGCAGCTACGTAGAGTCGGTTATATCAAGATATCAAGTTGAAAGCCTTCTAGCAGTTGTGCCGGCTGTACTGGAGGTTTAACAACATATCTGCATTTGAGTTTTCAAAGCAACATGAGGCATCTAACAAGACCCAAAGAGTAGGCTCAGTCACAGGGGTGTCGATCTCCAACTGTGTAATTCATTCATAATGTAACAAGAGGAATGTAACATGTCAAACATGGACAAACTGCGTCAACAGAGGAGCAGCGGGCTCACGTTTAATCTCATGGACACTGATAAATGCACTCCTTAACATTAAATTAATCAAGCGCTCTGTGACAGAGTATGAATAATGGTGTTGTAACACTGTAGTTTAATAATGTATATGTCACAAGCTTCACATACTTTTATGGCAGTTCAGCCGCTGAGAAAATGCTGATTGTAGAAAGCACAAAAGTTACTGCAAACCTGAACCTGACCAGGGGCCATCATTTGTTTTAATGAGCTCCCTTTCTAATGTTTTCCACACAGTCTGTTTACAGTTAAAGAAAGCCAAGGTTTACTTCCATCCAGAAATATTAACAACATGCTGATCTATCTGTAATGCAGTATACACAGTCACCATAAAAACAGGAACCCCTGGTCCTTGTCATTAACACTAAATGACAGGAGAAGCACACTGTCGTATTGGGTCGCACAGATATACTTAATAAACTGGTAATTCAGTATATTGCACGATAAAATCGCCACTAAATGCTGCTGAACAAATTCAAAACACCATCGTTAAGTCAAACTCCTTCCATTAACCTTTTCTGTAAAACCAATTAAATAATAAATGAATAATAATAATAATAATAATAATAATAATAATAATAATAATAATAATAATAATAAAAAATAAAAAATCCATCCTGAACTTGAGGCATTTCATTGGCAAAGAAATGCCAAGTGGGGTTCACTCATTAGAAATAGTAGACAGAGAAACAGGAAGGAGATAATCGTGAAAACAAGGTGAGAGTGGGATACTGATCCTGGTCAGGTTGAGGTTAAACCAACTAACAAGTGTAGTGTGAAATGGTGGAAAAACAAGTGTTACATGTTAAACTCTATAGGTCTTAAGAAGATCTTAAATATATCACTGGTTCTGTTTATTTGGCTTCTCTGAAGAGAAGAGGACTCGGTGCTTTGAGAACCAGAGAGGCTCCTGATGAGGGTCACAGGTCAGTCATATGAGGGTCAAGCTATTCTCTTCTTCAGAAGCGAAAATCTTGAATTATGAGAATCGTAGCTGTTTGAGTTTTTGAAGTCTTGGGTGGATGTTTTTCAGTTTGGGTAGGATGTAGAGTTGCAGAAAATTAAAGCTTTGAAACAAAAGATAAAAGCTTGAATCTAATTTTAAACTGTATAATCCTTGAAATATTTGAAACTCCTGCACTTTCAGGATCAGAGTAATTTGATCAACGCTGTGAACACATAAATCTTGGAGTGGAATAAAAACTGTAACCAAATTTCTTTTGATGTTGCTCTTCTGTTATTTTGTCCTCCTCCTGTATGTGTGCACAGTGTTGTCATGCTGCTCTGCCTTCAGTCTTCATATTCTGGATGCATGAAGACAGAAAACACCAAAAATAGCCCAAATGTTGTTATATCAGAAGAGAATTACTGTTAAAATGGTAGAAAACTTAATAGCCACTTTCTAGATCTGAGGTATGGTCTTATCTTTATAGAACTACCAGCTAGAACTATTTGCATTATCAATGTATCTGTCTGTTTAGTTTTTGACAAATAGATTGATCGTTCGTAGAATAATACCCATCACAATTTTCACAGAAATATTTGAATATCCTGCACTTTCAGGGTAATTAAATGGGATGAAGTTCTCAACCTGGGAGTCACATAACTTTAGTCATTTGTGAAATTCTCTAAGAGATAATTGGTATTTTTTACTGTTATACATATTTGGCTACATGTTTGGAATTTCCCTTGAAGTACGAGGCAGTTTTAAACCTTTTTTTTTGATTAAGCTACTCACCACTCGCCAGACAGGCATCACTTCATTTTAAAGGGTCACAGCCAGACAAGACTGAGAATCACTGGCTACCAGAAAAAATGTCCATAGAAATGATTTTTCATGAACACGACAGGTTGGAACTTGTACCCTGTGACATGTTGCATAACTGATGTTAATCAAGTCTGAGTGGGTTTCCCACCATGAAGAGGCTTATACAGGCCTTTTCTATTAGCATTCATGAGTGGGCTTAATTGTGGCCTATCATTTGTTTTAATTATATTCTGTAAAAGTAGTAGCAGTACAATAGCACAAAATATTCTTTAGAACCACAAGTATATGTGGTAGGTACGACACACTCAGCGGATAAAATTTACAGTCGGATCCTTTATTGAACACAAAGGCAATTTTATTTATATATAGCACAATTCATACACTTAACACAATTTCAGTGGGCTTTACATGTAAAAAAAAAAAAAAACAACACTGACAAAAGCAACACGTATCGCTCAGCGTTCCATTGGGCTCGTAAAACGGTTCAACGAGCCAAAGGTTTAAATACATGAAAACAGTTGTAGGCTACTATGATGTTTGCCATCACTACTAGTGATATATGAGGTATACATATATATCATGTGTATATATCACTACTAGTGGTGGCAAACGGGAGTGTAAAACTGGCTTATCTCAAGATAATCAATAGTAGTGCATCAGAACATCATCAAAAACAATATACAAAAAAAAACAAAAACCTACCAAAATAATTTAAATAATAATACAAATTAAATAAAATAAATACATGAATTAATAACACAGTAAATAAATAATAAAATGAAACTGATAAAACAAAATAAAAAAGAAAAAGAGATAAGAAAATCTCAACCTAAATAAATGGAAGTTAAATATAAATATATAATATACATATATACAAAAATTATACAAAGATAAAGTAAATAAATAGAAATTATAAAAATATTATTTGGAAAAGTTTTTTTCTTTTTTGTTGTCTTTTTCACAAAATATTCTTTGTTCTGAATGTTGTTTGTGTGAAACATTAATATTGTGAGTTTCCTCTTCAGTAAAAGTAGCCTCAGATTATTTGGCTTTATCAGCAACATGTATTTCTGCTGGAAGAACGATCTCTGCTTTAAGAAAACCTTGAAAATCCATCAATCTAGCGGAGCTCCGCTGGGAACAGATATGTTTACAGTATTATAGTGGAGCGTGACGGCAAACTCGGGCTCATGAGCACGTGTTCCCTGAGTGTTTGCAGAAGAAAGTGTTGTTGTGAATGCCAATCAGTGTTGTGACAGTGGACTCGTGGCAGTGATGGAGGAGTATCACATCAAAAGCTGGAGGATCATCCATTGTGGTGTCAGATCAGCGGGGGGAGGAGGATCCGTGGATCAACTGACATGCACATTTCTAATTATTACTACAACCATCCATCAAGCTGAGAATTTCATGTTGGTGTGTGAACTGTGAAGCACACTATATGGACAAACCAAACCAAAAGGTGGACAGAATTAGGGATTAGGAAACGGTGATATCTTTCAAGTAAAAGCTCTTTATATTAGTGGTGGCTCATCAGTTACAAGAGCTAACCACTAGAGAGCACTTTGGTTATGTCTGTGAGCCTGCCAGACGTCACTGTGATCAGAATTTATGTCACTGCAGTCACCGTGTTGTCATAGTGACTGATGCCACAAACCCTTTGATGGCCATCGGCAGTTAATGTGACTATCTACAAAAAGATACAGTGTGTGTGTGTGTGTTGAACTGGAAGTTATTTATATGCAAACGACTGTGTGCATGTTTCAGTGAGCCACAGTGTGCCTTTTTTATGTAGTGATTATTTTTACTTTCTGAAGTCGTCTCCAAGAAATACGACAGGCAGCAGTTCTAAAGGACAGTGGTGACTACATCAAGACTGTGACAAGCTCTGGCTGCTGACAAACATTTGAGCCGCAAAGATTTGTAACTTTTTTTCTGTCTCGGTTTGTCCTAGTTTGCATTTTCAAATTCAAATTTATTTGTATAGCATCATGTCATACAAAAGCAGTTCAGAGTGCTTTACATGAACACAAAATAAAAGAGCAAAAATGTGCAAATGAACAGTGACATCCCTACATACACATGAAAAATACATATACGTACACACATAGAAACAAGCAGACTGTACAGATATGGTGTGTTCTTTTAAGAGAATGCTCTGGTAAAAAGGAAGGTCTTTAGTTTGGTTTTAAAAGAGCACAGTTTTGGGGCAAGTCTAAGATCAATAGGAAAACTGTTCCATTCTTTAGGTGCATAGTGACTGAATGCCATCTCACCAGATTTTGAAATTGCTCTAGGCACATGGAGGAGATTTCCACCTTAGGACTGGAGAGATCTGCTGGGGTTATAAATTGATAGCAGGAGCCAGACCAGCAAGTGCTTTATAAACCAACAGGAGGATTTTGAATTGTATTCTGAAAGTTACGGGTAGCCAGTGAAGGTTTCGGAGGACTGGAGTTATGTGGTCTGATCTTTTTGTCCTGGTTAGTACTTGTGTGGCCGAGTTCTGGATAAGTTGTAATCTGTGGATTGTTTTGTTTTTTATCTGAACATCTCTGGCTGGGCATCAAACCTTTTTGTACTTTTTAAACATCAAACACATATTTCCTGATTGAAATAACAGTTTTTGTGTAAAATAAAATAAACTCGGCAAAGTATTGGGGGAAAAACAATTTGCTATCATACTGAAGCTCAGGTATCTTATTGGGATGATATAAAAACAAAACGATAACCAGATTTAGTTGTCATATTTTCCTGTGCATTGTCATAATAATGTATATACCTCAAGGTCGGTTCATTACCTGCTTTAAGTGACTTGGTTTGTGGTTTGCCTTTCAGATACTCATGATGCAGTTTTACGGTTCAATGCTGCACCTACAGAGGGATACGAGAGAGACGTGGGGAACAAAACCACCATCCGCATCATCAACTCGCAGGTGGGTGAGAGCCTGGCCTCGTACGATGCATAGCAATGAAATAATTAATACATGTATAACTCCGACAGCTGCGTCACTCACTGAAACACGTGTAAGACCTGTGGAGTGGTGCATGATGAAAATCTAAATGATTTATGACTTTGATTCAGTTTTTATTTATTTATTTATTTTTTTTACATTCAGTGAATGTTGTTTTATTGATGGCTGGATTGCATTTTGTGAGTCTTATCGTTTTTATGTGTTTCAGCTCAACCATAGAAACAATAATAATAATAACAATAATAATAATAATAACAATAATAATGCATTTGCAATTTTATTGGCACATTCTTACTGAATAATTGAAATATGTTTCAGAATAAAGACATTTCATGTTGGTTATGACACATTTGCTAACTTTTATGGTTCTTGAAGTATAGTCTAAACAAAAAGAAGAAATAAAATCAGAGCCTAAAAATGAACTTACTTAAAATTGCAAGTTCCAGCTCAACTTGGGGCCATAATTGTGTCGATGGCACTTGAAGTTCAGACTCTCCTCTCCAAAGACAGTAAATTCTCTTCTGTTTTAACAACACACAAATTTAGGAAAATGTCTCATCTGTCAGCCCAGAGCTGAACTATCACTGTGTTGTTTAAGTAATTATGTTAAAGCTGCTCTGATTGCTATTTTTATATTTTACAATGGATGAAATGTGTAATGTGAGAGGTGTTGCTTGTAGAGACAAATGCAGAAATGATTATCACCCGACTCTGCAGCTCTCCTCACCTCTGGAAACGGGCGCCAGCACCTCCAAAGCTTGATATTTAAACTGTTAGATCTCATTTGTTTAATCAGCTATCGGCGGAAATAGTCTGTCACATAAGCACCCATAAAATCACGACTTGATGTTTTTACACTTTAATTTTGTACGAATTAGACAAAAGAGGTGTGATGTGTTTATTGGTGAACTTTAGAGGCAGATCTTGTTACCTGTGGACAGAGCCAGGCTAGCTGTTTTCCCCCGTTTCCAGTCTTTATGCTAAGCTAAGCTAATCGGCTTGCGCGAATGAGTGCATTTCCCAAACTATTGCCTTAAGGAGATTTTGGCTTTGATGCTGATTCAGTTTGGTAAAATTATTACTAATACACTGTTTGGCTTGATGCTAGAGTGCATACTAATTTTTGCACTGCATTCTTCCTTGTACAGATTTTGGCCAATCCAAGGCATCGATTCAACACAAGCTCAATCTACAAGAATGTGACTCTGGTGGCCTGGGACCCTGCACCTTACACTGTCAACTTACACAAGGTTTTTTTTAAAAAAATTTTTATTAAATGTTGCTCACAGAAACCATACAACCAGTTCATTAAGCCATCTGTTGTCCAGCACTGTTTTCATCTCTGTTGACTTTAAAAGACAATAAAGCAGCTTCAATAGATCCGTGATGAATTCTAATGACGTATATGTAGCCAGGACAATACATAGAAATTCATGTTTGCATGTGTTTCCAAAAGCATGTTTTATTGTTCTCCTTCATGCTACCTTATAATTGTTATTCAGGGGATGGTCTGCTGCCACAATCAATATGATCCTAGACTTCTGCGAGAGCCAAAGCGTTTAGGTTAATAACCTGAAAACCACACAACCATTGACTTCCATTCTGCGTAGTCTTCTCTCTGAATTAACCTTTTTTTTTTTAACAGGCTAATAATCGAATCACTTGTCCTTCCAAATGAATAGTGACTAGTTTTCAGGCTTTAACCTTTAGTTCTCTGTAGGAGCAGCGTTTGTTAATGAATGAGGTGACAACATTAACATTTTTTAGGCGTATCATACAATACTGTATAATGCTGCTAGATGGAGGTGAATCCCTTATTTTGCATCACTGCCGCAGCTAATTTAAGCAAAGATAACCACAAATAAAGGTTGACCAGTTAGCATGTTACTGCTTTTGTAAAAATAGCCGCCATTCAGCCCACTGTCATGTAGCTGCAGCATGTTTCACGTTAATCAACAACAGACAACCTGAAGCGGAACAAAGCCAACAGTGACACAAAAAGGTAAACGAAAGGGCTCTCGGAACAAGGCTGATGGGATTTTTATAGGACATCATGTGCTTCACTGACACCTTTTTCTATACAGCCACCTCGCCTTGCCCATTTTACACACAACTAATGCCAGTAATTACCTGGAGAAAATACTGATTATAGTGATTATAGTGTATTGTTGAGGAAATATTGATTATAGTGTATTGTTTCTTACATCCTGTGGTGTGGTGTGGTGGTCTCTGGAAGCTTTTACTTCCAATTTTTTCGTCTTCACCATCACATTTATTTGTGTTTTGTGGCCAAATGATTAAAAGTATCACGATTCTTCATTGTAGCCAAATTAAAATGCATGTTGTACAGCTGACTTATTTGGTCAGATGAAGACGGTGTTTGTTATTACAATGAAGGGAAACAGAATTTCTGTATTATTATTATTATTATTATTATTATTATTTATTATTTTTTTGATCTAAATGTCTGTTCAATTTCAGACAATATATTTTTCACAGGTTGCTTTTCTGGGGCATGTGCTTGTGTCCCGATTAGAGCTAAAACAATTAATTAAATAGTCGATCAACAGAAAATTGGCTGCAACATTTTTGACAATCGATTAATCGTTAAAATAATTTTTCAAGCAGAAATGATCAAAATTCTCTGGTTCCAGTTTCTCAAATGTGAGGACCTGTTGCTTTCCTTTGTTTTCTATGATAGTAATCTGAATATCGGTAGAAAATGATTTAATATTCTTCTATATATCTACTGCAAAATTAGAGGTGGTACAATTTAGTGAAAATGCAGTTTTACGTACAGTATAAAAAGGATACATTATAGGATTGTGTTTCTTTCGTGAATCCATTATAACTGACCTTCATTTGCATCAATAAGGGACACACCGATTACGTTACTGTGTAGTTTGGTCCATTGTACTGTACTGAATATGTACAGCATGTTCAGTGGATAATAAGACAGAATTATAGAATAGAATAAAATCAATTTGATTCTCCACTAGAGCGTAAAACGTGTCTTTGTTGACGGTGAACACAGCGCAAAAAGGTGTGCAAAGGTTGATTCAAATTGAATAATTATAATTTTCATCTCAAGGGTATTTTAGTGCTAATTATTCATTACATTAAGTGCCCTTGGTATAAAGGACCGCAGGTGTTCTTTAACAGCGTCCAGAAGGCAGTTTTCTTGAATTCATAATTGACGTAATGACCAGCGTCATTAATCACAGACAGAGCTTCTCTGTATACAGCAGCTGTTTTGACAATCGGCTTGTTTTTTATTTGCCTAAGTCAGACTGACATGTGAAACACAAGGATGCTCTCTGTCAGGCTGACAGTTTTTCCTGAATATTTTGATGTAGTTCCTTTCTTGCATATAAGTCAAACACAATGTTATATTGTGATTATGTTGGTTATTTTGGTATATTACATTAACTGTGTTTTAGTTCTATTTTGTTCAATGTATACCATTTATATCATACATCATTTAACTTTTAAAGGTAACAACAAAAACTATACGTGAATAATGTAAATAAAACATCACCCCCACCAACTGTGAAACGATACATAAACTGAATCCCATGCAGGGAAGAGCCACAGCTACAGTATAACCACACAGCACGACAAGCACAAATGGCAGAGAGAAATGTTCTACCTAGACCGCAGGCTTTTCATGGCTTTCTTTGAAAAGATGTCGGTAAAATCACTTCAGGATGTGTTCATATTCAGTGGCCATGAAAGCATCTTGCGTCTCTCTGTCACGTCTTTTAAATTCTTGACCTTCTCCATCTCAGTTGCTGACAGGAAGTGGCCAAAGACAATGTTCATGTTAGAAAGTGTTGACTGTTATTCAAAAACCAGCATTTTCTTTTCTTTTTTTTTTTTTAAGTAGCTCTGATGAAAGTATGCTCTTTCCTGTCAGGTCTGAGGAAAGATCTGAAGAACATCAGTTCATCAGAAAGATGAAAGAACGATGTTTGTCCAAATCAGAGGGATAGTCTTTAGCCTCTTTTTCTTTTTACATTTACAATTTGCCAACACACTAGGAGTGCGCTTTTCCATGTTGATGTTCATCACAGCTGACCTTTTGTTTTCTCTCAGCAAGCGATTCAATTAGCTAGTTTACAAAACATATTTGTTCTACATTCATATTTACATGTAGGCCTACTTCCATATCATTTAACACATATTTCCATCCACTAAAAGAAATATCTTAAAGACACCCTCCAGGCACGTGTTAAGACAATACTCTGCTTTGAGTAATAATTTGTCCGATATGGCCTTTCCAAATCTATGAATATGCAAATATTTGCATATTCAGTTCAAGAGTGAACTGACAAAAGATGTCTCCTACTTCACTGAAAAGTCTATTCTCAGTATATGTGCACTGGGCGTTTCAAGCTTCCACATCACACTTGTGTAAGTTGCATATTGAACCACGACTGGTTTCCAAACAAGTTGTGATGTCACAAAATCCTGCTCGCACGAACACGTGTTAAACTCAGATTTAAGGTGAGAACAGAGAAACTTTCCCCTTTCAGCAGATGAATGTGAAAACAGCCTTCAAGTCAAACATCATTCTGCACAATGAAGTTCAAACATCCAAGTGAAGTAACGATAAGAAAAACAAATTTTTGAGTGGAAGGACTTCAAGGCCAAAGGCTCCCATTGACTCCAAGGCTCTGGACACACACACCCTGCTGCCACAGCTTTTGTGGCAATGTGTCATTGCCTGGTGGAGGCGATATGGAGAGTGACTGAAAACCTGGCACTTCATTAATACTGTATTGATTTCATTTTGCCATTTGAAACTGTACAAAATATGTTTATTGACCAGTGTGAAATGAACGCAGAGAAATGAGAATCAGTAGAAAGTCAAGACAATGTTTTCATCGCAGAACTCGACCTCCCTGTGGTCTAAACTGGAGTGTTTGCCCCATTTTCTTCGTCAGTGGTATACCAGTCCAGACTACAACCTATTTGGTCCGTATGTGGAGCACCGCAAGCTCCATCCTGGTCAGCCCTTCTACATCCTTCACCCCAGCTATGTGTGGCAACTTTGGGATGTGATTCAGGGCAACACTCAGGAGAATATCCAGCCCAATCCTCCCTCATCTGGCTTCATAGGTGAGTACACACACGTACATGTGTACATACAGCTGTTATGCATGCATTATTATCATTATCAGCAAGCAGCACATCCGAGCAGGGGTTGGCGGAAATTTAACCACTATAAGCTCATCTTAGAAATTCTCCAGCACGGCAATGTCTGTTCCTCTAACATTTTCAGACATTTCAATGTGTTTTTTCCATCAGACAGTTGTATAACACAAAACATCCAATTATGGCCGGAGCATTTGTTCACCTCCGAGCAACAGACCATTATTGTTATGGTTGATCCTCAGTATCTGAATGTACTTGCACAGAATCATTTTTCATTGCCTTGGAGCATTGTTATGTTGTCACTGAAGGCACAACAACATAATACAGATTCTGTATTGTCAGGTTTGAATAGGGTAAAGTAAGCCTTTGTGTTTTTAGTTTCTGTATGCCTTCCTTCACTTGTTCTTAAATAAAAGTACCAATATAGAGAATGTTACTGTGAACATTATGATCAATATATTATGTACAAAACAAGCCACCCACTATGTCTAAAAGAGACAGTTTAAACTGTACACATTTGCTTTTTAGGCCTGTTGTTTAAAGTTATATTCAGTAGCTAAATTACAGTATAGCTGGCCACAATGAACTTATTTTATTTATCACAACAAATAAGCTACAAATCAAATATGTTATTGAACTGGTTTCAATATTTCATGCTTTAGCAGCAAGAGAGATGAAACACTAGATCTGATTTCTCTCTGACTTATGGTCTCTGATACCTTTTGCCTAAACATTATCTTGCCTAACAATAAGAATAAGCGTCTACAGTCACGCTAGAGGCTGCACTTAGGCACAGCAGTACTTTGAGCCAAATGCTACTGTCACTACGGCAACACGCTTACAATGACAATGCTAATATGCTGTTGTTTAGCAATGATAATGTTTACCGTGTTTCCCGTCTTAGTTTATTGTTTCAACATACAACATACCACACAACATAACGTACATACCCGTAGGCTATCACAATCTACTGGTCATTTGCCTTTTAGTATAAGTAATAAAGCATCTAAACAAAATAAAGAGAACAGAATTAAAAACAATCAACCACAGACGACACCAGGTGATATCACACGAGCACAGTTTGCAAAAATGACAAACTTTAACAAATCAGTAACATTGCAAATATCATTAAGATAAAGTATAAACAGTTTTGGACCAATCACAGATCCCTGGGGTACTCCACAGGTGACCTTCCTATATCCTTACACAGTGTCATTAATTTGAACACATTGCTGTCTATCTTCTAAGTAGCTTTTCAGCCAAGAGTACTTTTTGAATATTGGAATTACCTTTGCTAATTTCATATTGTTAGGAAACACACCTCTCTGTAAAGACTGATTAGGTCAGAGGTCTTACAATAGAATCAATTACTTCTTTAATTATTGCCATGTCAATATAATTTATATCAGTTGATCTTTTGTTTTTGAATTTTCTTGCAATTTCAATTATATCAGTTTCATTTACCCCACAAAGGAACGTAGAACTGATATTTCTATTAATCAAATTATTAAACAAATATTTTTTGTGATCAGGTACAGCAATTTTTTTGGCCAAAGTAGTGCCAACACTCACAAAATAATCATTGAAATCATCAACTGAGATGGTTGAGATGGGTGGGATGAGTTGGACCGCAGAGTGAAGGAAAAGCAGCCAACAAGTGCTCAGCACCTCTGGGAAGTCCTTCAAGACTGTTGGAAAACCATTCAAGGAGACTATCTCATGAAGCTGATTGAGAGAATGCCAAGAGTGTGCAAAGCTGTCATCAAAGCAAAAGGGGGCTACTTTGAAGAATCTAAAATATAAAACATATTCTGATTTGTTTAACACTTTTTTGTTTACTACATAATTCCATATGTGTTCTTTCATGGTTTTGATGTCTTCAGTATTAATCTACAATGTAGAAAATAATTAAAATAAATAAAAACCATTGAATGAGAAGGTGTCCAAACGTTTGACTGGTACTGTATTTTGATCCAGATCTCTCAGATTTCGCACCACAACCACCTTGGCCATGGTCCATTTAGCCTTATAAACACTTTTCCATTCCTTGTCCATGTTGCTTGAATTTTGTTTTGCTTTCTGAGGAAACGGCCATTCCTAGCTATTTCAGCATTTCTCTTCGTCAAGTTCTCATTGACATACACCCCAGTACCCTTGAGTTTTTTAGACTGTCTCAACACTTCAACCTTATGCTTTCGATTAGCAAAGTGGACAACAATTGTGGGCTTAGTTTTATTATCCTTGCGTGGGAGAGTGTGACAGGCTGAGATTTTCTGTTTCTCTAGGTGAATGTTCTTACTTCTCAGGAATTGAACAACTTGTTGCTCTAGAGAGTGCAGCCCCTCAGGTAGTGCGTCCTCACCTTGTTGGTCACAGGCTGCAACCCTGGCATAGCTGCGATGTTTGGTATCCAGCCCAGTGATGATAAGGTTATCAGCACGGGAGACATGCTCCAAATCATCAATCCTTTGTTCCAGCAGTTCGATCCTCTGATCCCTTTGATTGATTGTGGCCCTCAGTTCCTGGATCTCCTCCATTAGACCCATGAGGTTAACTTGCTGTTTTACCACTTTGCTGATCTCCTCAGACATAAAACTGAGAGATTTTTTTAATCTCTTCTAGTTCTTCTGCCAGCTTTTTGGTTGTAACTGTCATCTTTCTTCAAGAAGGTCACAAAAATAAAAAATAAAAATCTTCTGGGTAGGCTTAATGAAACACTGCTGTGTTGCCAGTCACCATGCTCCCAGGACATTAACAAAGGATAAAAGTTAAACATTACCTTACCATCAACAATGATTTAATTTCACATGGATGGCACTATATTTAGGTGACTTTTGGAGGATTGTAGAGAGCTCTGAGCAGGGAATGGCAGTGGCAGCCATCTTGATTCAAGTGGTCAAATTTTCAATCACAAACACACACGATGCTTAGTGAACTCAGGGCCATTCAATTTCAGCAGATTGTGTCACATTATGTACGTTTGTGAATTCCAATTCCCTGATGTTGCATCCTGTTTTTTTTTTTTTTCTGGTCTTGAGCGCTGTGGACGAAGGTGGAGAGCCCCTCTAAACCATATGTTACTTAGCTCTGTGAGTGTGTTGCATCACAGCCGTGTGCTCAGGCGTGGTACAGGTTCCCATCAGTCATCACATAGTATCTCTGAAATATGAGCCATTTGGCATCCCATTTCCCCTTGCTTGTGCTCCCCTTCACTTAACCCGTCGTGGCCGTAATCGCTATCGTCGTCTCACAGGCCAAAAGCTCCATGATAGAAACCTCCCGTGGCCTCCACTCTCTGTGCCACAGCTTTTACTTATTAGTGGGACCACAGCTGTGAGCAGGACGAAGATCTTTAATTTAATGCAGGTGTAAGTAATTGTTTGTTTCGCCATGGTTTTTTTTTTGTCAATTTGAAATTGAATGTACAAAGAAGCATGCAACAAAGTCACTCAATAACACAAAGTAACTATATCAAAAGAGGGAACACAAACACAGAAATAAAAATAAAAGCCTACCATGCAGACCAAATTTATAACATTTTAAATATATACAAGTTGAAAGTTAAATTCAGGATAAGGTCAGATTCCCATTTCAACATTTACAGTCAGAGCAGTGCAGAGGCTGGAGAAAAAAGGAGGTAAAGACGGAAGTTAAATACTTCAATCCACTTACACACTGATAGAAGAAGCACAAATCTATGATTGGCTAGCTTTGGCATGTACAGCAGCACAATGACA
The DNA here is from genome assembly GCA_005408345.1 of Macquaria australasica. Taxonomy (NCBI): domain Eukaryota; kingdom Metazoa; phylum Chordata; class Actinopteri; order Centrarchiformes; family Percichthyidae; genus Macquaria; species Macquaria australasica. Next base: position 1,309,932 of record SEMN01000091.1, on the reverse strand, counting down.
AACTGAACAGTAACACAGAAGAGGCATCAGGTTTTGTAGGAAAGATAGTTTAAAAAAAACAGAACCTGAGTTTCAAAAAGGAATTCAGCCAACATAATAAAAAAAAAATATATATATATATATATATATATATATATTTTGAAAGTTACTGGGATTATTAAAATGCTTAAGTTTTCAGTGATCACATTGTCATTCTAAAAATGAATTTGACCCTAATGAAGTTAGTTTGCACCTGGGTTTGGAAATCTGTGTTAAGAAACGAGAGTTTTGACGAACCAGAAAATTCTCAAAACATCTACATAAATATAGAGATCATTTTCTAAAACATTTTCACGCTGATTCCAATGTAATTAAGAAAAATGTGCTTAGCAGATGATTGAACATTGGCATTGACAGGTGAGTTCATAAAAATCATGTACATCCTTTAAACCTCTTTAATATAGACTATTACAGTATTGAAAAAAGTATTTCCTGAATACATATAAAACGAGGGTTAAGTACACTATATGGCCAAAAGTAGATGTCCTCATACTTTTGTGTATTTTTGGTCAGTGGCTGCTCTTCATTGTTTGTGCAATGCTCCTTAGTTCCACTTAAGGGAAATTCAACATTATAATTCACCTGCCCTGACCTTAACCCATCAAACACTTTTGGGATAAATTGGAAGCCGACTGCGAGCCCAACATCAGTGCCCGACCTCACATTGTGGCCGAATGGGAGCAAATCTCTGCAGCCAGGTTCCAAAATCATTTGAAAAGCCTGAAACCAGAAGAGTGGAAGCTGTTATAGCACCATATTGATGCCCATGGTTTAGGAATGAAATGTTCAGCAATCACATATGGGTGTAATGTTCAGGTTTTGTCATCATAATTGTATATACTATGATTTTCTGATGTGAATCTATTCTGTACACACGACATCTATTGCATGTCTGTCCGTCCTGGGAGAGGGATCCTTCCTCTGTTACTCTTCCTGAAGTTTCTTCCATTTTTTCCCTGTTAAAAGGGTTTTGGGGGAGTTTTTCCTCATATGAATCAAGGGTCTAAGGACAGAAGGTCTTGTATGCTGTACAGATTGCAAAGCCCTTTGAGGCAAATTGTGATTTGTGATATATTGGGTTATATAAATAAAATTGACTTGACAGGTGTCCGCATACCTTTGGCCATATAGTGTATATAAAACATGTATTTCTCCAGACATTTAGTACTTTTGTGTATTGTACATGTCATAACAAATATAAAAACTCAAACTCAATGGACACACAGAACTTTCTATACAAACACAAGCTCACATATAGAGTACATTTACGTTCTAAATGCGTCATACTTTAGTCCATGTTCCACGGCAGTTCACATTGCTGTCGAGCTGAGCCATTGCAGCTTCATCATGACTGTGTTTCCTGTCTGGTCATGTTGACAATATTCAGACTCAGGCGGTGACCTCCGGGGGGGTTGTGTGCTTGGTGGTCGGGGTGCTGCAGCAGTGGTTTAGAGCGTTGGTGGAGATCTGGGCGGTGCACGCCACCATGTTGCTTTGGACTCTGTGATTCAGCTGGATTACTGTGGTCTTGGACGGCTTCGAGGTGTTGCCGTTCTCCGCTGACCAGTGATCACAGTGAAACAGAATCAGAAAACACCTGTAGAACTGAGAAACAGATGGAAAGAAAGAGAATGTGAGAACAACATCCCAGCTCATATGGAGAATTGTTGGAATTCTCAGAGGTAGACTGACCTTGGTTTCATGCTCTCAGAGAAACTTGAGTTTGATTAGAAACCTTAGTGCACTTTCATCGTCCTCGCAGTCTAGTGTCTGAAGTGGTTAGTTTGACCTTAGAGGTCATTCTGCACATTAGTTGGAAAGGTCTGAGAGCTGCTCTCTGAAATATAAGTGCTTGCTCTGTGTTTCCTGAATATTGTGAGGGAAAGAGTCATGATGCCATCTTTTTTGTCATCATTCTTTTGCTGCACAACTCAAGGCAAACACTCATTGCTTGCACATTAACTGGACACAATGGTGAAGACTAATGCAGTAAATAAAAATGCTATTACTTTTAGCTATTACATTAGCACTACTGTGCTGATTCTGATGGCTTATCTACACGTACCATCGTGGAAAGCAGCGTAAAATAAATAAAATAAAAATGGTTGAATTAGGCAAAAGAGATTTCCAAACACATTTCCATTGGTTTTGTAGGACTGTGTTGTAAAGGCTAATGAGACGTACTGTAAACTGGTCTAATGCACATTGCAGCTGATGAGATTTTTACAATTGATCAGTATGTTGATAATTGTGAGAAAATTAGGTCTATAAAGTTCAACGTAGATGGTCAAACTTCTGGATCTCATTAAGAAAACAATACAGGACCAACTGGCTTACAAACACGCTATAGAGAAAAGGCTGTAGCTAATGTAGCAAAGAAGGAGGAGAGTTGTGAGCAGAATAACAATCATCAGAGAGAAAGTGATTAACATAAATCGGCAGCGATGCATAAAGCAAGGTGGAATGAAAAACAAGAAAAGGTAACAAAATGTATGCGGGAACTGACTGCTCTCTGTGTTGCCGACATGTCACGGTGTATGAAAGACACCATGCTGAGCATGCTGAGGCAGGCAAACTCACCATCTTCATATGTATTCAGTTCTATTTTTATCTTTATTTAAAGGAGGGTTTTGCTGAGCATGCATGCTCTTTTTCAGCACAACTAAAATGATTAAATGCTTTTCTCAAAGGAGTGCGTGTAGCAGATGCTGAGAGACTGTTTCACCTTTACTTTCCCTAATCAGATTTCCCCAACTGAGTGCATTTTAGTGTGTATATTAATTATTAATGTATATTAATACTAGCCTATATGAGGACTGGTAAGGTATGTACATGTACAGTAAGCTGAAAACCATTTTTTACTTTGCAAGACCATACTGTGTCAAATTCATGGACATAAATTTAAAAATAGATTAAATGGGTCAAACAATGTGTAGCCAATGCAGTGCCTCAAAACATGACTTTGTGTGCATGTTAGCCAATGTTGATATAAGAGTTATTATTTCTGTTAATTGACTTACAACAATCTCATCCACAGTTGCCATATTCCTGTTGCTATTTTTCAAGAATGTATCCAGGTAGCTAACTAGCTACTGTAAGCAGGAAGATCCTGCCTACTAAGCTGTTATAGGTCGACTATTTTTCTAACCGGGGAAAACAGGCGTCACTGGGGCACCACACCAGACAAGTTTGAATCGCTGAACAAATCTGAAATGTGGACAGCGATTCAGAGGTCTAGAACCAGCTACAGGGTTGGAGTTTGAGGTTATGGCGAACTGAGGAGAAAAAAACAACAGGACTTCTTTAAATAGATATCAACCCAAGTGGTGTAAAGTGAAAATGTAGGGTCAGTGGTGGCCTAAAGGTTTCTGGTTTGATCCCTGGACCAGATGAAAACAAGGAAATCTCATTACCACCACTGAGGTGACCTCAAAGGAATAATTCGACGTTGTGGGATGTACGTTTTATTTTGCTTTCTTGTTAGATGAGTTAGAGTGAAATGAGAGCATCGATACCACTCTCCTGTATGAGAATGGTATTGATCTTCTCATCTAACTCTCGGCAAGAAAGCGAATAAGTGTATTTATCAAAATGTCAAACTATTCCCGTTAACCCCAAACTTCTCCAGCAGAGCTGCTCAGTGGTTGACTGTGGTTGTACTGGACAGCTTTCAGGTGTGAACGTGTATAACTGCTCTCTGCTAAACTTCCCTGGATAAACAAAAGTGAAAAAGGAGGGTAAAAGATGGAAGCCTTTTTGGTGATGGCCTTGTTATTTAGCTATAATTTGGCTTTCAAAGTGTAATGTGGTATTGATTTACTGATGTTACAAGGCTCAAAGTTTTACCTTTATTACCCTAAACTGGTTTACATTTGTGAGTGTCAAGAGGTTTTAAAGTAAGTCAGGAAATATTTGTGAATATGAATTCTCTCTCTCTCTCTCTCTCTCTCTCTCTCTCTCTCTCTCTCTCGCCATTGCAGGCATCCTCCTGATGATGGCGCTGTGCGAGCAGGTGCATGTGTACGAGTACATTCCCTCCATGAGGCAGACAGACCTGTGCCACTACCATGAGCGTTATTACGATGCAGCCTGTACACTGGGTGCCTACCATCCCCTCCTGTATGAGAAGAGCCTGATCCAGCGGATCAACATGGGCCCCGAGAGTGACCTCTGGAGGAAGGGACGGGTCACTGTTCCAGGCTTCAGCACCGTTGACTGTGACTTCTGAGATATAAAACCCTCTGAGTCCGAACATACACACACACTCTGGCCTTTTCTGGCTGACTAAGGGAGAGGTGCAATAAAGCCACTGGAGACGAGGCTGGAGCTTACAAGTTTCATATTAGACCCATGAAGAACATAAGCCATAGCCCTCCAGGGAAGGATCAATATGGGGGCTTCTGAAAGAACTTGTCTTCATTAAGGTTTACTAGACCTGAGACTGGCAGGAAAAAGACATTTCTCTCTGCTTTAGCTGAGCCATGTTAGCTGTGGAGCTGACTAGGGTAGCAACAGATCTGTGTTTTTAGATAGACAAGTGAATTTTCAATAAATGGGTGTTTTAATGGTGTAAACTCTGTGTTTTTAAATAGTATGGGTGGTTCTCCACTTAAAGGAAATGCCACTGTTTATAATGGTGGATATTTGTGATTTTCTTTTCTTTTTTACTGGTCCAAAGGGTTGTGAATAAGCAAAGCAGTCATCCATGCTGAATGTCACAAATACAACATACACTCACAAATATACACACATTCACGCAATACCGTGTGAAAGGTATTTTGCTGTCGCAGCAGTCATATTACTGTACATTTCATCACTCTGCAGAAAGCTCGTCTGTTCGACATTCCTCTGAAACCTACTTGTGAAACCAGAAGTTGTGCTTTGTGTTGTCATGAGGGGTTTATATTACACGACTGATGTTGTTGAGCTTGATGCTAAATTACTCTCCTGTGCATGCCAACTTGTCAGCTCGCTACCACCAGTTTGTCGCTCCTTGTTCACAGGTTTAGGATGATTCCTCACTCAGTGTCAAGAAGCCTGTCTCTCAGTTAATAGCCCACAGGGAGGAAGGCGCTGGTTCTCCTTTTTTTAATTTTTTAATTTTTTTACTGATGGCGTGATTAGATCAAAGTAAATGGGGCCAAAATGGGATCTTCAGAACCAACCGGTGCTCAGAACAGCCGTAACCCTGTGCCTAGTGGTCAGCTGAACACTTTCCTCGGGTTGCCTTGCGACTGTTCAGATACATGCAGTACATACTGTGGCGGGACTGCAGTAACATGGAGTTAAATTGCCGTGACAGGTATGGAGCAGTTGATATTGCTGACGTGAGCTGTATCAGGAGATTCTCAGCTCTGCCTCAGCAATCACCAGCCCCTGTTTTTGACGGTCAGTCACTCTTTATTGAATGTAATTTTTCCACTGCACGTAATGGCCAAAACCCTCCCTGGAGGTCTACACTGCAGTATGGTAAGCGTATGTCCAGGTTTATTTCTTGGTCACGTGACAGCATGAAGCTATAACCATAAATGTCTAATTTTTCCAGAATCCTCTAATATTGTCTGTACCTGTCCGCAGGTCAGAGTGGAGACAATTATAATGAAGAAAAATAAAAGAGGAATTTGAACCGGTAATATCAGCAGATTTGCTTTGTCTCCGGTTAGGATGATTTTTATGTTTACAGTCAGTCAGTGCCACATCTGTGGAAAGCTCTAGGAGTATTGGTTCAGCGTGGAGAGGAGGGTGGGTTGTGAATTTTGCTGCAGACATTGTCAGAAAAATCATGCCTATGACAGATTTTTTAAATTATTTTATGAAGTGTGATATTCTACAAAATGTTCTTGTGCCATTGGTTGTGGTTCATAATAAGATGTGAAAACTTGTCACAGAAATGTTGCTTTGAATAATCTGATGTATGTTGAATTAGATGGCTCTGTAGTAGTAGTATGTAGATGATACTGGGGCTTATAATTACTTGTTGAGTAGGGCTGGGTATCATCCAAAATGTGTCAGTACGACTGCTGATACCAAAACAATACTTTTTTTTCCACAAAAAAAACCAAACCCTTTTTATAACTCAGGCAATACCTGATGAATGGGGAAATAAAATGACCAAGTATCTGGTGCCAATTTTCAATGCTTGACAATTGGGGTGGGTGATATACATAAAATCTTCTATTATGGTATTTTATAGTGCAACATTGATATACTGTATATCGTGATAAAGTAAATTTTCTGGAAATTCTGTTGAGAAACTACAATCAGTTGCTAGTTTATTAGGTACACTTTGCTAAATCTATGTGACTCTAAATGTGATACAGCAGCACTGCAATAAATTAATTGAAGTAAATGGGAGTGGGCAAAATATTAGAAACACTTATTAACACAGATATATATAACGCAATACAACTCAACAGCACCACAAATCGCAGCCTGCGAAATGATTATACAGTTAAAACAACACAGGGTTCGTACAAAGTCTTGAAAGTTTGGAAAATGCTTAATTTTGACTGTTATGTTTCCAAGGTTAGGAATATACTCCTTGAAAATCACTCACGTAAACCAAAATCTTTTAACATTTGAAATGAAATGATCCAGTTGTCATATTTTGTTTGTTGTCTCCTGGCATTTATAGTAACAATTAAAGGCTTCGAGAGTCTGGAAATCTTTGGTTTAGGTACCTTAAAAGTGCTTGAAACGTGTTTGAAATTTACTCTTGAAAAGCTGTACAAACCCTGCCAACACCTCTCTAAAACAGTAAGATAAAAACCAGGACATTATTACCTGTTGCATCAGACTGCATTACTTTTAGCAAGGTGGACCTAATAAACTGGTAACTGAGCGTATGTATAGAAAAAATAACCAGATGGGAAAGACTAATTCAGTGAATTACATACATGACAAAGGTATTTCATCACATTGATGCAAAAATCCTGTAAATCTAATATTGCCACAAAGCAGTTCTCCTCATTGATTTGCAGCTGCCTCGGTAGAGATTGTATAGAAATAACACGTTATATTTGTGGTCATACTGCCCAGCCCTACTCGACAGTTTTTGAGATGCTATGGACGCATTTAGCTTGGAATTCAAAAAGTGGTGATTACTAGTAGTTGATACCCAGCCCCAGTTTCAGGTGGATTGTTTGGCATGTCATTAGAAGATTCTTGGAACAAGGAACGTAGTGAAGTCAGCAGCTGTTAGAGGATTGTAACAGAGGTTTAAAA
>SEMN01000909.1:0-156923 GCA_005408345.1 Macquaria australasica | reverse complement strand
AATCAATTGTGAGTTTGTTCTTTGTGTGTGCGTCCCCCTCATTATATTGTCACCATTTAAACATTTTTACTGTTTCCCTGCATATTTCCAGCAAATTAAGTATGCCTATATTGTAAGTGTTATTTGACATGGTCATGTTTCTTAGTCATATAGGTAATTTATCAAATTATTTTACGGACACAAACACAATGATAAGTACAAAGCAGGTCTTGTGCATGAAGATTGTAGGCGTCTCTATGCACCTGCTTTTTTGGGACACGTAGGTGCAGCAGCACAACGTGCAAAATGGCTGAGTGACGTAGAATATAGATCAGACTGTTCGTTAATAAATACACACACTTTTGTTGAAATTTGAGGCTGTAGACATCACATCTGCCCTGCTGCCTTCAGATGGCTGCAACTGACTGATGGAGGGTTTCAAACAGTATGAAGCAGCTGTTGATAACTGATTCTGTAAGAATAATCTATTGATTTTATAGATCAGTGCAGACAGCTTCACCAACCTTTCTGCAATGATCACATTAAACTTTTATTCTTGATACTATATGAAATGTATCTACAAGTTGGACAATACTTAACTAAATGTATTTACATTGTTAAGCATTTTTCAATTATGGTCATGGATTTCCTTCAAGTATTAAGTTAAGCCCTTTTTGACAGAATCACCAAACTGTCGGTAGAATGACTTTGCACCAGAAACAGATCTGGTTTTCAGCACAATGTCTGAGACACAATTTCTACCAAAACAACAACAGGCTTTGATTTGCCTCATTTGAATGAAACTCCCAGTCCTCTGAACCTCTTGTCTGTGTGTGCTAAATACCAAACAAACAGGCAAGGTGAATTTCAAGGTCAGGAGTGTTACGACTGATCACAAGAGCAGGATCCAAATACACGACTCAGGACAAGAGTATCAAAATCAAAAACAAGGGGAACAGGTGGAAACAATCAGGGCGGGGGAAAACAAATGTCTGATCACAAACATGGTACGCCTCACCCCCGGATGACAAGTGAGCAGAGAGGTGTGAGCCCAATGAATGACCTGTGGACGCATGGAAACGGGGACAAACGATTTGGAGGGCATCCACTAGGTGCTGGGTTCTCACCATTCTCTCGCTTCACCTTCTGCCTTAACATTCAGTTTTTTGCTAGTTCCCAGTCCATTAAACTCATCTGCCTGAGTCAATTAGTGCCCCTGGAGACAAAAGTTTTTCCATCACTTTTTACCTGAACGGGGGTCAGGGAGCGAGGAGGAAAGTCAGATGGCGACAGTCAACTCACCAGTGTCCTCTTTACTGATGAGCGCTCCCTTTTACTGGACAGGCTGAGAGCAGATGACCTTGTTGTCCACAATAGAAACACCTTCCATCATGTAGCCGATGCCCCTCCGGACAGGCGGGCGCGCCCCAACTGCATCGGCTCCTCCTTCGGACCTGAAGAAGCTGTCGTTTCCTGAGGGGATGACGACGGTCGGTACGGTGGCTTCTCTGAAGGCTGGATAGGATGTTGAGCTCCCCTGTAGTTGGGTCTTCGGAACGTGGACTGGGACTTCTCATTCTGTCTTTCCTTCAGACGATTGTCTATTCTTACAGCTATCGCTATGACGGAGTCTAAATCTTCCGGCAAGTCTAAGGGACCTAACTGATCCTTTATGGGATTAGACAATCTGAATAAATGCATCTAACAAAGCCGATGCATTCCAACCGCTATCAGCAGCTATAGTGTGGAAGTCTATGGCGTAATCTGAAACATGACGATGGTTTTGTTGTAAATTAGCTAAGGCCCTGGCTGCTTCTCTTCCTGACAAAGTATGGTCAAAATCTTCCTTAGTGATTCTGTTTCAGAAAACTACAAACCGGTGAATTCCTCGACCACTCAGCTGTGGCCCACGCTGCCGCTCGTCCAGTTAGGTGGGAGATCATGAAGGCCACCTTAGAATGTTCAGTGGGAAAAGCCGTGGGCCGCAGCATTAAAATGTAAATCACACCGAGCCAAAAATGGGCGACAATCATTGGTCTCACCCATAACTTCTCTGGAGGGGCCAGATGTAGAGACGAAGCGGCCAAAGGATTACGCTCAGTTCCGGACACCTGTGGTGTGATTTCAGAAGCTGGCTGTGGCGAGGAATCTGGTTTCAGGGAGGTGAGGACATGATGAATTTCAGTAGCCAGGTGATTCATTTGCATGGTCACTGAGGATTGAAAATCTTCCTGACGACTGGTCAAGCTTTTGACTCCATGCTAAACGGATGTCAACTGTTCCTCATGCTGTTTCAGACGGTTGCCTTGAGAGCGTAACGTTACTTTGAACTGTTCGCAGTCGACTGGATAGATTTCTGGCCAGTTCGTACTGTTACGACTGATCACAAGAGCAGGATCCAAATGCACAACTCAGGACAAGAGTATCAAAATCAAAAGACTCTTTAGTCTACACTCTACTGGTGAAAGGTTTAACAAACAGAAAATCACTCGTGCGAGGAGAAAAATCCAAAAACTTGACCAGATAGTAAATCCAACAAAAAAACACTTAAACAAGGGGAAAAGGCACTCAAGGCTTGAAGAACAAAACAAGAACTAGACCGAACATGGGCACAAAACAAGAGTCTAGATGTGGCTGATCGCTGGTTCACTGACTTGAAGACAGGACAAAGGGAGACAAGGACTATAAATACACAAGGTAATGGGGAACAGGTGGAAACAATCAGGGTGGGGGAAGACAATCAGACTGGCGGGAAACAAACAAGGGCAGGAAGTCAAAACACCTGAAACGAGAGGGCTACATGAATATCAAAATAAAACAGGAAATGACGCGACAACATGAACACAAGATAACTAACTAAATGAATTCACTTAACAAACATTGCGGGACATAACAAGGAGTATATGTTGCTGTTTGTACTGGTCACTGTGTAACAAAAAACAGAACCCTAAATTCACATTTTTTAATGTGAGACAGGATGATATATTTGTACCAGCTATGATATTTCTATATATTTAATTCAATTCCAACATGTTATAGATTGTGGCATGGAACAGTTACCTTGAATAATTACATTTCTCTATGACCAAATACCCGACCACATGAAGACCTAATATGTTTTTGATTTTGCTCTCCTCAGGTATCAGTATGTACTCGGTGAGACAACCTGGATCGAGTACTGGCCCACAGCAGCAGAGTGTCAGACTGTGGAACACAGACCTACCTGTTTGGGCATGGAGGAGCTGGTCAACCAGCTCACATTCTTTGGATGTTCACAGTAATGAAACTGAAGAAAATAAAATGCTGTTTTTAATTGTTTTTATTTTGCATTATACTTATCATGCAATACTTTGATTGCAATGAGATATTGAATGCATGAGTCACAACATTACGTACATTCTGTTGATTAAATCTTTCTTTACCCCATGGTCTGCATCTTATATTGAGGTCCTGTAGTTGACATCACAGCCTACGACAGCCACTATACTGGTGAGCAGAAAACACTACTCTCAGTTGTAGCATGAGTGCCTAAAAGGATACCAAAATATGTAAGGAGCCTCACACGGGGCACCAATCTATGCATCGTAAACACATTATTTGGTACAAAGTAGAAGGAGGAGAGTGATTAAGGTCAACTTGCAAATGATCAGCATGGTCAGAATTTATACTTTTTATAATATACTATATACTAATTTTTATAGTAAAATAATAACTTAAGAGAAAACGATAGCCAGTGAATTAATTCAGTCTCAATTCTGGAGGTTGCTACTAAGTTCTTGACTCTTAAACGGTGACCGTAATATTTTATATACATTGTAGCAATAATGGCTTAATGCAGGGGTGTCAAACTCATTTTAGCTCATGGGCCACATACAGCCCAATTTCATCTCAAGTGGGCCGGACCAGTAAAACCATGGCATAATAACCTATAAATAACACCTCCAAATTTTCCCTTTCTTTTATGTTAAGAAGTACATTCTGAAAATGTTCACAATTAATTAACAATACATGTACAAAACAGATGATGAACAGCCTGAGATGTCTTAAGACAAATAAGTGCAATTTCAACAATATCCACTGAACTTACTGAATGTAAGTCTACTGTCATTATGTGCATTACAACTTACAAATCACAGTGGATCTACAATGGCACGAAACGTTTTCTTGGAAAACCCAACACTCTGTGTCCACTTTTCTCCTCTTTGACAAAGACATTTTCCACCGGTTGCTCCTGCATGAACAGTAGCCTTTGCTTGACAGCGTTGTGCCACGTACAGTGTATTAAGCATGTGGGATCTATAATAGCATATCCAGCATAGGGCCTGCTACTGGCACGCGGGAGATGTTAGCCTTCAGGGCTTTCTGCCAGAAAGGCTTTGTGCCTGCTGCTCTTAATACGACAGCGCAGTAGGAATAGCAGTGCATTTTACTGAAACATTGGAATTAATGACTTCTCTGCTATTTTCACACTTTGCAAAGTCATCCAGCGGGCCGGATTGGACCCTCTAGCGGGCCGGTTCTGGCCCGCGGGCCGTGAGTTTGACACCCCTGGCTTAATGGGTATTAAAATATGTAATGATAATAATTGGTACAAAATGAAGTAGAGTGATTGAACTGAACTTCAGCTATCAGATATATTAATATATTAAATAACAGAATTTAACTTGCATTACATTCACCTCGGGGCACCACTCTTGAAAAAGGAAAAATGATAACCAATTAATTACATTAATCTCAAACTAAAGGTTGCTACGGAGTTCTTGACCCGTAAACAGTGACGGTGACACATCTTACACACAAACCACGTGATCAAGGTCATAACGATGATCAATTAATGAATTAATTGATGAAGCAATGAATACAGTCACAATTAATGAATGAAATGAGGACCACCGTATCTGAGATAAAGTGATAGATGACTGATAACTTGGCAAGATGGCTTAATTTGTGAGAACCAAGGAGACCACCAGGTGGACGAAAACCTTCATGTCAACCAGACCAGTAAACTTAACTATACCGTTCAGCAGCTGAGAGATGGAGGGGAAGTCAAAAAGTAAATATCTGAAACCATTCAAATCGTTTCGATATTGGTGGGAGACTTTAACCTAACCTTCCTTAATTTCCCTAACCCATTCAATCTCATCGGTCACAATAGTGATTTCAGTTTAAAAGCCTCTAAAAATATTATTGAATGATGTATCAATGCCTTTCCAGCAAATATTGAAATAATAAAGGGTCTCAATGAAATACGTGCAGTGTAAATTGTCACATGACCAGAGCTGTTTACTTTCTGGTTGCACCATAAGGAAATGATGGCTGCATCAAAGCTTCCATACAAAAGGTTAGTAAAGTAAGTTCAGTAAAGATAAGACAAAGATTGTTGGTACACTTCATCTTTAAGGTGTCTAGTATTGATATATGCATTTGTAATTACTCAACTTTGTTCAGTGTGGTCATAGAATGAGTAAACATGTTGACGGCAACAATAGTGACCGGTGGGATAACACAGTGCATCTAGGTATATATATACATAGTTCCTGTTCTAGCTAACTTTCTACTCTATGTTGGATCTACATAGCTGACCGCCCAGACAAGGCATGCCGCATTGCAGTGCAAAATGAGAAAGATGCTGTAATGGAGACAAAAATTGCTGAAGTTTAATTTGTGGTGCCACTTAACATTTTCAAATGTATTTTCTCCATTTCAGTATACCTGTGCTCGCTGGACTCTTTGATATATTAAAGTTTGATAGACATCATTGAACAAAACCTTAGAAAAGCCAATGAACTTTTTAAAAGATCCTTAATAGACTCTGTATCTTGTCGTGGAAATTGTGTATTCCCTTTTTAAGAAGTGAGCAAATAAAATGATGATCCAACAAACAGCTGTCTTTTGTGTATTTAATTAAGCAAAAGAATAAAAGCAACCAAATAAAGGGTAAACAGAATAAAGAGTAAACAAAAGAGCACACAGACGAGAGTGCACAGAGTCAATCTATTTCCGCTGAAAGGACAGAGATCATACACCAAGATGCATATGAGGAATCTGACCCCGAGGGGTGATACCGCCACATATTTATAATCTCACATAAAATACAAGAGAGCAAGGGAAGGATGTCAGAAGGAACCCTGGCCTACATCATCTCTGTCTCGAGCTAACAAGAGTCATATCCAAGTATCAGTACACAGGGCAGACTTTTCTCCTATCACCCCTAGTAGCAAAGAAGTTGTCCAAACCAAAACAGGATACCAATGTACTTTGTGTCAGAGGAGAGAAAATATCAAAGTACACAGAGTGCAGGTTAAAGAAAACAGGTTATTACGTGAATACATATCTGGTAATTGGAAATTTTGCCCTTACATATCTTAATGCAGTAAAGTCCGCCCGCCTTTCTTTTCTACCACAAGTGGACTATGCACATGCACAATGCAGATGTTCATGAAAAAAGAACACAAAGAAGACCAGTCTCCGCTGCTAAGGTCATGTGATTTCCTGTCAACTCTGGACTTGCAGAGGTCCGCCATTTTGTGTGCAGCTAAGTCCCTCTCACTTGAGGGTGTAAAGGGAATATGACCAATAAGAGTATTGAGAAAGCACCAGATCAATCTTTTTTTTCAAGCTTTGAAGGCCAATGCTAATAGTTTTTCCATTTAAAGCAACCAGTTGCAAATAAATTGTACTAGTATTCATTGCTTCTGGATCTTTAGTGTTTCCTTTATAACTTTCAAAAGTTGAACACTAAACATAATTAGGTTTGGTTTGAAAGGATTCAGAATAAATAAGCAGATTCAATACTAGATTAGATAAAATGCCAAAACCTCAACCCATTGCATGCATTCTTGAAGCATGCAATCTTTTTTTGTTTGTGTAATCCGTACAAAAACCAAAGTGTAAAAACGTCATAATGTGATTTTATGAGTCGTGCACAGTCACTTCCTGGAGTCTTGTCATCACCATGAGGTTGACAGAAGGAGCCCAGATAGCTGTTTCCCCCTGCTTTCAGTCATTTTGCTAAGTGTCTCCTGGCTTTAGCCACATATTTAGGGTGTAAACATAATAATTGCATCAAACATCTAACTCTCAGCAAGAAATTGAATAAGTGTATTCTTTTAAGATACAACGTATTAATGAAAAAAAAACTAATTTCCAGTTTTCCGCAAACATATATTTTGTTGCAATCAGTATCGATGTAGGACAATGTGGACAAAATCCTCTGTCACAGTATACTGTATGTATACTCACATTCACCTGCTCACCTGTTCCGACTTTCCCTCATTAGCCCTGCAGGTCATTTCCTCTCTTTCACTGCCAGATTGTCAATGTTGCTTTGTGCCTTGCTTTCCAGCCATCTAAACTTGTTCCTGTTCCTGACCCTGTTCCTGTTCCTGCAATGTCCTTGGTTCAAATATGGCCCAAGAAATTAAAAAGTAGTGTGAACAATATTTCAGTATATTCATAAAACACTTGGATCCATCTTTTAGTAAATCCAGTCATTCCCCAGAAATTCAAATGATTTGAATACATTTTCAAAATCCATTCAAATCATTAAATCCATTAACTATCCTTTGGATGATCTGAATACTTTCAATATATATATATATATATAATTACATAATTCAAGAAATTGATAAAAATCATTAAAATCACAGACAACAATTATTTTAGTCAGATTGTCATTGGAAAAAATTCCCTGCTGCTGAAACTCCAAAAAGTCCAGCCAGATACTTTACCCAGAAATGACTCAACACGACTTTCACCCCACTAGTTGACTGTGTGTTTTTGCATGTTCAGTATGTTTGATAATGTGTGAGTACTTATTCAGCAGGCTCAGAATAAGAATCATAAGTGACTCAAATTTTTCCCAAACAAGAAAAAGACAAAAGCGTTATTTTAGAAAAACATCATAAATGCAGAATAGCTGTTTTTCTGTAATTTTGCAGTAAACTGTATATTTAAATGTTAGTCAAACATGTAAACCCTAATTGATTTTCTACTGTTTATCTTTTTCCTCAGAGCAGAGATAACAAACAGTTTCTCAACTGCTGCTGAGAAATCATGTGTGTCTGTGTACAGAAACACTTTGAGAGGAGGACAGATGCAACAGTAGTGAGGTGAAGTGGAGGTGCGGGGAGGAGGGAGAGTGGATAAAAGGAGGGTGCTGCAGAGCGACATTGACTACAAGTCTACATTGACAGCAGATCAGGATCAGGCAGGAGGATGAGTAGGACTCTGCTGTGGCTGGTGGCCTCTCTGGCCTTTGCCTCTCTCACTTCTCTGGCTGATGGAGCTCCATTGTAAGTAGACCAGCCTTACCTTTATACATTCACCCTGAGTTTGAATTAATTCATGGAAAACTGAGCTAAAATATACTGTTTGTTTGTTTGTTTGTTCAGCTTCCTGATATTCAAATTGTTATTGCTTAAACTGTAATAGGAGCAACAACAATATCAGAGGTTTGTTGCATTTATATTTAATTTAAAAAGTGTGTGAACACAAATATTAGTTTCCCATTTCACCTGTGTCTTACATAATGAGGAGCTGTAGTTCAGTTTGCAGTTTGTGTTACATAAGTCAAGGTATTGTGGTCTTTCAGATGCCAGTAAGTTCACCTAAGTTTTGTTCAGAGTTTGCACAGTGATGTATTACGCCAGACACATCAAACAGAGTCTGGAGCCATGATGAAATGTTGCATTGATCCAGTGCTGGATCGCAATCAAGATAATCAATAGATTACTCATTATGTGTGAAGTCCATGCTGGAGCTCATGTTCCTCATCTGAGCAAATATGTTGTTTTTCTTTGGTAATTTGGATGAATTGAAATTTTAACACACAGGCTCTAAGGCAGTGGTTCTCCACCTGCGGCTCGGGACCCGTCAAAGGGTCCCAAGATAAACCTGAGGGGTCACAAGATGATTAAAGGGATAAGAGGAAAAAAACATTTCTGTTGCACAAAATTATGTTTATTTTTTCGGAATATTCTCTCAGTTTAGCTTTTTTTCTTGGGAAATACTGGAAATGTTCCCCTCTTCAAGCACATAAAAATCATTCAAATGAAACAAAATTTAAAACTCACACTCATGCCCTCAATAAGCTGTGACAATGAAGACAAATGCACATTGTACTTCATTTTAAAGGGTCACACGCAAAACATGTTGGGAAGCACTTCTCTGAGAGATCCATGCATCAAACCTTTGTACAAATAACAAACAAATGCATCTGTAAATCATGTATAAACAGTGTTCCAGTACTATGTGTGTGGTTTATAGTGCCTCAAATACATATTATGTCCGGTTTGTATCTTCCTTTTACTTTTACTATGCCTGTCTCAGAAAATGGCCCATGGGTATAAATAAAGTTTTTTAATTGAAATGAACTGAATATAATATAATTCAAAAGAACATGTTTGTCAGTAAGTACATCCTAAACAGCATGTGCTCCTTTCTGTACAATGACTACACTCTCTATCTTTCTCTCTCGCCGCTGCTCTGCAGGAAGGTGATGTCTGCCCCCAACTTGTTGCGGGTTGGAACAGCAGAAAACATCTTTGTGGAGTGTCAAGACTGCACAGGAGGAGACATTAGGGTTGAAATCAGAGTGATGAACCATCCAACCAAAACCAAAAGGCTGACATCCACATCTGTGACCCTCACCAGTGCAAAAAACTTCCAGGACTTGGGACAAATAACGGTAAATGAAATACTGATACTGTATATGTTACAGTTATTTGGCTTCATTTTCCATCATGACCACAGACAAGAGATCTAGAATCCAGAAATGCACATGATATTCTCCGTCCTGCTCCTCACGCGCTGCTTGTGTGTCTTTACTGGTTTCAGATCCCTGTTGGTGACTTCAGTAAGGATCCCAGCATGAAGCAGTATGTGTACCTGCAGGCTCAGTTCCCTGACCGACTGCTGGAGAAAGTCGTCTTAGTGTCCTTTCAATCCGGGTACATCTTCATCCAGACTGACAAGACCCTCTACACCCCCAACAGCAAAGGTGGGTTCAATACTACATCAGTGCTGAAAAACACACCTACCTCTGTGAGAATGTGTCTACATAAGTAAGTCAAGATATTACCGTAGAAAATATATCACACTATCTATTTCTATCAGTGTGACTAAAGCATTTAAAGCATTTGTAACTGTAAAGTACAGTCAAATGAACCCATCTTTTGACAGTCGCATGACTCAAAATAGATACACCTTCCTTCAACCTTCAGCAGCAAAATGAAGCTCTTTCTGTCTTTATGTCAGTTCATTACAGGATGTTTGCAGTGACGCCCCGTATGGAGCCCGTAGAGAGGGATGATGAAACCCAAACTGATGCTTCTATTGCCATTGAGATTGTGGTATTGTATTTTATCTTTGATGAGCACAGAATTAAATGTAATATTATATAATCAGCTGTAACTGGGAGTACGACGCCCCTTGATGAGATGATGTCACAAAGGCTAAACGGTACATAATTTCCTTACATATTACCAAAGTAACAAACACACATCCACCAAACCTTGTGTCTGTCCTACCACGTACTGTAAAAATAAATGCATGCCTCCCTCTAGTGGCTGAGTTGCATATTGAACGCAGCCTCTTTCTTCAGGAAAGGACAGAATTTTAATAAATAGCTGAAAAAGGCTCATGGATTGTAGTCAAAAGACTTACAGCAAAATATAGCATGGATATAATGAATTAATTTGTAAACTGGCACGGCAGTAAATGGTTGTTCAATATTGTTTATTTTTAGACACCTGAAGGCATCATTTTACCACTTGATCCAGTGTCTCTGAAATCAGGCATCCACTCTGGAGATTTCCAACTTGCTGAAATTGTCAGGTGAGTATTGCATTTCTTTGCATTGTGTTCTTTGGTGATGAATTTACATTTGGACATAGATAACAGGTTAATTTAATTCAAAATATTAAAACCTTAAATGATTTAAAATTATATTTTAACATGTGTATGTTATTTTCTATACAATTCATTTCCATGTTGTTTGTTAAAAGTTTGTTAAACTACTAAACAGAAATGATCCAGCAGTGTGGAGAAGCTCTAAATCCTCAGTACAGACGTCACACAGACTTTTCAGTTGTGCCCATAAAGGCCAAAAGATGAATTAATGAATAAATATTAGTTCAGCACAACTGGATAGGAAAATAAAAAGAGTTTGTTATCAGAAAACTACATGAGACGACAGGTGAAGAAAAAACAGCTAAGAGAGTAGCAGTAACTGCCATCTTAGCTTTTGACTCTAGTGGAAATCATGTAATTTGTTGTGGTAAAGCTACCTCTAAATTACACGTTTGAATGTATCAAAGCAATAGTTTGACATTCTAGTAAGATTTATACCTCTGTCATATCTGTCCATTAAATATAAGGCAACAGTCAGGAGAAGGTTATTTTAGCTTAACATAACGACTGGAAACGGTGAAACAGCTAGCCTGGCTTTAACAGACAGAGTGGTATCAATCTGTCAGTCTGCTGAAATGATAAACTAGTCCTTTAAATTGTAGAATAATTCATCTAATTAGATCTAAATATTAATTGGAAATGGACAAACAGACCTATTATATACATTCAATCCCTATGAACTATGAACTAAAATAATCAGCCTAGAAATGCATAAAATAATGGTAGTACAACCATTCTACAATATCTATTGTGCAGTGAAACCTGAACTTTAAACCTTTTCTTTTAAACTTTAGTGTTTCTGTGGCTGCTGCTCTCTGTATACAGTATTAACATCAAGTGATTTGCAGCAGCTCATTTTTGTATGTTTCAGTTTATGTAACATAGTCTGATTCCTGTGCAAACTTCTGTCTCTAAATGTTATGAATATTAAAATGTTTTGCTTCATTATTGAACTATGTGTTGTTGTGTGTGTCTGTGTGTAGTCCTGGACTGTGGAAGGTGGTGGCGAAGTTCCACAGCAACCCACAGCAGAGTTATTCTGCAGAGTTCGAGGTCAAAGAATACGGTAAGTCCTCCATTACCTGCACTTCTATTTAAAACTTACATGAACCTTTTACATTCACTTACCTTTTACCTGATTGGACACAAAAAAACTCTTTAATATTTCAGTGCTGCCCAGTTTTGAGGTTAAACTGACGCCTGTGAGCCCCTTCTTCTACGTGGACAGTCAAGAGCTCACCGTCAACATCAAAGCTACGTATGTGAAGGTTTTTGTTTTGTGGCTTTTGAGATCAGATTTGATTGGTATTGATTAGATTGATATAAATTGATTTGAGGATGAAATAATGGCTGTTGTTCAGAGGTTGTGCTGGAGCTCTTGCTGTTTTAGTCTGTTCGTTATTTGTTGTTGTTGTTGTTACATTTTGACCGTCCCATTTTTAATTCTCCTGTTTTACTTCATTGTGGGCTTAAACACGTCCTTCTCTTGTGGTTTTAGGTATCTGTTTGGTGAAGAGGTGGATGGGACGGCGTATGCGGTATTTGGGATTATGCATGAGGGTCAAAAGAAGAGCTTTCAAGGTTCTCTTCAGAGAGTGCCGGTAAGCACATATTTACATTTTTGCCGTATGTCTGTCAGTCTTCCAGTTGATTGGTCATTTTGTCTATCTGTATCTACAGATACAGATAACATAAGAATTTACACAAGTACCTCCAGCTCTTCACTGGCTGTATTTCAAGATGCATTTTTATATTATGTCACATTAGATTGAGAGAGGTAATGGAGTGGCCACACTGAAGAGAGAGCACATCACACAGACCTTCCAAAACATCCAAGATCTGGTGGGAAATTCCATATTTGTAGCTGTCAGTGTGCTGACGGAGAGCGGTAAGAATGAGAGTCTGTGTGTTTGTGTCTGTGTCTGTTTGGTGTAATTCATACTAATTCAGCAGCTCAGAGGGTCAAAGTAACTATCAGTATTATTAGTGTCTAAAATTTCCCAAACAAGAACGAGAGGAAAAATAAATAAATAAAGACGTCATATCAGGATACGTTTTTCTGTATCAGTTAATCAAGAAGAAGGTGTAAAAAAAATCTCTTGTAATCAGTGTGTGTGTGCATGTGTTTGTGTGTCAACCCACAGGAAGTGAAATGGTGGAGGCAGAATTGAGAGGTATCCAGATTGTCACATCACCTTACACCATCCTCTTCAAGAAAACGCCCAAATACTTCAAACCAGGAATGTCCTTCGATGTTGCGGTAAAGTACTTGTATAGATTTACATAAACTGACAGCAAAAGTATGGCTATATTTCTAGTTTAATAAAATATCCTTTACAGAAAACATTTCACTACTGAAATACAGTCACTCTTTGAAAACACATATGACAGTATAACCTCGTAAATATAAATATCACATGCTGTTTAATGCTCCCGTAATAACTAGAATTGATTAGTGCAATGTTTTGATCTGTCTTGGAATTTCATTATGATGCAAAGGCAGATTTTCAAAAAAAGAGAAAATCACAATTTGGGTCACTATTTACTATCAAATTCAAAATACTTAGTGCACAGGTAGTATAGTTTGCAGAAGTAATCTAATAGCATTAGTTTGACCTTAATAAAATGTGTTTTAATAAGACAGATGTTTTCTGATAATTCAGCTGTTTGTGTCTCTGATGGCAGGTTGAAGTTGTGAATCCTGATGACACTCCGGCACGAGGTGTTGCAGTGGTGGTTGATCCAGGCCAGGTGCAGGGCTTCACCGCAGCCAATGGCATGGCAAGGCTTACCATCAATACAGAAGCAAGGACTAACAGACTGACAATCACTGTAAGTCTCTGAATGTTTTTCACCCTTTTTGCATCACAGCCTGTTTGGAAAATGGAAGTTTAAACCTACATTAATCAATGTTTTTGATATTCACTTGTTGTGGTGAAATCAAGCAGAGTTATCACCCAACTCTGCAGCTCTATACAGATTTTAGCTTCCTTAGCTTATTCTGTGGTTCTGTGACACATTTACTGTACAGTATGTGAATGGTGAACATACTGTAGTCGAGCATCTTCAAGCTAAAGACCAGGATATCTTTGGTGGATACCAAAACAGCTAAAAGGAGAGTGAATATTGTGCTTAAATGTGTCAGGTGGCCAGAAACATGATTCCAAATGAATGCTAATGTTGTTCTGTGTCTGCTGGATATGACAGTAGATGTTTTTTTGCTAACATGTTAGCCACACCATCTTCATAAGCCAGTGACACAGTATGTGGAGGTGTGTATGTTGATGTTTTTCTGGCACTTTAAATTAACTCGAGTTGAGTTGTAGTTTGACTTGATGCTTATTGGATGCTTACCTCAAGAAACAAAAAAACATACACTCACTTTTTACCTTACTCAATTAAATGGCAACATTTAATACAGCACTGAAATGAAACAATGTAGTGTACCATATGCAGACTCAAAAACTTTGCAATTGGCAGTGATGACCAGCTTTTTGTCAAGCTATTGTATGAAAATCCTTTTGATGTGTTTTTGTTATTCCATTAAGTGGTTTTATATTGCTAGGTTAAGCTATGCCAGGCCACGGACACGATGGGATAGGATGGACTTGAAACTTTTCATGTATTATTAACTGTTAACTGTTTGTGTATGCTTACTTGTGCATGTCTTTAATTGCAGGCAAGGACCAATGATCCTCAGATATCAAGTGTAAGACAGGCAACAGCCACCATGACAGCTAGCCCATATACCACCAAAGGCAACAACTACATCCACATAGGTGAGGAATGTCCTGAAATAACATCAGATGGTTAACAAAAGGTGGTGATGGTGGTGGCAAGGGCAAAGTATGTACCATGCACTAGATATTTTCAGTGTCTAACACTCATCGCAACATGTCATTTTTGCAGGTGTGGATGCAGCTGAGCTGAAATTAGGAGACAACCTGAAAATCAACCTCAACCTCAACAGGCAGCCAAATCAAGACAATGACATCACATACCTGGTAAGAGATGTTTTACACCTGTGCATGTGTGCACATATATAACTCTTTTTGTTGTGTCCCACGACCTGTGTAGTACATAAACTCTAATGGATAAGTACTGATGTGTAAATATGTGTCCCTAGGTCCTGAGCAGAGGTCAGCTGGTGGCAAATGGCCGTTACAAGACAAAAGGCCAAGTACTGATTTCCCTGATAGTTCCCATTACCAAAGAAATGCTGCCATCTTTCCGCATCATAGCCTACTTCCATACAAATGACAATGAAGTGGTATCAGACTCTGTTTGGGTGGATGTCAAAGACTCCTGCATGGGCTCGGTGAGACACACAACACTGATGTAGCAGAGTTAAACTAATTTAGTGGATTAACAAGACGCATGTATGAAACTGCTTTGACAAATACAAAAGTACATGTCTCATTCATTGACCCTACCTCCACATTTAGCTGAGGCTGGAATCATCAAGACCCGCTCCATCCTATGAGCCTCGCAGGATGTTTGGTCTGAGGGTCACTGGAGACCCAGAGGCCACAGTGGGACTGGTGGCAGTTGACAAAGGCGTCTACGTCCTAAACAACAAGCACCGCCTCACCCAGAAAAAGGCAATTTTTTAAATTTGCATCTATTGAAATATTCATAAATATGAAAGGGGCTTCATTTAAAAAGCTATGTGTAAAGAATTACACTCAATAACTTTCAAGTTTGTTAGCCTGTGGCTTCAAATAGTATCTGGTATAAATTTGTCCTGCAGCAAATACATTGCATAAGTAAAAGTTTCTAATGCCATATCAGAACTGTCATGTGAGTTTACAGATATGTCTGTTTAACTTGCATATTGTAACCCTCAGCCTTGTCTGGTTGTATTTCTGTGTGTGTATGACTTCCACTTTGCTCAGGTGTGGGACATTGTAGAGAAGTACGACACGGGCTGCACACCAGGTGGAGGAAAGGATGGTATGGGTGTGTTCTACGATGCTGGGCTGTTATTTGAGTCCAGCACGGCTTCTGGGACTCCCTACAGACAAGGTGACACTACTTTACTGTTCCCTTCCCTGAACATGCCCTCTTTGGCTTTAATATTGTACCAATGAAATATCACTAGTTAGGAGAAGTGGCTGTAGATGTTTGGGTTTTTCTTATTCATCACCATCATTCAAGTGCTGTTTTTAGATGTAAGCATGTAGTAGACAGTAGAGGAAATGCATCTTAAAGGGTTGTTTCACCCAAATTACATTATATTAATTGCTCCACTTTTTTTAATATAATTTTTCACTCTTGTGAGCACCACAAACAAAGTTGCATTTGCCACCTTTTTTTGGGGGTGGAGCCAGAATCTCAGCAACAGATATCTTAAACTTTGGGCACTGCCAAATACCACTAGGGATAAGTAAGATAATGTGTTTTTGGTTGAACCAACCCTTTGAGGCATTTCCATCTTGGCTTCAACAGTCAACCATAGTGTTTGTCACATGAGCAGATTATGGTTCCTTCTGTTTTGTTAGGGGTGTTAAAAAGTTAGCTTTAGCATTTTTCTCTAATAAAGCATTTATACAATGTTTTAAAATGTCCACAAATTAGGTGTACAATTGTAGATCCATTGTCCCTGTGTCCAATCAGATAAATTACCTTACTTTGATTTTAGTATTACATCAATTATACTATGCATAAATCAAGTCTAGGTCCAACCTTGTTTGGTTCTGTTAAAGATCTTGTCTGTGTTTTGTTTCCAGATCTGAATTGTCCGGCCCCCAGTAGGAGGAAACGAGCCAGCACTATAATGGACGTCACAACCAGCTTAGGTAACCAGCTCGCAACTACCCAAAAACCACATATTCAGTCATCTTCTGCCAGATAGCTCAGGCTCTCTAAAATGTTTGTAGTTGGATATCTTGTGTCGTTGACTTTCACAATACTCGTTTTTGCCATGCTGTGAATTAGTAGAAAGATAAAGGGAACTGAAAGTTCAATTTCAAATGATTTCAATTTCTAATTCTGCTTTATTTACAACTTTCCAGTTCACCCTTCTTCTTGTGCTCCATACCTTCTTACCTCTGTCTCTCCACAACCCTCTTTCTTTCCAGTGAGTCAATACAAAGACGAACTACAACGTGAGTGTTGTTTGGATGGCATGAGAGACACCCCCCTTTCATACACCTGTGAGAGGCGCACAGAGTACATCGTGGATGGTGCAGCCTGTGTACAGGCCTTCCTGCACTGCTGCAAGGAGATGGAAAGCCAGCGAGCTGACAGGAAGGAGGATAGCCTTCGACTGGCTCGCAGTAAGAGACGGGGACAAGGGATGGGGGAAGCCCTGGGTGTTTATTCTCCATGTTCATAGTGTTAGTTAAAAAACAATCACCGCCTCCCAATAAAAAATAACAATATTTTTAATGACACTTTAGGTGAGGAGGATGACAACAGTTACATGGACAGCAATGAAATTGTTTCTCGCACCAAGTTTCCTGAAAGTTGGCTGTGGTCAGATTTCAAACTGCCTTCTTGCCTTCCACAAAACCCTAAATGGTGAGTCAGCTGAAACCTATACACACAAAAATACACTGATAACTTCATTAATGACACCACTAGGATTTAAAGCTACCCTTTACCTCTCAAAGTGTTAACACTTTTCTTTGTTTCAGTGACACCACATCAGTTGTGAGAAATGTTCCTTTGCAAGACTCAATCACAACCTGGCAGTTCACTGGCATTAGTCTGTCAAGAACTCACGGTGAGGATTCAATGACTAAAAGCTGTCTTGTGTCTTAGTTGTACCTCTCTAACAGTAAAACCTCTCCCATCCCTCACACTTTTTTTCTCCATCCCTGTTTCATCACTTGTTCTTTGTATCCCTCTCATATTTAAGGAATCTGTGTTGGCGAACCATTAGAGGTAATTGTCCGGAAGGAATTCTTCATTGATCTCAGGCTGCCGTACTCTGCTGTCCGTGGAGAGCAACTAGAAGTTAAAGCGATCCTCCACAACTACAGTCCTGATGCTGCCACGGTAAGTCTGCATTACTCTGCTCTGGTGTTTCAGGCCAGAGCCAATGACTCCATGACATGTTTTTGCAAACAAAAGGGCAAAATGAACAGTAAATATTGAACATACAATGTGTGGCAAAAAAGAGAATGAATGAAATCCTTTCTCCAGTCTTTGATAAGTGTAATAGCTGCCCACATAGTGGTGGGTTCCATAGGGACAACTTGCAATATTTACCATGTTCCTTTAAGATCAAACTGATACTATAAGAGACAATGTAAAGAAATTACATTTTTTCAAATTAAGGATGCATCATTGTTAGGTGACCTAAAATACAACTGATGATTATGATCCTTATTGTCCACTCTATGGGAGGTCTTCAGCTTTGACACATACCTCTCTCTCTTTTTCCATTTTTGTCTCATTGTCAAGGTGCGTGTGGATCTGACTGAGGAGGAGCATGTGTGCAGTGCAGCCTCTAAACATGGAAAGTATCGTCAGGAAGTCAAAGTTGGGCCCCAAACTACACGATCTGTACCCTTTATCATTATTCCCATGAAGGATGGACAATTCCGCATTGAGGTCAAAGCAGCTGTTAAAGACTCATCGCTCAATGATGGAGTCATGAAGATGCTACGGGTGGTGGTAAGAGAAACAGACTCCATGTAGTTGGTTTAGAGCTTTTTTATACCATATCAAAACTGTTCTCTTATTGCAGTAAAATGTTCAAGCTGCAATTAAAAAAAAGTACTCGGTTTAAACATTACATTTCATCTCAGACCTGTAACTTTATGATTAAAATGTATGTGTGGCTGCTTTCAGCCAATTGCAACCAATTTGGACTTCAGCTGGGATGTTGTATGTAGCCACTTGCTGAAGAGTGAATTCCAGTCATATTCAACATTCAACGACAAAAAAACGTTGTTTGTCCACACCCTCCAGAAAGACACATAGGAGCCTTTTCTGATCTAAAGCCACAGTCAGTAGGACAACATCATTTGTATATGACTTCCAAAATTCTTACAAATCAGTGCTGAAAAGTATCCATTTTATGATGTGATTCCATTTTAACACTTTGGTTAAGTTTTGGTTAGGTTTAGGCACAAAAAACCGACTTGGTAAAGGTTATGAAAAGAATCATGTTTTGGGTTCAAAATTTGGGTTGAAATTACTACCCTGTTAAGGTTACGGGAGCTTTGTCATCACGGTTACAGTAATAACCATGTGGTTAAGGTTAGGGAACAATTGTGGTCATGTTTTAAAAAACAACAACACTGACTGTCGGTTGGAAACGGGAAACGAACAGTTATCTCCTGTGTAAAAGTAGGGAAACAGACATCTTTTCGGGCTTAACTTTGATGCAAATGTATACTGTGTTAGTCTTTTCAAAATGAACTGTAAATAAGAAAAAGAAACAGACCAACAAAGAATATTTTAACAAGAAAGCCGTATTGTATTTTGTTACACACCAGCATATAAACATTACTCAAAAATAGTTTTGATTTCTAATGTTTGTCTTAACTGTTGTTTTTCCAGCCAGAAGGTGTACTGGTCAAATCTCCTCAGACTGTAACTCTAGACCCCATTAAAACAGGTGAGTTTACCCATTAAATAGCCACATTATATAGTAATTTAATAAAATTGTGTTTTTATCACTGATCCCCCACTTGCCCACTGTTTCTCCCTTTAGGTGGTAAACAAGAAGAAATTGTCAACAGTGGAATTCCTAAGAAAGAATTGGTTCCAAACACGCCTACTAGCACACAGATCTCTGTGACGGGTGAGTTATAATGTTATATCTGGGCTGTCCAATGAACTCTGCAATGGTGTAAATTGGTGTTGTTCTTACTGGGACCACCTCACTAGTTGTGGGGGACCTTTGCATGTTTGTTTAGTTTTTTCTTCCAATTGTTTTTTAACATTTTGGTTTTTCTGTTTGTGTGTGTGCTTGCAGGGAGAGAACAAGTATCTGCACTGGTGGAGAACGCCATTAGTGGGAACTCTATGGGTACTCTGATCTACCAGCCCTCAGGCTGTGGAGAGCAGAACATGATCCACATGACTCTGCCTGTCATTGCAACCACGTATTTGGACAAAACCAACCAGTGGGAAACTGTAGGCTTTCAGAAACGTGAAGAAGCCCTCCAACACATCAAGACCGGTAGGCTCACACATGTATTTATTAGCGCAGATACCAGTTTTAAGTTTTTTCACTTAAAACTTTTTTATCAGAATAATTTGAAAGATGTTATAATCACAGAAAAATAAAATTTAATAGGACTCTTCAAACTGGCATCCAATAGATAACATTCAGTAGAGTTGAATCGCAGTCAGTAACAAGGTTGTTTGTCTTGTTTGTGTCCAGGATACCAGAACGAGCTTGTCTATCGTAAAAATGATGGCTCTTTTGCTGTGTGGACCCATAGCAAAAGCAGCACCTGGTGAGGCACCCAAACATCCATGAACTCATATGTAATTATCTGCACATCCTCCTTTAACTTAGATTCTGACTATGAGGAGGATGGATATATTTCATGTGCAAATAAATTAAACTATACATTACACCCTCTCCTCTCCTCTCCTCTCCTCTCCTCTCCTCTCCTCTCCTCTCCTCTCCTTTCCTTTCTAAGGTTGACAGCCTACGTTGCCAAGGTGTTTGCCATGGCCAACAATCTGGTGGCAGTGCAAAGCAACGTCATCTGTGATGCTGTCAAGTTTCTGATTCTCAACACACAGCAACCTGATGGCATATTTAGAGAAGTTGGAGGAGTGTCCCACGGAGAGATGATTGTGCGTGCACTGATTTCATTAACATCAATTCTTCATCTTGATACTAAAAAAATAGCCAATTGAGATGAAAACAATTACATGTCATTGACTATCATCTTATATGAATAAAAACATGTGTGTGTGTATGTGTAGGGGGATGTGCGCGGAACAGATTCAGACGCCTCCATGACGGCCTTCTGCCTCATTGCCATGCAGGAGTCACGCACATTATGTGCTGCCACCGTTAATGTGAGTATCTCACCTGCATACAGTGTTTTCTCTTTTTCCCTCACCTCTTTTATTTCTTCATTTACTGACTCCACATCAGTGATGGGTGAAACAAAGCTTTCTGAAGTACTGAACCACTATGAAGCAACTGACCATTTGCTAAGCCTCTCCCCCAATAGTTACTTTTGCTGCTCCTGTCAAGCCTTCCGTTCTCGCACAGCACATAATGCAGTTTACACTGGTAATGGGGGCAGGTTTACCATCCCATAATTTTTTTAATCGGTATTTCAATTCAGACAGAGGTAGACAAAAGCCGGCTTGCATTTCCTGCCAACAATCGCTGGCAGATTTCATCAACTGTAGCTAGACTAATTAAGCTAACATGGCTCCATGAGTTGGTTGAAGAGAGTATCATATTGCAATGCAGTAGTTAGTCCTTATATTATAAGCACAGTTAGGAAAATCTAAAACATCCAATACCTTCCACACGGTCGGGAAATACTACACAGCGAATGTACTAGTCATGAGGGACATGAGAGGCTTTCTTGAACCCTTGGTATTGCATTTGTTTGGAAGCACTAAATCCAAGACCGTGATGACACAGTGAGTCAGAATATAAGTGGTCTCACTCCTGTCATTTATTGGTATTTTGCTGAATAAAGGTTGTATTATAAACAATAATAAGTGACCACTCTTCTACAGTCTACATCTCTGCTTTTAAATATTGTACCAGACTGAAAAGGACATCCCATTTTTAAACCACACCCCTCTGACACAAGTGTGATGTAATGAGGCCTCGTGATTGTTGGCGTGTTGATGCGAGGCACCAAAACATCTTGCTGCGATACAATCTGGTCTCAGCTATTGTCAAATGCTACAAAATTCCTGAACAGAAGTGAATAAAATTGATGGATTACAGTTATATGGACCCATTTCACAGCCTTTTATGTTAACACTGAATTTCCTGCTATCTATCTGTTCTCCCCTTATTCTCCTTTCTCCTTCCTTTCTTTTCCTTCTGTTCAGAGTCTGCCAGGCAGTATAGACAAAGCAGTGGCCTACCTGGAGAGACGTCTGCCCAGCCTCACCAACCCATATGCTGTTGCCATGACGTCATATGCCCTGGCCAATGAAAACAAACTGAACAAGGAGATCCTCTACAGGTTTGCCTCCCCAGGTGATGTCACACAGCAATAGTCTTATATTCAGAAACAGAGTTTATAGGTGTATGGATTCAAAAATATTACACATCCACAAATAATTACTAATACGTGTATTAGAGCCTGATTGATTTTAATGATTTTTCACTCAGTACAGAAAAGATTGTCCACCAGAACTGACAATTTTGTTTTTCTACTGTAAAGTGTCCTGCTCAGACACATATTTGTAACATTTCTTGAATAACCAAATTTAAATGAAGTGTTTATGTTAAAAACCAAACATCAGATTTTTTAATCACTCAAATATGCATATCTGTACTGGCATTAAAAATCCTTCATTAGTCAGGCTGTCATGTGTACATGTGAATCTCCACATTTTACTATATTTTCTTTTTCATTTCTATGAGATTAAATCTTTTAAGATTAGGGATTTGGGAATTAAAAGTGAATTAAGCTTGTTCCAGGTAAGCATAGTAATAAATAGGTATTTGTGTGTATCTTCCTCAGAATTGTCCCACTGGCCGGTACCTAAGGGACGTGTTTTCACACTGGAGGCCACAGCTTACGCTCTTCTCGCTCTGGTCAAGGCCAAGGTGAGCATGTCCCACTTGTGTGTGTTTCACCAGGATATCATGCTATAGAAAACAAACAACAGATCATCATCCACGCTACCGCACAAAAAGGATAGAGGGTTTAGAAACAAAGTCAGTGAAATGTATCTCTAAGTAATGTCACTGCCTCAAAATCTCTGTAAATCTCGGTAACGATATTTTTCAAGTTGTTTGGCTCATTTACCAAACATTATGGACCTTTTACATTAGTGCCGACCACTTTCCAAAGCACTTTATGATTATATATAGATATTTGAAGGCATTTCCGCCCCTCTTGGCAGCCTTTGGTTACCAGATTTACAATGATTTAGACTTAGATTTGACTGATTGAGACTGATTTGAACATCTTGTACTGCATAATCACATAATAATAACACAAAACAGACATGATGTTATTTGTGATTGATTGCTTGTATCAGGCAAGTTTCAAGGCTCTGTAGTTTGATTGTGCCATAATAGGAAAAACTTGATTTAGAAACTTTATGGCAGGCTTTGGAAACTAGCAGGTTGTAGATCTACATGTAAAGTATCTATGTAAAGTACAGTATAACTCTAACATAATCAGGACTTCTCTCTATTTTCACTAAAGCTATTTTAATAATCCAAGTCAACCAACATAACTTTTCAACTATTTACTTGCTTCTGTTAATTAAAGCTCTTTGAAGACGCCAGACCTGTTGTCAGATGGTTCAGCAAACAGCAGAAGGTGGGCGGAGGCTATGGATCAACTCAGGTAAAACAGACCCCTCTCGCCATCTTGAGAAACTTATGTATCTCTAGCTGTTTTTTAGTGAAGTTCCACTTTCTTTTAGATAATCAGGGTTCATAACCATTTTTTTTCTAAGTCTTGTTTTCTCTCCCTCACTCATTTTCTTTCCAGGCTACCATAATAGTGTACCAGGCTGTAGCTGAGTACTGGGCCAATGCTAAAGAACCAGAGTATGATCTGAATGTGGACATCTTGTTGCCAGGCAGGTCAAAGCCTGACAAGTACAACTTCAACAGAGAAAACCAATACACCACGAGAACATCTAAAGTGAGAACACACACACTCACATCAACACACTCACAGTGGCTCATTAATATCATCATTCCTATTGTATGTTTCTTCTGCTGATCCACGTATGTGTGTTTATGTTCATATTTAAATTCCCACAGATCAATGATATAAACCAGAATGTGAAAGTGACTGCCACGGGCACAGGAGAAGCAACGCTGACAGTAAGTAAAATATATTTTTGCTTTATCATCTGTTGTTTGTTGATGTGTCCTTTTTGAATGTCAGATAACGCCAAAGGCATTTATTTTACCTTGAGTGCACCATATTTTTAAGATAGAGCCATATTATCTTATTTCCCATTAAGATGCACTTTTATCTATCTGACAGATGGTGTCGTTGTATTACGCTATGCCCAAAGAAAAGGAGAGCGACTGTCAGAAGTTTAACTTATCAGTGCAGCTCCTCCCAGGTAATTTGTTTTTATTCGTTTTCATTTTATCTGTTTGTCTTCTAGTTTTTGTATATTTTGTTTGCTTATCTGCTTGTCCGTTTGTCCTGCTATCTATCCATCTTCCTGCCAAGTATTTTTCTTTTTGCTAGAAAAACGAATAAACGAAATGCTCATCAAATGTTTTGCTTCTGCAGAGAAACTGGATGAGGACGAGAAGATATACAAGCTGAGAATAGAGGTTTTGTAAGTACAATCAAGGGTGTTATGGTAACATGGCTTTATACAGAACATTTTCTAACCAGCTATGGCCCCTACATTACTTCACTTCTGTTATTCTCATAATTTTGAATTGTCCTGCCCTCCATGTCCCTGATTTCATTGTTATCCACCTGTATTTCACAATTTTTTTTTGTTTAGAATGAGCTTTAACACCCATTTGAGCTTATTTGAGCTGCCCATTCCCACTACTTTAAACTGTATTTTAAACATCTAAAATCTTAAAGGATAGTTGATTTGATATTTGGTAAAGGGCTTTGCTTTCTTTCTCTCCATCTTCTTAATGCTGTTATTTTAATTATTCTGTCCATTCTGTGTACAGGTATAAGAATAAGGAGCATGATGCAACAATGTCAATCTTGGACATTGGCTTGCTAACTGGCTTCACTGTTAACACACAAGACCTGGACTTAGTAAGAGCTTTTACAAATACACACATACAGGTCAAAAGTCAGTGTTTATGGTTAGGAGAAACAAGATGGCTTTTTATGGCTTGGGGAGTTCTCTGACTGTGTGTGTGTGTGTGTGTGTGTGTGTAGCTGTCCAAAGGACGTGCCCGTGCTATTGCAAAATATGAGATGAACACAGTCCTGTCAGAAAGAGGCTCACTCATCATTTACCTGAACAAGGTAAGTCATCAGTGTTTCCTACCTCTAGACTTTTTCTCTCTGCCTTGTTATTACTTTCTTCATCTCTGTCTCACCTTTACTTCTCTCCACAGGTTTCTCACACACGACCAGAGGAGATCACTTTTAGGATCCATCAGAAGCTGAAAGTGGGCGTCTTACAACCAGCTGCTGTGTCTGTCTATGAATACTATGAACGTGAGTCTCAGAGACACTTAGAAACATATGCTGCCTCCATGAGCTTCAAGATTTTTTCTTTGCTGCCAATAGATGTCAGACTAGATAACACAGTGGATAAGTATTTCATGTACATTTTCTGATGTACTACAATTAGCACGAAATATTTTTCAACTATCTTTCTTTCTTGTTGCAGAGACACCTTGTGTGAAATTCTACCACCCAGAGAGGAGAAGTGGAGAGCTACTGCGGCTCTGTAGAAATAATGAATGCACGTGTGCTGAAGGTAAATAGGGTGATGTTGAACTGAAGACCTAATCTATCTACTGTATAAATCTGAAATTCTTGAACCAACACCTGAAGCAATACTAACATTGTGCTTCATAGAGGTAAAGCACTGATCAATCATTTGGGGCTCATCATCCAGCATTGTCTGTAAACTGTAGCAGTTTATTATTGTACCTCAATAAAGTTGGGGGACTTAAGGCCGAGAGAAGATTAATCGAGATTAAGAGCCTACAGCCATGCTATTAGCTTTGACAGGCTGTACCTATGCACAGTAGCACTTTAGGCTGAATGCTATTGTCAGCAGGTTAACGTGCTCAAAATGACAATGCTAACATGCTGACGCTTAGCAGATATAATGATTATCATCTCAATTTAGCATGCTAGCACTCTAATGGAAATATCACTTTGCCCAAATTAAGATTTTTAAAAGATGATGGCACTATAAAAGGCAGAGGATCACCAAAGTGATTACAATGTAACCTCTAGGAAAACATGAATGTCTGAACCACATTTCATGGCAATCCATCAAATACATATAACTAAGACAAAAATGTCAGCCTGCTGGTGGCGGTAGAGGAAAAATCATTAGAATTCATCCTCTGGGCACCGAGTATGTCTCTACTAAGTTTCATGTAAATCAGTCCGTTAGTTGTTGAGATGCCACCATCTGGAACAAAGTCATGGACAGACATTGCCATCATTAGAGGCATGCAGCTTGCGTGGCTAAAAATAATGGTCAAACCATGGTGACATCACCAGGATTATTCTTTCAGACTTTAGAAAACTCCACTCAGAACTACAGAGGACAATATACGACCGTATTCTCAGGCTGAGTAGTACTCCTTGTGACAGGCAAACTAATCTTCATGTATGGTGTACCACCAGTAAAGTGCCTGTTTAAGATGTGATGAAGGAGATGGCCGTGGAATTTGGTTTACAGTAAATCAGAAGATTGTAACATAATCATGAGAACTTTCTGTCAGAGGCAACAAACACCTGTAGGAACAGAGCAGCAGTCAGAGCTTAAATTGTTACTTAAACACAGCTGCACTCATCCATCAACCCATCCACACACGTAAGCGTGTGCTTATTTAATCATGTCAGCAGTTGTGTATTTACTTTGTGTCAATTGTGTATTTCCAGAGAACTGCAGTATGCAGAAGAAGGGCAAAATCAGCAATGATCAGCGCACAGCTAAGTCTTGTGAAAGTACACCGACCAACAAAATAGATTTTGGTAAGTGTAAATGAACTGAATTTATATAGCGCTTTGATCCAAAAAGTGTATGTTTGTGTGAGTAAGAGATTGACATAATAGGTAAGCAAGGGAGCAAGTGAGCTAACAATCTGCAATTTCTCTGTCCTCAGTGTACAAAGTGAGCCTGGAAGAATTTACAGATGGTTTGTCTACTGACATTTACTCTATGCGGGTACTGGAAGTCATCAAAGAAGGTGGGTATTTATCTTTGAACTACCTAAAATTTACCACCCCCTGATGTGTTTCCTAAAGGTGAAGGTGACATAACAATTGTTTTGCTTCTGAAATTTTATGGGCACTTTGTATCTCCATGGTGTTTTCCAGTCAGACAGAAAAAATCTTGGTCATTTAAGGGCAAAGCTCAACATTTTGGGAAACATGTTTATTTGCTTTCTTGCAGAGTTAGTTGAGAAGATTGATACCACTCACTTGTCTGTACGCTCAGTATCAAGCTACCACTATCAGCCAGCTAACTTAGCTTGCATTGGCAGGCAGTTTCAGTAATGTTTTGTGCTACGCCTTTAGCTATGCATTTAATCCTTAAGTACTGTCTCTCTTCTCCTAAATTCTAATTACAGGAAGTTATGATGTGGGTCCTCAGGGTAAACTGCGCACATTCCTCAGTTACCCGCACTGCAGGGAGTCTTTAGATCTGGGGAATGGCAAAACCTACCTTATCATGGGCACATCCAAAGATATTCACAAAGATGAGACGGATCAAACGTAAGTTTGTTCTCCATGTAAATGTGTGTGCTGTGTGCATCCCCTCATAATATTGTGTCCATCTAAACATGTTAACAGTTTCACAGCTTTCTATTACTAAAACATATCCTAAATAAAGTTTGTCTATCATGTACTCTAGTTTTTGTGTTACTGTTGCTATTGATTATTATTAGAGTAATTAAATGTACAGTTTTTTGTCAGTTTTGCTTTTTCATGTTATGTTCCCAGTGTAAAATGAGATTTAGTTTTGTAAAGATTTATTTTTGAGATTACCTTCTCAGATTTAATTATTGCATTATTTAATAATGGTAATCACATATGTATGTATGTGTGAATGTTATATGCTGCTCAGGAACTACATAATATGGTGCACCTTGCCTGTGAGGTTAATGATGGTTAAGATTGGCGGAGTGATATGATGTTAGAGAGTGACATGATCTATCACGGTTGGGTGTGTGTGTTCCGTTGTCCAAAAAGTTGAGGCGGACATTAATAAAAGTGAGACAGATGAAGCTGCCCCGCGCTCTTATTTTACCCTTGTCCCGAGCTTAGTTTTAATCTAGTAACCGTAGTTAACGCTAAGAGTAACCAGCATTACAGATAGCTGGCTACATGAAGACTCAATGTATTTTTCACTTCTCCTTCACTCTAGGTATCAGTATGTACTCGGTGAGAGAACCTGGATCGAGTACTGGCCCACAGAAGCAGAGTGTCAGATCGAGCAATACAGACCTACCTGTTTGGGCATGGAGGAGATGGTCCAGCAGTATGAGGTCTTTGGATGTCTGCAGAAGTGAAACTATAATACAATCTTCTTTCAAATTGTTTTTATTTTGCATAATTCTTATTATGTAAAACGTCCCCTGCCATGAGATATAAGGGCTGCAGAAGTTACAATGTTACACTGCGTTGATTAAAATGTAATGGTCTTAATCTCATTGTCTGTCTTGTCTTTTTTACAGATGAACTTTTGGTTTATGTATATTGGTTTAGAAAAGTAGTGATTACTGTATTATAAGCTTTGATAAGTTAAACTAAAAGTAGAAGTTTAATAAAGTTTGATAATGTTGAGCTCAGAGGAGTGATGCATAGGAAGTTCAACAATGTAGAATGAAACACATTTCAAATCTGCTGTGATTTAGAATATATGTCAGCTCATATAGATCAATTGCAGCATTAATAAAGGCAGGATTTAAAAGTTATTGTAAAACCACTGGCAAAAAGAAAATTAAACTATGTGTAGGTGAAATGCTGTAGTTTCATTGGCTAAATTGGTTTAGCACATTGAAAAAGTATATTGTGAATCCTGCATAAGGATTTAAATGTATGAATTTATTAATTTGTCCCTGTCCAAGAATTATCAGAACTCTAACAGTGATGTGACTATTAAATTATTTTTTTTTAACTTGGTCTTTTTTATTTTTCCGACTCAAACAACAAAACAGATAGAGATGCTGTTCTCCGTTTACCTTATAGCCTGAAATTCAACAAAATCTCTACAGTAGTTCCAAGATCTTTGGCAGACATGATATAGGTTTTAATATATAAAGCATATCGTTGGCATATAGCGAAACCTTTTGTTCTATAACACCAGATATTATTCCTTCTATATGCATATTGCTGTGGCTAGTGGCTCCATCACACTGGAGAATAATAATGAGAAGAAAGGGGAACCCTTGTTTAGTTCCATGCTGAAAATTACACTGTCAAGATATAGTATTATCTATACCTACAGCCACCAACAGAGATGCATGAGGAACCTTAATCCAGTGTGTATAATTTTGGGTCTGAATCCAAACCTTTCAAGTACCCTGAACAAGTACTCCCACTCCATTTTGTCGAGTGCCAACAACAGGCAAACTACATTGTTCCTTTATAATGTTGGGGTCCTTAAAATAACTGTGCGTTTACTTCGGAACAAAGGTCCAGGGGACAGTGTATTGTCATGGATACTGTCGGCCTCTGAAGACTGCCTCAGCTGTCGTTCACATCACCAGCAAACTTCCTTACTAGACGCCTGCCATCGGCGGACAGAATTCACCCACCATAGATGTCACTCACTTGTGTTTCGTGTAAGCACGTTTGCAATTTTAAAGTCATTAAAATGATGAAAGTCTTCTACCTGGCAATAATGTTCGGCCAGCATTACAGCTCCTCAAGGTGCAAGCTTACCTTTTCTCAGCTCTGTGCACGGCCTCCTTTCATCCCAGGAAATAAATACAAATATAGCAAGATAAAATACCAGGTATGAATCATATAGGCTATGGTTAATATTAATATATGTTACGATTTGCCATCATGGCAGCAGAGAGAGGACCCAAATGCAGACAGGCAGGAAAGTTAACGATGTCCAAAGGTTTATTCTCCAACAAAAAACTCACAAATATCTTCGTGACAGTACGTAGGAGCACACACTCAGGGGATCACTGGAACATAGCATGACGAGGAACAGAACGCATGAAACACAAGGCAGGCAAACTCAAACTAATGACCCAACGAAGAACAAAGGGAAAGGGACCGGTATAAATAGAGGCGGAGACAACGAGGGAAGTAGACACAGGTGGAGAACTAGACACAGGTGCAAACAATCAAAAAAGGCGGGAAAAAGAACAAAGACAGGAAGTAAATAATACACAAGAGACAAGACCAGAGAACTTCAAAATAAAACAGGAAGCACACAAAACACACACAAGTCCAAAATAGAGTCCTTAAGATCTTAACAATATATGCTCTTCTGACAGCAAAGTGTGCAGTTAATGTAATATTATTCCATGTTTTGAGGCAAATCAAATCAAAACAAACTGTTCTCATATTGCTCTCTGTAGTTACAGAGTAAGTTAGACATGCTGTGGTAGTTCTCTTGTTACATTTAGTTACAGGGTAACTACAGGGTATAATAACTAAAGTATAAATTCTTTGTAAAATCCCGAATTGTTACCCCCTTATTCCATGACTGTTCCCCTGTACCTACTTGGTACATACTGTACTGGTACACCCTAAGTACAAAAGATGACACTGTAACTCTGGAGTAATTACACTGTACGTTGCGGGCTGTAATTGCTTTGAGGCTAAGAGATCTAAAAATGTTTCATTACTGTATGTTGGGTTACACTGCTTTTCTAATTTCTAATTTTGTGTGTTTATCCTTACATTCCAAATATGAAAGCCAACTGTCATGATCTTTTGAATATTGTTTTATGTCTTTGACTGATCTGATATTGCCGTAATGCTTAAAGAACTGATAACAAATGCCATCATAACTTGTCAAATTCACCTAACAAAGACAGCTCATGAACTAATTTCTCTAGTACATCTTAGTTTTATGTAGGATTCTGTAATTAGGACAATTGTTAGCATTATGGACGTCCCATGACATGTGATTTCAGTTCAGTTCAGTTCAGTTCAGTTGGAACGTTATTGTTCAACAGCCCTGAATATCTAGTTAAGCTGAATATAGCATAGTTATCAGCGTGTTTACCACCACAGAAGAGAAATTCATCTCTTGTTCAACTTCGTGGAAGCTTGTTAACATTTTCAGCTACGTTACCCAGTCAGGCTAGATTACCTTAGAACCAGAGATCTCCCAACCACAGTTCAAAGTCGCAGTAACAAGGTAACAATACAAAAGTCACTCAGAACTGATAAATAATAAACGGAAAACACCAGTTATTAAAACTGTAGGCTATAATTCACAGATTAAATATCCTGCCCAAAATCAGATCCCCATCAGTGTGAAATTTAAGATAACACTGCGAACTGTCACCTGCAGAAGTTCTCTGACGACTCTGCCATCGTCGGCCTCATCACCAACGGGGATGACAGGGAGTACAGAGAACTGACCCAGGGCTTTGTGGGTTGGTGTCAGCAGAACCGCCTCCAGATCAACGCGAGTAAAACCAAAGAGCTGGTGGTGGACTTCGGCAGGCGCAAACTCCCTCCACCTACACCAGTGAACATCCAGGGAACGGACATTGAGATTGTGAGATCGTACAAGTATCTGGGTGTTCACTTGAACAACAAACTGGACTGGTCAGACAATACGGACGCTCTGTTTAAGAAGGGCCAGAGCCGTCTCTTTTTGCTCAGGAGACTAAGGTCTTTTGGAGTGCAGGGTGCGCTCCTGAGGACTTTCTATGACTCTGTGGTGGCATCAGCCGTCTTGTATGGGGTGACCTGTTGGGCCAGTGGCATCTCTTCCAGGGATAGAAAGAGACTGGACAGACTGATTAAGAAGGCCAGCTCTGTCCTTGGATGCCCTCTGGACCCAGTGGAGGTGGTGGGAGGCAGGAGAATGGTGGCCAAGCTATCATCACTACTGGAGAACACTTCCCACCCCCTACATGTCACTCTATCAGAACTGGGCAGCTCCTTCAGTGACCGGCTGCTCCACCCGCGGTGTCTGAAGGAGAGGTACCGTAGGTCCTTCCTGCCTGCTGCTGTCAGACTCTATAATCAGTACAACTCCAGGTAATCTACACTTGACTGTCAGTGTGCAGACTATTCGCTACTATACTTCATCTGCTGCTGTGCATTATCTTCATACATATATTTTATTCATGATGTTATCTACTTCATATGTTGCTGTGAAATATTTTCATGTACATGTATATTATATATGTGCAATATTTTTATCTTATCTATTTGTTCAAACTTACAACTGCACTCAGTCACTCTATTATTTATTTCTGTCTATACTGTGTACAGGACTATTTTTCTATTTATTTTTATGGTATTTCTATATATGACATTTTTGCTGGCTGCTGTAACGCTAAAAATTTGTGTCATGTTCCTGGTGTGTTTGTAAGTTTATTTCGTATCTAATAAAGCTGAATTGCTTCAGTCTCCCTGCCTGTCTGCATTTGGGTCCTCTTCCTGCTGCCTAGATGGCAAGACGTAACACTGAGCATAGATAGATAGATAGATAGATAGATAGATAGATAGATAGATAGATAGATAGATAGATAGATAGATAGATAGATAGATAGATAGATAGATAGATAGATAGATAGATAGATAGATAGATATTGCACACACAAGCATTTCAAAATTTACAATTTGACACTTGACAAACTGACTTGTATTGTTATATTTTATCTGAGACAAGTAAAATAAATATATAAATAAAATAGAAGCCTGGTGTAGCCCACCCCACTCTAATAATAAACAATTTAGTTCAAGAAGGTGTCTCAGTGCTTCATAGAGTAATATATTTGCTGAAGCCCTGTAAATCATGTCTGATTTTGTCAAGCCTGCAGTAGAACATATCCAGGTATTGACATTTTACTGAAACCACTTGCACAAAAAAGCAGGCAGCCATTCACCATTATGAAAGAGGACGGCGGAGTTAATTTCAGATGTTCAATTTTCCTGACTGCAAGAGGAGGGAGGTAAGCGCAAAAAAGGAGAGTGCTACAAAGCGGGAGTCTCCAACAACAGCAGATATGCGATCAGGCAGGAGGATGTGCAGGACTCAGCACTGGTTGTTGGCCTTTCTGGCCTTTTCCTCTCTGACTTCTCTGGCTGATGGATCTCCAATGTAAGTAGACCTGCCTTACCTTTTCACACTCTTCCTTGAATGTCTGCTCAAAAAGGTAGAAGAGGTTAAAGAGGAAAGGCAGGAAAGAGACAGAAGGAGGAAAATGCATGCATGTAGGGAGTAGCTGCACCATGCCAAAGGATTTTTGTGTGTTGTACAGTAAGCACAAATATTAGATGTGAGGTCAATGAGCATTTGTATGGCCAGTGGATTTAATATTTACATTTCTAGCTCTATTTCCCAGTTTACATGAATTTGTTGTATTGGGATACTACTGTACTGTACAATACTGTATTATGTTTTTGTATTTTACATTACTGTCACTGTTAGTGCTTTCTGTCTTGTTTATTTGTAGAACCCAAAACCAAACGGCTTCACAGACCCACATTATCAATGGTTCACCCAAGCCAAGAGCACCAAGAAAAACCTTAGAGAAACAATATGAACATAGTTTTTGTTGAAACTGTGACATGAGTTTTGGTGGATACTGTTTGATTGGCTCAAAGAAAGAACATTTGGAGTGGTTGTAAGTCTCAATGAGGAGTGAAAAGAGAAACACAATTTCAGTGAATGTACTATCAACACAATTCCTTACACTTTTGTCTTTAATGGTTTAAGCAACGAGAAAGGAATTTTATTTTAGTGGAAGTGATGCACTTATTGATGCATTTATTTAATTAATATTAATATTTAAATTTTGAAACACAGCTTTAAGACCTGTTACACCTCAAATAAAAGGTTTTTCTGCATAGTATAAATGGACACGATGATTGTATCTAATGTATTGAGACTGTAACAAAGCAGTTGAGGAAAACTGTAATGGGAGCAACAATTAGACCAGGGATTACCTGCATTTGCAATCATTTAAAGAGTTATTGATGCAGGTTATGGAGTGAGGGTTACTGTACTGTGGTCTTCCAAATGATGCCAGTAAACTGGCCTAAATGTTGTTTTGTGTTTGCACATTGATCCATTACACCAGACACAGCAAACAGAGTTCAGAACAATGATGAAATGTTTTATTGATCCAGTGCTGGATCTTAGCCAAGATAATCAATATATTACTCATTACGTGTAAAGTCCATGCTGGAGCAGAAGATCCTCATCAAAAAAAGTGTTTTGCAAATTGGATGAACCAAAACTTTAACACACTCAAAGAACTGTTGAGAAAAACAAAATAACATAAAATCAGTAAATGTATGTCAGTGTTCCTCATTTTGTCAGTAAGTACATCCTAAACAGCATGTGCTCCTTTCTGTACAATGACTACACTCTCTAGCTTTCTCTCTCGCCGCTGCTCTGCAGGAAGGTGATGTCTGCCCCCAACTTGTTGCGGGTTGGAACAGCAGAAAACATCTTTGTGGAGTGTCAAGACTGCACAGGAGGAGACATTAGGGTTGAAATCAGAGTGATGAACCATCCAACCAAAACCAAAAGGCTGACATCCACATCTGTGACCCTCACCAGTGCAACAAACTTCCAGAAGCTGGGACAAATTAAGGTAATTTGGAAATACTGAAACATATGTTACTGTTACTTGGTTTTATTGCC
Organism: Macquaria australasica; assembly: GCA_005408345.1. Taxonomy (NCBI): domain Eukaryota; kingdom Metazoa; phylum Chordata; class Actinopteri; order Centrarchiformes; family Percichthyidae; genus Macquaria; species Macquaria australasica. The sequence goes on along the minus strand of SEMN01000909.1, from coordinate 122,402 downwards.
AAAATATCTTAGTATTATTAGTATATTAGAGCCTGAATTCATCACCTAGTCTAAAAAATTGCTTTCTATTATGACTACAAACAAGAGAAGAAACAAAGATTTTGAAATTTAGCATCTATAACTGCACATGATATTCTCCGTCCTGCTCCTCACGTGCTGCTTGTGTGTCTTTACTGGTTTCAGATCCCTGTTGGTGACTTCAGTAAGGATCCCAGCATGAAGCAGTATGTGTACCTGCAGGCTCAGTTCCCTGACCGACTGCTGGAGAAAGTCGTCTTAGTGTCCTTCCAGTCCGGGTACATCTTCATCCAGACTGACAAGACCCTCTACACCCCCAACAGCAAAGGTGGGTTCAATACTACATCAGTGCTGAAAAACATATCTACCTCTGTGAGAATGTCTCTACATAAGTAAGTCAAGATATTTCTGTAGAAAATCAGTTGGACTAAAGCATTTTAACTTTTTAAATAAATGACTGAACTGTAAATTAAAGTCGAATGAACTATCTATTGACATAAGTGGAATACTGAATTCAAAAAGTTGTTAACAGTGTCATGACTCAAAATAGATACACCTTCCTTCAACCTTCAGCAGCAAAATGAAGCTCTTTCTGTCTCTGTCAGTTCGGTACAGGATGTTTGCAGTGACGCCCCGTATGGAGCCCGTAGAGAGGGATGATGAAACCCAAACTGATGCTTCTATTGCCATTGAGATTGTGGTATTGTATTTTATCTTTGATGAGCACAGAATTAAATGTAATATTATATAATCAGCTGTAACTGGGAGTACGACGCCCCTTGATGAGATGATGTCACAAAGGCTAAACGGTACATAATTTCCTTACATATTTACCAAAGTAACAAAAACACATCCACCAAACCTTGTGTCTGTCCTACCACGTACTGTAAAAATAAATGCATGCCTCCCTCTAGTGGCTGAGTTGCATATTGAACGCAGCCTCTTTCTTCAGGAAAGGACAGAATTTTAATAAATAGCTGAAAAAGGCTCATGGATTGTAGTCAAAAGACTTACAGCAAAATATAGCATGGATATAATGAATTAATTTGTAAACTGGCACAGCAGTAAATGGTTGTTCAATATTGTTTATTTTTAGACACCTGAAGGCATCATTTTACCACTTGATCCAGTGTCTCTGAAATCAGGCATCCACTCTGGAGATTTCCAACTTGCTGAAATTGTCAGGTGAGTATTGCATTTCTTTGCATTGTGTTCTTTGGTGATGAATTTACATTTGGACATAGATAACAGGTTAATTTAATTCAAAATATTAAAACCTTAAATGATTTAAAATTATGCAAACTATATTTTAACATGTGTATGTTATTTTCTATACAATTCATTTCCATGTTGTTTGTTAAAAGTTTGTTAAACTACTAAACAGAAATGATCCAGCAGTGTGGAGAAGCTCTAAATCCTCAGTACAGACGTCACACAGACTTTTCAGTTGTGCCCATAAAGGCCAAAAGATGAATTAATGAATAAATATTAGTTCAGCACAACTGGATAGGAAAATAAAAAGAGTTTGTTATCAGAAAACTACATGAGACGACAGGTGAAGAAAAAACAGCTAAGAGAGTAGCAGTAACTGCCATCTTAGCTTTTGACTCTAGTGGAAATCATGTAATTTGTTGTGGTAAAGCTACCTCTAAATTACACGTTTGAATGTATCAAAGCAATAGTTTGACATTCTAGTAAGATTTATACCTCTGTCATATCTGTCCATTAAATATAAGGCAACAGTCAGGAGAAGGTTATTTTAGCTTAACATAACGACTGGAAACGGTGAAACAGCTAGCCTGGCTTTAACAGACAGAGTGGTATCAATCTGTCAGTCTGCTGAAATGATAAACTAGTCCTTTAAATTGTAGAATAATTCATCTATTTAGATCTAAATATTAATTGGAAATGGACAAACAGACCTATTATATACATTCAATCCCTATGAACTATGAACTAAAATAATCAGCCTAGAAATGCATAAAATAATGGTAGTACAACCATTCTACAATATCTATTGTGCAGTGAAACCTGAACTTTAAACCTTTTCTTTTAAACTTTAGTGTTTCTGTGGCTGCTGCTCTCTGTATACAGTATTAACATCAAGTGATTTGCAGCAGCTCATTTTTGTATGTTTCAGTTTATGTAACATAGTCTGATTCCTGTGTAAACTTCTGTCTCTAAATGTTATGAATATTAAAATGTTTTGCTTCATTATTGAACTATGTGTTGTTGTGTGTGTCTGTGTGTAGTCCCGGACTGTGGAAGGTGGTGGCGAAGTTCCACAGCAACCCACAGCAGAGTTATTCTGCAGAGTTCGAGGTCAAAGAATACGGTAAGTCCTCCATTACCTGCACTTCTATTTAAAACTTACATGAACCTTTTACATTCACTTACCTTTTACCTGATTAGACACAAAAAAAACTCATTTAATATTTCAGTGCTGCCCAGTTTTGAGGTTAAACTGACGCCTTTGAGCCCCTTCTTCTACGTGGACAGTCAAGAGCTCACCGTCAACATCAAAGCTACGTATGTGAAGGTTTTTGTTTTGTGGCTTTTGAGATCAGATTTGATTGGTATTGATTAGATTGATATAAATTGATTTGAGGATGAAATAAAGGCTGTTGTTCAGAGGTTGTGCTGGAGCTCTTGCTGTTTTAGTTACATTTTGACCGTCCCATTTTTAATTCTCCTGTTTTACTTCATTGTGGGCTTAAACACGTCCTTCTCTTGTGGTTTTAGGTATGTGTTTGGTGAAGAGATGGATGGGACGGCGTATGCGTTATTTGGGGTTATGCATGAGGGTCAAAAGAAGAGCTTTCAAGGTTCTCTTCAGAGAGTGCCGGTGAGCACATATTTACACTTTTAAATCTTCAAAAACAAACTAAAACAAAGACAAGAACAAACTTCAAACTTGCTCTACAGTTTGGCCTCACCAGTGCAAATACATTAGTGACAGATTTATTTCAGAATAAAATAAGAATTTACACATTCAGAAGAAGGACCCACCAGCTCTTCACTGGCTGTATTTCAAGATGCATTTTTATATTATGTCACATTAGATTGAGAGAGGTAATGGAGTGGTTACACTGAGGAGAGAGCACATCACACAGACCTTCCAAAACATCCACGACCTGGTGGGGGGCTCCATATACGTAGCTGTCAGTGTGCTGACGGAGAGCGGTAAGAAAGAGAGACTATGTGTGCATGTATGTGTTTGTGCATGTTAAATGTGTTTCATCGTGTGTGAATCATAACTGATTCAGCTGTCTCAAAATAACAATCAGTATTATGAGTGTTACCATTACCATCATGGGCTTTGTTTATTATGTGATTTAGGTAAGACTGAAGACAAAGTCCATTTAATGTTTTATTGCTCCTTATGTGGTGATTTAAAGGCTTTACTTTATAATAAAATGTCCTCCATCTCTGCTCACCTTTTCTGGTTGGATGAATATAAAAGACTTGAGTTGAGTTTTAGGAAGGGAGCCTTTTTGCGACAGATTTTATTTGTAGAGATCGCAAAAGGGGTAAAATGTTTTTGAAATACATGATTGTGATGTGCAACAGGTGGTGAAATGGTGGAGGCAGAATTGAGAGGTATCCAGATTGTCACATCACCTTACACCATCCACTTCAAGAAGACGCCCAAATACTTCAAACCAGGAATGTCCTTTGACGTAGTGGTAAAGCATCTATTTCCTTTTACTGACATTAAGGTTAAATTCCGTTTAAAAACAATAAGATTAATAAGACAGTGAGATGATTTCTGATAGGTCAGCTGTTTGTGTCTCTGATGGCAGGTTGAAGTTGTGAATCCTGATGACACTCCGGCACGAGGTGTTGCAGTGGTGGTTGATCCAGGCCAGGTGCAGGGCTTCACCGCAGCCAATGGCATGGCAAGGCTTACCATCAATACAGAAGCAACGACTAACATTCTGACAATCACTGTAAGTCTCTGAATGTTTTTCACCCTTTTTGCATCACAGCCTGTTTGGAAAATGGAAGTTTAAACCTACATTAATCAATGTTTTTGATATTCACTTGTTGTGGTGAAATCAAGCAGAGTTATCACCCAACTCTGCAGCTCTATACAGATTTTAGCTTCCTTAGCTTATTGCTGTGGTTCTGTGACACATTTACTGTACAGTATGTGAATGGTGAACATACTGTAGTCGAGCATCTTCAAGCTAAAGACCAGGATATCTTGGATACCAAAACAGCTAAAAGAAGAGTGAATATTGTGCTTTAATGTCATCACTGCATAGATTTTCAAACCAGTGACTATATACAGTATGTCTGTAGAATTGTTTGATTTTCATTTATCTTTTTGCATTACAGCAATGTTTGGCAGATGCAAAAACAAAACATAAGAAAAAGAATAGGGTAGGCTACAGCTGATGGAAACAGTACAGTAATTGTACCGAGTCAACTTATTGTCGTCTTCTCTGTTCTCATCAAGTGATGTTGGCCTATTTGGGTTTATCTCTTTTTGTTTTTTTATTTAATTATTTTATTCTGTTTGCAAATTTCCCTTAAAGGTCAATTACATTTTGAAATGTAATGCTAGGCTAGGTTGTGTTTGCTTAACTGTGTGCATTTAATTGCAGGCAAGAACCAATGATCCTCGAATTTCAAGTGGAACACAGGCATCAGCCACCATGACAGCTCTCCCATATACCACTAAAAGCAACAGTTACATCCACATAGGTGAGGGACTTCCTGAAATGACATCAGATGGTAAAGTCAGTGGTGATGGTGGTGGCAGTGCTGCCTAACTACCATGCACAAGACCCCTCTAAATGTCTAGCACTAATTGTGGAATGTTGTTATTACAGGTGTGTGTGCAGCTGAAGTTGCATTAGGAGAAAACCTGAAAATTAGCCTCTTCTTTAACAGGCAGGAAAATGCACAAAATGACATCACATACCTGGTGAGCAATGTTTTGCACATGTACATTTGTGCGTTTGTGTACCTGCATGACTGTTTGTGTTGCTTTCAGCAGTCTGTGTAGTACATACACTCATATTTGATAAGTACTGACGTGTAAATCTGTGTCCCCAGATCTTAAGCAGAGGTCAGCTGGTGAAATATGGCCGTCACAAGACAAGCTCACTCATTTCCCTGATGGTGCCCATTACCAAAGAAATGCTGCCATCTTTCCGCATCATAGCCTACTACCATACAAATGACAATGAAGTGGTATCAGACTCTGTTTGGGTGGATGTCAAAGACTCCTGCATGGGCTCGGTGAGACACACAACACTGATGTAGCAGAGTTAAACTAATTTAGTGGATTAACAAGACGCACAAACTGATGAAGTTAAAGGCATATATACAAATCTGCTTAATTTTATGCAACTGCTTTAGCAAATACAAATCTGTTCTTCCTTCCTCCTTTAGTTGAAGTTGGAACAAGTCGACACCACTCCATCCTATGAGCCTCGCAGGATGTTTGGTCTGAAGGTCACTGGAGACCCAGAGGCCACAGTGGGACTGGTGGCAGTTGACAAAGGCGTCTACGTCCTAAACAACAAGCACCGCCTCACCCAGAAAAAGGTAATTTCTTTAAAAGTTTTTGAAAGAAGGTCAGTTTAAGGCCATAGCGTGTCGACTGAGGTGAGAATGTTCTGGCTAGATGGGGCCTTTCTGTGTGGAGTTTGCATGTTCTCCCCAGGTGCTCTGGTTTCCTCCCACATTTCAAATGTGGGCTGTGTGAGCTGGCTCCAGCGTGTGTATATATGATATACTGTATATGTGTAGAATTTGAAAATCACAGACTTTGGTGACAAAAATCGACAAAGACTCCTTGATGTAAAACCTGACTCAACATGATGTTGGTGATATTGGTAGCATGAACATTGTCTCACCCTTATCCATGTTTACTTGAGTAAAAGTACAATTACTGAGTTTTTACAAATTCTTGATAAAATTCAAACACTCACCTGCATAACTAAGTCTGGTTGTATTTGTGTGTGTATAACTTCCACTTTGCTCAGGTGTGGGACATTGTAGAGAAGTCCGACACAGGCTGCACACCAGGTGGAGGAAAGGATGGTATGGGTGTGTTCTACGATGCTGGGCTGTTGTTTGAGTCCAGTGCTTCTGGGACTCCCTACAGACAAGGTGATACTTCTTCACTGTCCGCTCTTTTCCTCCTTTTACTAGTCTCATTCTATGTTTGAGTTTACTGCTCATTATTATCTTTAAGCATCTCTAAGCAGTGTAGAAGCAAGCAAGTGGCAAACACACAACTTTAGTCACCTGTCAAATAAGCAAACACTCCACCAAACATACTCATCTCCAAGTCTTGAAATCAAATGTATTGTAATAAGAATGTGCAATTACGTTTTTTTTTTCCAGGTTTCTAAAGCATTGTTGTCCTTTATACAGCACAAAATCCAGCTGAAATGATGCAGGCTGGTTTTTGAGGTTAGGCTGTTATAAATTAAAGTAACAAGTTTCAAATATTCTATTACAGACCTGCAGTTGGCCATTTTGTGGGGCTAGCCCACTTCCTCTCCAATTTTGCCACTAGCAAACATCCACTATTCACTCTACAGTAACAGGCAATATACACAGCATACGGCTACATCATATTCCAGCTCCGTTGTAGTTGCCACAGAGAAAAGACGCTCCACTTCTGAAATGTTTCCTGTGGACACTGAAACCACAAGGGCGCTGTGACTGTGCCGGAGCATAACAGGAACAGATGCAGCTGGATCCTGTTTACATTCAGCATGAGAAACTGTACTTCAAAATTAAAGTGCTGTGCCAAAAATATGCAGCACTTCAGAATAATGTTTTTGGGATGAAGCTGACTTACATGCTCACAATGCCATTCAAAATGGATACTTGGAGCCTTTGTGTTATGTTTAATAACTTGCAGACAAGCAGCTCCATTCACACACGTTACTTTATAGTGTGTTGCTCATACTAACTTGGATGTCTCAACCCGTCAAGTATGAAGACATACAGATGTTTTCCGATAATTTGTATATTTGCTCTCACACTTATGTACATGGAAATTGACTGACTGTAGTTCATTCACTGTTTTTCAAAGCTATGTGGTCGCATCACCTTTAAAATGCATTCAGTATGTACATCAGTAAATTACGCATCACTGCTCAAAGGTACTTCAGTACGTACAGCAGTATCACCATTCATTCAGCCGAGATGTTTGGCGCTGATTCTGACTGCCCTCAGTTCAATAGTACGTTCAGTCTGTTACTAGTCCAAGTTGTTACGTTCAGTTCAGTACAAAACTAGCCAGTACAATCACTGTACATCAGGTTGATAGCTCAGCAGCCTATTATTTCTGACAGAGTTATCAGATTATGATTGTTTCTTGTCCACTGTGTCAAATGACCTCTCCCTTATTTTAACAGTATCACATCACAGATACCATGCAGACTGGGTTTATACTTGTTGGGTTCTGTTTAAGAGCTAATCTGTTTTGCATTTCCAGATCTGAATTGTCCGGCACCCAGCAGGAGGAAGCGAGCCAGCACTACAATGGACGTCAGAACCAGCTTGGGTAAGAATTATAGCTCAAATTACCCAGTAAACACATATCCAGTGAACTTCTGCATGACAGTTTAGGATCTCCAAAATGTTTCCAGGATATCTGACTTTTAAAATATGTGTCTATGTGTGCTATGTGGCAGCAGGTGACAGTAGACGGTTAATGCTGAATTGTGAGAAGCTATCGTGCCATGTGATTTCGATTTTAGTCCAAACTAAAAATATGAGTATTTTTCTAAATAAATACAGCTAAAGCAGCTCTTAGCTGTTGTGACTGTGTTCTGGTCAGACTGGTTGAGCTGGTTGATTTCATGCTCCAGTGGGTTGTTAATTGTGTTGGCTCTCTTGCCATCCGCACCTACAAATGTTAAATATATTTTTTTAAACTTAATTTCTTCACCTACTGTCATTTTCTTAATTTTCTGGATCAATCAAAGGGATGGGGGAAGCCCTGGGTGGATACATCCAACAGTCAAAATAACAATCTTTTTAATGACACTTTAGGTGAGGAGGATGACAACAGTTACATGGACAACAACGAAACTGTTTCTCGCACCAACTTTCCTGAAAGTTGGCTGTGGTTGGATTTCAAACTGCCTCCCTGCCCTCAACAAAACCCTAACTGGTGAGTCAGCTGAAACCTATACACACAGAAAATGCACTGATAACTTCATTAATAACCCTACTAGGATTTAAAGCTACCCTTTACCTCTCAAAGTGTTAACACTTTTCTTTGTTTCAGTGACACCACATCAGTTGTGAGAAATGTTCCTTTGCGAGACTCAATCACAACCCGTCAGTTCACTGGCATTAGTCTGTCAAGAACTCACGGTGAGGATTCAATGACTAAAAGCTGTCTTGTGTCTTAGTTGTACCTCTCTAACAGTAAAACCTCTCCCATCCCTCACACTTTTTTTCTCCATCCCTGTTTCATCACTTGTTCTTTGAATCCCTCTCATATTTAAGGAATCTGTGTTGGCGAACCATTAGAGGTAATTGTCCGGAAGGAATTCTTCATTGATCTCAGGCTGCCGTACTCTGCTGTCCGTGGAGAGCAGCTGGAAATTAAGGCTATCCTCCACAACTACAGCCCTGATGCTGCCACTGTGAGTCTGGGCTATTCAACTCTTGCCTCGCAAATGCTCAGTGCAGTTTTTGTTGAATTTATGTCTGACTTACTAACCAGTGAAAATTGCGTAACATCAGTAAATTTAGCTTTAGACATAATCAGCCTCTGTTAGCATATCTGCACATATTTTCTTCCCTTTAGAGGAACAGTTCAACATTTTGGAAAATACACACATTCACATTCCTTGTGTAAGATGAGAACATCAATAATCAGGACATAGTTAGCCTAGCTTAGCAAAAGAACTGGAGGCAGAGGGCTAGTCAGGCTCCATTCAAAATAAAGCAGTGCTCACCAACCGTATCAGGCAACCTGCACTGTAGCAGGAGACACTGTGCAAAGGTGCTGGGCAGATGGATTAAATAAGCATATATGATAATAATTTTGCATCCTAAAAGTTTTAGGATAATTGTAGCTTGCATTAAAATATACTTTCCTCCCTAACACACAGTGACTGATCTGCAGCGTCACGTGACTGAATAGAAATGTCAGCGATTTACATTAAAATGTGTTTATTACTGAAAGACAGCAGGCAAAAAAGACAAGACAAAGACATTTTCTAAGTCTTAAGACTCTACTACTCATACTCCCATGAACTATAAGCCAAGATGCAGGTTACAAGGTATCATGAAAACAAAAATCTCAATGAATGATGAGACACAAGAACAGCATGAAAGTTGTTTCCTTTGTTAATCTAATGCAGTACAGTTCTCTGCAGGTGTTAAAGTTCATGTACACAGTGACATGTAGCCTGTTGTCATGACACTGGGTATAACACTGCACCTACTGTACATCATCATAGGATGCATTAGTGTTCTGCATAGGTGTAGATTTGGGTATAGATATAGAAACATGCGCCTACCAATGTTTAAGTGCTACTGAATATTTTCAATGATCTCTAAAGTCATTTTGACCCCACATATCGTTAACCAGTAAGATCTATAGTTGCCAATAATTTTTCTCCCCTCAGATATTCTGATTTTTTTGTCAGTGTCTAAATGTCTCTTTCTTTTCCCCCCTCTCCATCTTCACCCGTTTCAAGGTGCGTGTGGATCTGATTGAGGAGGAGCATGTGTGTAGTTCAGCCTCTAAGCGTCTGAAATATCGTCAGGAGGTTCAAGTTGGGCCCCAAACTACACGATCTGTACCCTTCATCATTATTCCAATGAAGGAAGGACAATTCCCCATTGAGGTCAAAGCATCTGTTAAAGACTCATCGCTCAGTGATGGAGTCGTGAAGATGCTGCAGGTGGTGGTAAGAGAAACAGACTCTTTGGTTTAGAACTTTTTTTGACCATATTAGACCTGTTCTCTTATTGCAGTAAAACGTTCAAGCTGCAATAAAAACTTTAAACTTAACATTTCCGTCTCAGACCTGTAACTGTGTGAGTTGCATGTATGTGTGGCCACTTTAAGCCAGTTGCATCCACATCGGACTGATGTTCAGCTGAGAAGTTGTATTTAGAAAGAAAGACTATTGAATATTGAAAATCCCCATTGCAGTTTCGTCACACAGTGGAGAGTTTTACTCAAAAATAGTTGTTATTCCTGATGTGTTTATTAACTGCTGTTTTTCCAGCCTGAAGGCGTACTGATAAAATCTCCAAAGATTGTAACACTAGACCCTGCTAGGAAAGGTGTAGGTAAGTTTACTATTGAAGTAGCTGCAATTGGGAAAATATCTGTTTTTTTATTTGCTCATCCCCTAACTTGTCAACTGTCTCTTCCTTTAGATGGTAAACAAAAGGAAGTCATCAACAGTGAAATTCCTCTGGAAGATTTGGTTCCAAACTCACCTGTGAGCACACTAATCTCTCTGACAGGTGAGATCAAGGGACATATTCTTCTGAAAGTGGAAACTCTAATCTCATCATGTAGCTAAATAGAGCAGGTTGCAGTTTAAAATAGAGGATTAGCAATATGACATGATTAATATGGCAAGTTTATCTAACTAACATTCAAACTTTGAAGCTGATGTTGCTGATATGTTTGTTCACTGCTGGTGAAGAAGTGTATAATTCTGATCTCAGTTAAATTAGCTCCTGCTTTGTTTCCTTTAGTGTGGTATCTGTGGTTACCATGGTCACACAGTGAGCTGTGGTGGCAAGTTGAAAAAGTTCAACCAATGTCAGCTCAGACCCTAGTGGAAAATACTTATCACAATATCAATATACGTGTATCACCCCAAATTTGTTGTCAGTGGTAGATGATTGTTTCAGGAAACTGAACTAAAAATTCAGCAAATAGAGACGCTGTGTTCAGTCTGTCATCTGTATATGTTTCTATGCACACAATAAAGCCATGACTGCAAATACTGTAAGGTGTGATTGCCTTACTGTTAGATCCTGACCACTCCTGGTGCTGTGTCAGAAGTTTCAAATATTTAATGAAGTCACCGGTGCTGTGCAGTGCCTTTCTCTGAATGAAGACTGCCGATGTGGAGCACATACAGTATTAGTCCTGCTTCTGCATGATGACTTCAGTAATTTAGTGAAGGGAAAGAAGATCTACATTCCACCTGCAGTTGGGAGCAACTCACTCGCCAAAGAGAAAATCAATACTGATGTTTCTGCAAAACTCCTGATTACATTTAGTGGCATGTGAGTGACATTATTGATAAGACTCGTCAATCGAACTCATTACAGACTGTGCCCTATTTGCAAACAAAATGTATTTTGACTAACATTTCAATCTGTAGTAGATAAATGAACTGTAGAAGAAAGTGAAAGAGGCAAAACTTAAAATACATGTAAGGTGTTTTGTGGGTTCTCCTTCACCAACTACAGCTGTAAAAACTGCCTTGCATTTGCAATAGGAGGTGGTCTGAGCATTTGGAAAGGTGAGCTCAAATGAATGGCAAAATGAGCACCTAAATTCATAAACACAACCTTGTCTGCAGCACTCCACACACATCAAGTTGTTATGCGTTCCCCCCTTCCTGTGTCCTTCTCCCTCTCTTCTCCCTCCTTCTCTATTTTTCTCAGGTGCTTCTGATCTGGTGATTAGTCGGTGGCCCTGCCCCATATTTAAGGGGGGCTGGAGAAGGACCTCTCCCTCCCAGACAAAGCAGCTTTCTGACCGTTTTAGTGTTCTGTCTCGTTAGCTCCATATTTTGTGTTTATTTCTTTTGAGGATGAAGGTCTGGTAGTCTAGTTTTTGCAGCTTTGTTTGTTAGTTTAGTTTATCCACTGTTTGGTAGGTTAGGGGGACAAGCTGTTACAGTATGCCATCATAGCAGCAGAGAGAGGACCCAAATGCAGACGGGCAGGAAAGTTGATGATGTCCAAAGGTTTATTCTCCAACAAAAAACTCACAACTATCCTCTTGACAACACGTAGGAGCACACACTCAGGGGATCACTGGAACATAGCTTGACGAGGAACGGAACGCATGAAACACAAGGCAGGCAAACTCAAACTAATGACCCGACAAAGAACAAAGGGAAAGGGACCGGTATAAATAGAGGCGGCGACAACGAGGGAAGTAGACACAGGTGGGGAACTAGACACAGGTGCAAACAATCAAAAAAGGTGGGAAATGGAACAAAGACAGGAAGTAAATAATACACAAGAGACAAGACCAGAGAACTTCAAAATAAAACAGGAAACAGAGCAAAACACACAGTGTACACCAGTCCTTGGGATCATGACACAAGCTCTGGGTCCGACGGCCCACAGTGTGGCTGGCCCATACTTCCTACATCCTTTTGTTATGTTTGGTCAGGCCTTCAGACTCCCATAGTTTTGGTTAATGTGCAGCATTATTTTTTCTGTAAATAAAATCCTCTTGTTTTCTATCAGACTAATCCTTGGGTATGGCCTCCTCTTTATATGTTGTTGGTCACAAGGTTGAGCCAAATGATTTTTCTCCTTATTGTGGCCATAACATAGGTGCAAATACAACGAAATGGACAATTGTATTGCAACTGCATTTGTGCTACCGCTGACTTTGTGCTGGCGTGATAATAGGGCCCATTATGTTATACTTGGGCATATAATGTGACCGAGTACCTGTAAAATGTCTTTTTTGCATTGTCATTGTTGCAGAGGATGTCGTTGTTTCTTAATTGCAAATGACCACCTTGTGGGAACTTTTATCTCTGTCCACACAGGAAGAGAGCAGATAAGTGCACTGGTGGAGAACGCCATTAGTGGGAACTCTATGGGTACTCTGATCAAACAGCCCTCAGGCTCTGGAGAGCAGAACATGGCCGCCATGACCCTGCCTGTCATTGCAACCGTGTATTTGGACGAAACCAACCAGTGGGAAACTGTAGGCTTTCAGAAACGTGACGAAGCCCTCCAACACATCAACACCGGTAGGCTCATACACACAGATGCACTTGTTAGTACAGCTCCCAGAAATTGTGTTTAACTGAGTCCAATTTAAAAGAACTCCTCAAACATCCAATAGATAAGATTCAGTAGAGAGTTGAATGGCAGTCAGTAAAAAGTTGTGTGTTTTCCAGGATACCAGAACGAACTTGCTTACCGTAAAAATGATGGCTCTTTTGCTGTGTGGAAGGATAGCCAAGGCAGCACCTGGTGAGGCATCCAAACCTTCATGAACGTATTGATAAATGTTTGCACATCCTCCTTTGACTCCTTTTAAGTGTTAGTACACCATCTCTCCTCTCCTCTCCTCTCTAAGGCTGACGGCCTATGTTGCCAAGGTGTTTGCCATGGCCTATAATCTGGTGCCAGTGCAAAGCAACATCATCTGTGATGCTGTCAAGTTTCTGATTCTCAACGCACAGCAACCTGACGGCATGTTTAGAGAAGTTGGAAGAGTGGTCCACGGAGAGATGATTGTGCGTTCACTGATTTCAATAACAGCATTTCTTAAACCTGGTGCTAAACAAAAGCAATAACAAAAAGACACCTTTCCCTGTGTGTGTGTGTGTATGTGTAGGGGGATGTGCGCGGCACAGATTCAGACGCCTCCATGACGGCCTTCTGCCTCATTGCCATGCAGGAGTCACGAATATTATGTGCTGCCACTGTTAATGTGAGTACCTCACCTGCATACATTTTTTTCTCTTCTACCCCCTTCTCTTTATTTCATCCTTTACTGATTTCTGCCTTTTGAAAAAGGCCCACTTGTTGGTTTTTCTGACACAGTAAATCACAGGGGAGTTTAACAGAGGGGACAAGACAGAACTCAGGACAGCTACAAAGTATAAGTAATTTTATACAGGGAAATGGACTAATAAAAATGGGTACTGTCCAAAATTCAACAGGTTAAAACAATATGCAACATTTAATAATGATTCTCAGTCCCCCTAGGAAGTTGTGAACTTTCAGTCACAAGAATTAACACAGATTTAACCAATCCCTGCAATAATTGTGAGCACGTGCCACCACAACAGTTTTATGCATAAAATAGTGCAATACAGAGCTTCGTTTTTGTGGCTGGCTACACATAAACATTGTACCCTATGTTCAACATCATGACTTTACGTATGTAAACCTAGGTATCCTTTAGGTGTCCTGCAGATACCTAAATAAAGCCCTTTCAACTGTCCAACAGCCCTTTAATACTCCACTCCCTTGCGAGTGTTTTTTAATTTGTTTTCCTCTCTAAATTTAAGAGGCGGTTCACATAAAATTACGGATAAAAAGAAAACACACAGTACAGACGTATCTAGGTTCTCAGATTGTTCTGATTTTAATTGTCCAAATTTTTAAATACCTCTCTCAAGATTCCCTGTGCCACCCAAAACATTGGATGTGAATGGATTTTTTTTTTTCCAATACTGTGGTGCTCACAGTAAATTTTAACAGCAATATCTCTTTCCAGTGTCCCTATTACCCCTGAGGATCCATAGACTTTTTTGTACCTACCTGTTCAGCTAACATCTTTTCACCTACACCGAATCAAGCAAGAGGTTGTCTTTACTCTGATGTGGGTGGGTCTCCTAATATGGGTAGAGAAGACAGCAGTTGCCTCAAACATAAGGGACTCAACGGGATGGACACACTGTTCACAGCCAGATCTGTAAACATGAGTCACTAAGCCTCTGGATATGGTTATCTCTTCTCCTTAGCTGTCTTTTCCTTCTGTTCAGAGTCTGCCAGGCAGTATAGACAGAGCAGTGGCCTACCTGGAGAGACGTCTGCCCAGCCTCACCAACCCATATGCTGTTGCCATGACGTCATATGCCCTGGCCAATGAAAACAAACTGAACCAGGAGATCCTCTACAACTTTGCTTCCCCAGGTTTCTTCACACAATATTCCTAAACATGGTCCTAAACATGATCAGAAACAAAATCTACTGTTCGTTTACTTTTATGTGTGTGTATGTGTGCTTTTGGGGTTCAGATTACCTTACAAAGATAGACAGACATGAAGATAAATACACATACAAGGGTTTGGGGACTGTAAGTAATAATAATAAAACGTTTGTGTGTTCCTCAGACTTATCTCACTGGCCTGTACCTAAGGCAGATATATACACACTGGAGGCCACAGCTTATGCTCTTCTTGCTCTGGTCAAGGCAAAGGTGAGTCCCAGTTATGTGTTTATGCGTGTTTCACCATGGTAAGAAAAAACATACCACAGAGCCATAATCCATGTTACTAAATAAGAAGAGTAGAAGGTTGGTGAAGACATTTCCCTGACTAGAAAGCTTTCTAAAAAGAGATTTTTTTCACATTTCCATTTTAATTGACCATATTTTTTCTTCTATTTTTGTGTCGATTACTATAAATAACTGTCCTTAAATTTTGCAGTGTAATAAATAGCCTTTAATTTCCCATTATGTATCAAGTCTACAGCTCTGCTAGCAACTCTTTTAGGCTTTACTCAGGTACAGTGGCAATTTGAGCTAAATGCTAACATCACCGTGCTAACATGCTTATAATGGCAATGCTAACAGATAATTCATTCTGAACCACAAATGTCAACCTCATTGTGGTGCTAGAGGTAAAGTGAGGGGATCACCAGAGTCAGTGGGCTTCATCCTCTGGGGACCATGAATGTCTGTACAATTACTTAATTTGTTTAATTAATCTAAAAGGCTTCATTATCCAGACAGAAACTTTTTAAACCTTAAAGTCAAACGAATAGGGTTTGTCTTTTTACTGTAGTTTTTCATCCTTCTCATTTTAAAAGAGTGATTTCTTAACATGGGTACAATCTTTCTGTTGGAGATGTAAATAATATATATAATAGGTTAATCATGCCAAAACTCAATCACTCAACTTTTAAGCCATATATTAATGCTAAACTTATCATATGCTTAATGTAATTATGTCCCTATTTTTATGACATTGTTCAATAACCTAAAACAGTTGTCTCTATGTTAATTATATAATAACAAAGGCTTCATAGACGATAAAATACATTCAGAAATTTAAAAATCTATGATATACAAGCTAATAAACTGTCAGCTGCAGAGATGTCAACCCTTTTCTTGCCTTTTGTTAATAAAGGCATTTGAAGCAGCCAGACCTGTTGTCAGATGGCTCATCCAACAGCAGAGACTGCACGGAGGCTATGGATCAACTCAGGTAACACAGGACTCTTTCCTTCTTTCTCTGTCTGGATGCATTTATGTGTCTATATTAATGCTTTAAGTGCTGTTTTGCTTGTTTTTTTATTAGATAACATGGGCTCGAGCTATTGATTATGTCTCTCTCTCCAGGCTACTATAATGGTGTACCAGGCTGTAGCTGAGTACTGGGCCAATGCTGAGGAACCAGAGTATGATCTGAATGTGGACATCTTATTGCCAGGCAGGTCAAAGCCTGACAAGTACAACTTCAACAGAGAAAACCACTACGCCACGAGAACATCTAAAGTGAGAACACACACACTCACACACTCACACACTGCCTCATTAATCAGCTGTCTGGACATACTGATTAGAAGAATTGTAATGTCTAACATGTTGGCAAAAAGATCACATATCAGATTATATCGGGAAATCACAGCTTTTCAACAGCATATTGTTTGGCACTGCAAAGCTTTTAGATAGATAGATAGAAAGTCTGTACAGAACCTCACATAAATACATAGGTACATAAATACACCACAACATAACTACATGAAAAGACATTAGATACTTCCACATTTATAACCACATACCGATACACATAACACCTACACACTTGACAGTTACCGGTGTGTTTTGTTGAGTGATGCTATGGCAGAAGGGACAAGCATGCCTGTTTCCAGGCCAGGGATCTGTATCTATGACCAGATGGAAGCAGTGTGAAGAATGGGTTGAGGGGGCGCCTGGGGTCATGTGCTATGATGTGTGCTCTGCGTGTAATGGCTTTTCTGTTGAGGTCTGAGAGGTTGGGGCTGGGGAATCCAATAATTTTGGAGGCATTGTGTGTGATGAGTATGAGTTTGTTCCTATTGGAGGCAGGAACAGAGGCACCTTCTTTCTTCTACACCTAAAGCTGTGCATCATTCATTTATTAAAACTTAGAAATATAGTCATAGCAACTCATATGTATGTATTATTTCTGGTCCATCGTTAATCGTAGCACAACCAGTACCCTACTTGCTGCACAAAGTCAGTGCCACTCAGGTTTAAAGTTCAACATACAACAGCAGACACAGAGCAACAGTTCTGGTTTGGTGTTTGGTGGTCCTGAGGAAAAAAAAAAATCGGGACTTTCTACATGTGCGACATTGTTCACAGTTTTTACATACATCTTCTGATACACATCATCAGTGCTGTAACCTGGAACCATTAGGTGTGTCAGGTCTTGCAACAGACACCCTTGTCCAGGTGACCCTACCGAGGTTGATCAGGCCTCCAAGTGGAATCCTACTGACCTCACTGGTCACCCCTTTTCAGCCAGAGCCATCTAGACACTTTCTCTGCCACTTCCACATTGTTGTTGTTGTTGTTGGCTCTTCTGCTGCTTGGCCCCATAATGCACAGGATTCTATAGGCCTTGCTGAGGGAATGACTTGCAAACCCCTGACTGCCCACCTCCACTGGCATGCACCTGGTCCTCCGCCCGTTCCTGCGGCTGTCCTCCACCAGCTCCTGATACTTCACCCTCTTCCTCTCTTGCACCTCCTCCAAAATTAGCTTTAAAGTCAGAATTTCTCTCAGTTTTATGTGTTTGTTTCTAATGATTTTATTATCCTGATGATTCCTAATGATTTGTTTACTTTTGTATGTGTTTGTTTGCATGTGTGCATTTAAATCTCAACAGTTCAACGATATAAACAAGAATGTACATGTGAATGTCACAGGAAAAGGAGAAGCAATGTTGACAGTAAGTATAACACATTTTTTGTTTGATATTTTATAAGTATTGTGGTGTCCTTTTTGAATCCTAGATGAGGCCAAAGACAATTTTCATTATGCTGTGTAGATTGTGAATGCATTAAATGTTACCACAATACTAGCTGCTCTTTCATTTTCAGAGCTTTATATTTGTAATTATAAGAAGAAAATGCAGACACAGGGACAAGTACAGTAGACTTTACATTTTGCTATATTAAAGCCACAATATGTAGAAGTGAAAAAAGCCTTAACTTCTTTGAGGTCCTGATGGTTCCTCGCTGCTTCAAGATGCACTTTTATCTATGTGACAGATGGTGTCGCTGTATTACGCCCTGCCTAAAGAAAAGGAGACTGACTGTCAGAAGTTTAACTTGTCAGTGCAGCTCCTGCCAGGTAATTTAGTGTCCACTGTCTCTTTCTGTCTTTTGCTGTTGGTTTTTATTTCAGGAGTCTGGTATTTTTCTTTTATGAGTAACACAAATAAACTAAATACTCTTCAAATGTTTTGCTTCTGCAGAGAAACTGGATGAGGATGAGAAGATATACAAGCTGAGAATAGAGGTTTTGTAAGTACAATCAGGAAGTCATACCGACAAGTGACAAGAGCAACATGGCTTTATACAGCTATCACCACTTCCATTATTTACTTTCTCCCCTCTTTATTTTTGATTCATTCTTGTATTTCTGTTTGTTTTTCACTCTTGCCATAGTTTTCATTTTCCTACCCTCTGTGCCACGAAATCAACACGTTAAGAAATCGTTGCACATTACTGCTCTCCCTCCTCTGAGCAGCTCTATCTCACCCTGCCTTTACTCAGAGCTCAAAATGACTTTGCTTTCTTCTCATCCACCTTTTATATGTAATTATTTTAATTATTCTGTCCATTCTGTGTACAGGTATAAGGACAAGGAGCATGATGCATCAATGTCAATCTTGGACATTGGCTTGCTAACTGGCTTCACTGTTAACACACAAGACCTGGACTTAGTAAGAGCTTATATGCACACAAACATACAAACACACAATCTTCTAAATCTTAAAATACATCTTGATTCTACTAACCAGTAACACTGACTTTTAAACTTTGTGTGTGTGTGTGTGTGTGTGTTAGTTGTCCAAAGGACGTGCCCGCGCCATACCAAGGTATGAGATGAACAAAGTCCTGTCAGAAAGAGGCTCACTTATCATTTACCTGGACAAGGTAAGACTGTCTTCCATCTATCCTCTTTTCTGTCTGGCTCCCTTTCTCAAAGTCAAATAGGTTTCATTGAGAAGAACATTGAAGTTACATTCATTCATCCATTCTTCATGCTGGCCCAGTGTTGCTTCTCAGTTATATAATCGGGCCAGTAGATACTTCAAGAGAGCTACCTCTTCCAAAATGTAGGAAACTTTACCCTAATTTGTTAGTGGCCAGTCTGCGCTCAGTGAGACTGCCCACCATTAAAGGGTCAGTCCACCCAAATGACAAAAACCCCAACATATTTTCACACTTATCTCTAGTGGTATTTATAAATGCGGACAGTTTTGTTTGTGGTGCTCACAGATTTTAAACTGACATTTAGAAAATTCAGCTGCAATGTGGCTTTCCAAAACCAACCGACCTCACTGTGAACAGTTGGAACTACATTCTCCCAAAGAAACATTCCCCATGAAAGCTGTTGGCAGCAAGGTCTGCTATTGTGTATGTGCATTTTATGGCCAAAAAAACAGCTGAAATTAAGTTGTGTTTCTCTCACACACACACATACTATACATTTGCTTTACTTCTCTCCATAGGTTTCTCACACACGACCAGAAGAGATCACTTTTAGGATCCATCAGAAGCTGAAAGTGGGCGTCTTACAACCAGCTGCTGTGTCTGTCTATGAATACTATGACCGTGAGTCTCAGAGACACTTAGAAACATATGCGACCTCAGACAGACATACTGTAAATCAACAAATGCTCATGCCTGAACAACAAAATACTTTGTTTGTCAGTGCCTCATTGGACTGTTCCAAAAACATTCATATGAACATTTTCTGATCTGCCAACTCTATGGATAAGGTTTGGTGAAGGAGCAACTTAGCACGTCTTTTTAGCTTGAACACACTCCCGTCGCATATTCATGAGTGTAAATAGGTAATAGGCATTAATATTCAATGTTGTGTTTTTAGCTTGTTCAGTTAATGAAGCTTAACAATTTATACCTTGCTGCAAATAAAATCTACTCTCAAAACAGAGTGGATGGGGATGCATTTACTATAAGACACATTTTTAAGATATTTAATGCCCATTTGATGTACTGTGATCCTGTGATCAGTCAACACAAAATATTTTTCAAATATCTTTCTTTCCTGTTGCAGAGACACCTTGTGTGAAGTTCTACCGCCCAGAGAGGAGAAGTGGAGAGCTACTGAGGCTCTGTAGAAATAATGAATGCACATGTGCTGAAGGTAAACAAGATGACCTAAACTGTCTAACAATAAATGAGTTAAATCTGAAACTCTTGAAGGAAAACTCAATGAAAAACGACATCAACATATTGCTTTGAGGACATAATACATACCATGATCAATGGTTTGGGCCGAAGCCGGGGTGAAAGTAACAAATTGTTACTATAATCTGTTGTAGAGTAAGACTGGGCCAAAACCTAGTATATGGCTGGACCTGGTCCTTGACTTGGTCAGTGTGCTAAATTGTGGACCAATTGTTACACAGATAGTCGGTGGTAGTGTCTGTAATGTGAATTCCTAAATAGTCCCAGTAATATTTGTTCTTAAAGTGTACTGAAGTAATACATCACATGACATGGTTAAGCACAAATCAAAAAATTGCATACAGATTGCAACAATACTTTCCACTCATATCTTCAGATGTTTGATTTGAAAGAGAACTTATAATGAAGCAAATGACAATCAATAATAGTAAATAGTAAAGTTTATTAATTAGTCAGTATGTTATTCAGTTTATACAAGGAGAAAGGTATAGGCATGACATACAGTATCTAATGTTGAAAGTCTTTTTTTTTTTTTTATCAGAGCATGTGTAATAAAAGAATACATGATATAATGGTGTGTAACAATACATACATACCATAGTAGGATGATTAAAAATGATGTAGCTGGGTTGTTAGGAAAGGGGGGAAGATCACATGGAACATGAAGTTATGTAATTCTTTTCAATATGCTGGTGAATTTAGGTTGTATTATTTCATGTAATTGTTTCAGAGGTTCCTGTAGTATTGTAATCCACTTCTAAGCTGTAAAGAAGGAAGAAAAAAGCAAAAAAGTACCAGCAAGACACATGTACACCAATTTAGATTAACAAAGACAAGACAAATTTGGATGGCATATTTATTCTTCTATCTCAGGTGTAATGGAAATTGGTTTATGATCTGAGTAATAGCAAGTTTTCACTGACATGCTTTTGCACTAATTTGTTGAGTCAGTCTTATGTAGATTTGATCAAGGCATCTACCGTCTATGTGTGAATCATAGACTGTATATAAATATACATATATACAGTCTTTGGTGTGGATGTAGGGGGACTTAGTTCATACAAGCTAAAGCACAGTTTGATTTGCACGAAATCATCAGTGTCTTATTTACACTTTCTCCTCATAACATTGCTTGCCTTCTTCCGGCAGTTTGTTAATATTCTTTGTATCTAAAGTCTGTCGCCATCTATCTACGATACGCCACACAAAATACAACATGGCGGGGACCATTCTGACATAAACTTTGGGTCACTTGAGACCCTCCTACATTTCCTTGCACACATAGAAATTGTAAAACGTCACATTAAACAACTGATAGATGCATTTTGTTTGTTTGTGCAACATTTCACCAGTCAGCGATGACGCAAAATGACTATTAATAATTCTCAATTTACTGCCCACTACAGAGTGAACCACCTGGTACAGTGTCTGTTATATAGGGAATAGTGAATAAGCGAACAAGGGAGTGATTTTGGACACATTTGTATGGAGGACCGAAACTGCCATAATTAAAAATAAATGAAGAAATGAATAAATGACTCAATAAATGAATAGATGACTCAATAAAAAAGTGAATATGCCATAAAATGCACCAACAATAATATTAAAAATAAATGTAGACATTAATTAATTGATAAAATGTGACAAATTTATATTTCTGTATTTATGTATGTATTATTTTCCCTTTGCATATAAATCCCCCTATTTAATCTGGCACGAAAACACACTGGTAATAAAAACGATATAAATGATATATATGATATAAATGATCTGATTCTGATAAATGATTATGACTATGCCAACACTTTTGATTTTCCTGCCCCTCTGTGTTTTTTTAAATTAGTAATATTTGTCAGTTTCGCCTAAACAACGAGCGAGAGATACTAGCAGACACACAAGCAGACAGAGACGAGCAGACACACACAAGCAGAGAGCGACAGCGACAGCGAGAGAGCGAGAGAGAGAGAGAAAGTTGATTGTAGAAGTGGAAGCCTGGACGCCGGTGTGGGAGCAAGGCATGTATAGTCGATGTATGCACTCTGATGTCGATCAACCAACAGCAAAGGTTGACCCCATGAACCACATTGAAGGACAACCCCCCTCATTTGAATACTGAAGCAGCATAAAGAAGCAAGTGCACACAGAAATTTAAAAAGACAAAGAAATGTGAAAAGAAAAAGAAATGTGAAAACACAAAGAAATGTAAAAGTAAGTGGGAAAGTAAATAAATAGGGGGATTTATATGCAAAGGAAAAATAATACAGAAATAAATACGGAAATATCAATTTATGTCACATTTTATCAATTCATTAATGCCTACATTTATTTTTAATATTTTTGGTGCATTTAATGGCATTCATTTATTTATTGAGTCATTTATTCATTTCTTCATTTATTTTTAATTATGGCAGTTTCGGTCCTCCATATTTGGGACCTTATGTATTTGGGTTAGGTGCTGCTGATTGGACACGTGCAGTTGATTAGTCTGAAGCTTCATAAAAAACAGTGAACAAAAGACAGAAACACACACTACACAGGTTATAACAACAGCTACATGCACATATGTACAGACCTGCCCATGTGCTCGTTCATTTGAGTCAATAGTTGTATATTTACTTTGTGCTATATTTCCAGAGAACTGTAGTATGCAGAGAAAGGGTGAAATCAGAAATGGTGAGCGGACTGAAAAGGCTTGTGAGAGCAACATAGACTTTGGTAAGTGTGTGTGTTTGTAAGTCAGTGACGTGTGTGTGTGTGTGCGAGCGCGCATGTGCGTGTGTGTGAGAAAGCAAGTGAGCTAACAATCTGCAACTTGTCTCCTCTCAGTGTACAAAGTAAGAGTGGAAGAGTTTACAGAAGATTTGTCAATTGACATTTACACAGCACAGATACTGGACGTCATGAAGGAAGGTGGGTATTAATCTCCTCTTTCATTTATGGCCCTTTTCCATCCTTTCCTTTCTATAATGTTTCTAGGCAGACAGAAAAATGTCTGCTGAAGGAGTATGTCAGAAACAATTTAATGCTGTGCATGAAGTTATGTTATAATTACAGTAAGTTACGATGTACATCAACAGAGGTTAGTGGAAGTCAGCAAGGCATTTATCTCCTTTGAACTTTGTGAACTGTCTGACCTTTAATTTTCTCTACAGTAATGTTCATTAAAGACTGTTTTTCCAGACAGGCAGAAAAGTTCTAACCCATTTGTGCATGACTTGATGGAGAATGTGTTTGTGAGTAATGCAGTAATGCTCCTAAATGAAACCTGTTGTTATGTAGTTAAATGTTCTCTTGAATTCTATTCTCCTACTATATATTGTAATTACAGGAATGTATGACACGAGTACTCGGGGTAAACAACGCACATTCCTCAGTTTTCAGCACTGCAGAGCAGCTTTAGATCTGAGAACAGACAAAACCTACCTTATCATGGGCACATCAAAAGATATTCACAAAGACGAACAGAGTCAATCGTGAGTTTGTTCTTTGTGTGTGTGTGTGTCCCTCGTAATATTGTCACTATTTAAACAATTTTACTGTTTCCCTGCTTTCTATCATACTGTGTACACTATGTGCAAAATGACGACGTGAGATAGGATATAGATCAGACTATGTTTTGGTTCTCACACGTTCATTCTCAGCACAATGTCTAAGACCCAGTTTCTACAAAAATAACAACGGGCTTTGAACTGCCTCATTTGAATGAGGTCATTTGTCCTAAATACCAAAGAAAAAGGCAAGCTGAATTTTAAGGTCAGGAAAATATCTGTCGCTGTGTGTACTGGTCACAGTGTAATGCAAATAGAGCTCTGAATGCACTGTTTTTATGTAAGGCAGGAAGACATATTTGAACCAGCTATGATATTTCTATATATTTAATTTCATTCCAACATGTTATAGATTGCAGAAAGGATTATAACAGTGACCTTGAATAATTCAATTTCCCTATGAACAAATACCTGGCCATGTGAAGACCCAATGCATTTTTCACTTTGCTCTCCTCAGGTATCGGTATGTACTCGGTGAGAGAACCTGGATCGAGTACTGGCCCACAGAAGCAGAGTGTAACACTGTGGAACACAGACCTACCTGTCTGGGCATGGAGGAGCTGGTCAACCAGCTCACAGTCCTTGGCTGTCCACAGTAATGAAACTGAAGAAAATAAAATGCTGTTGTTAATTGTTTTATTTTGCATTATTCTTATTATGCAAAACTTTAAATGGAATGAGATATGGGATGCAGAACGTACACTAATGTAGATTCTGTTGATTAAAATGTAACAGTCTTTATCTCATGGTCTGGATCTTATATTGAGGTCCTGGCGGGCAGAAAACGCTGCTCAGTTTTGTGACCGCATTAGTACTGATTGCTGTAGCTAGTTTCACGTGAGATTATCTTAAGTAACTTTCCACCACGCCAGGCACACAAATGAGACTCAAGCAATAACGTTTTCTTATTCTTATCCTAAATGTCTCTTACTTTTTTCTATGTGGTTTGCTCATACAGTGTTCCAAGCCAGATTCAAAAACCCTCTTTTACTGCACAAAAGTGTCGTAAATCACTCAGACTGTGATGAAGGAGTTGTTGCATGATAGTGAGATGTGGTCATTAGCATAATGGACGCCCCCAAATCGCAAGGCTATAAGGTTAAACATCAAGAGTAAAAAGAACAACTTTTACTTTTTTGTAAACTACGTTGTGAATGCTGTCATCACAGAATCGAAGTGAAAACACAAAGGTGAGATTTATGCTTTATTGGAAGCAGGGATGCTGAAAGTCAGAGTTGGAGGTGCTGAGAGCTACATAATGATGTCATTCTAAATGCTGCGCAACATTCATGGTTTTCACATTAATTTCATTGGCCAGAATCTTTTATATAAATAGGAGCATCCAGACCAAAGAGGGCAGGTGCTGAGCCGAAAAAGCGCAAATCGCAAATGTTACGTGCCCCGAGAAATCCAGGGGGTGAGGGGAGTAACAATGAAAAGAAACCCAGGGAAAAATAATCAGGGAAACGAAAGCATGAGCACAACCAAGGGATTTATTGACAACTTAAATCAAACAAATACAGCAAGGCTTGAACAACAGAAAACCGGCTCGCAAGGAGCAGGAAGAAAGACGATGTAACTACAGTTAAAATAAATAACCGCCATCCCTCCAAAGAACAGAGAAATGCTACCGATCCCGGTACTACAACACACAGACTGTCTGACAGAAGTCTGCCGAATGGCCTGCTGGCCCCGCCTGCATCCCCTCTCTCAGCCTTTGTACAGCTGACAATGATCCTGACGAGCAAGTGGAAACCAGCCATGTTCGATCACCTGCTGCAGGAGGAGGAGGGCGGCACCTGGAGAAACACAGGAGAGAGAGAGAGAGAAGAACCACAACAACAAAAAACAGCAGCCATAACTACGGAATAAACAAATACACAGCTCGCACTCTGCAGGACTTCAATGTCCACTTATTTATTACACCAAGGTGACGACTGCTCTTCATCAGACTAAAGTGACAATGCACGACGCCATCTTGAATATACGTGTGATACAGTCACATGATATGATCACGTGAACCGAGTTCTTAATGTGACATAGCAATAGCATACATTGTATAGACAAAACACATGTATCTATATATACATACACACATAGTGTATATAGCTCTTCATTCATAAAGTTCCCAAATCAATAGTGTAATGCATGTAGTGCACTCAGTAGGGTGTCCCTGAACACCATCAGGCTTGTAGGCCCTCATCAAATAGGGGAACATAATAAAGAGAGACCATTAAGAGACCGAAACGAAAAAGGAGAACACAGATGACAAGTAATACACAAAGGATATAACTGGCTAGTAGTGGGTTTAAGGAGTCACAAAAAGGGGTGAATGTCCATTTCCTCATTGAGGCCCTTGGGTGACATGGTGTTTAAAGTGTAGATCCAGAATAGTTCACATTTCAAAAGAAAAGTGTTGATGTCTCCACCCCTTTGTGGGAGTCTCATGTTCAATTCCAATATAGCTAAGAGAGGCAGTGTGTTTTTGAGGGGTCTGACAGTATGCCTATGAATGTAAGCCCACGGGGGCATTTGAACATTGTCACATTGTTAGTTTTACATGAGATGATACCTTTAATAATGAATGCTTTCCCTGTATGTGGGTGATGTCTTGGTTTTGTGAGTGAAATTACACTGTTGACAGTTGCCACATTCGTAGCTGACTGGAATGAACTCTCTCCAGGAGTCTGTCTGACAGGATGATCAGTGCCCTGACGTTAGTTACTTTGATTCAGTTGGAAAAACTCCTTAATGCATTCATGAGCAACAGAAAAGCTCTGACCTGCTGCGAGACTTCAAAGGAGGTATTATGAATAGACATATACATACTGATAATTAACATAAAAAACAAAGCGAAACCTCTTTCCCGCCACAAATTCCGGTGTACTACACCTATATATCCCAGTAAATAAGGGTGAAAACACAAGTTCAAACTTTGATATTATCTGACGGATTTTATTATGCCTGATTTTTAGGGTGCTGACTTGTATTGTTTTATTTTATCTGAGACAAGTAAAAAATAGAAGCCTACTACTCAAAAAAGTGTTTGTATGTAGTTACTCTAAGTGTGAACTAGTTACTGACAACTATTTTGACCTTAATTGAATTGTTAGGCATACAGTCTATGGGCATAACTCATACTCTCATGGATCAAGAATGCTGATCAAGAAGGAGTCACTGATACTGAAAATCTCAGTGCTTCATAGTGCTTGCCGCCAAAACATCCCTGACCCGTCGAGGCATGGACTCCACTAGACCTCTGAAGGTGTGCTGTGGTATCTGGCACCAAGACGTTAGCAGCTGAAGTCCTGTAAGTTGCGAGGTGGGGCCTCCATGGATCAGACTTGTTTGTCCAGCACATCCCACAGATGCTCGATTGGATTGAGATCTGGGGAATTTGGAGGCCAAGTCAACACCTTGAACTCGTTGTCGTGCTCCTCAAACCATTCCTGAACCATTTTTGCAGTGTGGCAGGGCGCATTATCCTGCTGAAAGAGGCCACTGCCATTAGGAAATACTGTTTCCATGAAGGGGTGTACTTGGTCTGCAACAATGTTTAGGTAGGTGGTACGTATCATCCACATAAATGGCAGGACCCAAGGTTTCCCAGCAGAACATTGCCCAAAGCATCACACTGCCTCCGCTGGCTTGCCTTCTTCCCATAGTGCATCCTGGTGCCATGTCTTCCCCAGGTAAGCGATGCACACGCACCCGGCCATCATTGATGTAAAAGAAAACGTGATTCATCAGACCAGGCCACGTTCTTCTATTGCTCCGTGGTCCAGTTCTGATGCTCATGTGCCCATTGTAGGCGCTTTCGGCAGTGGACAGGGGTCTGGCCAACTCCTGTTCCTTGTTCCCGGTGGGTGGTCCAGCTGCCGCCTGCCTGTCTAGCTGCCCCCGCAGCCTCCTGTGCCTGTTCAGCTGCCGCTGCAGCCTTTGTCTGTGCCTGTCCAGCTGCAGTCTCCAGTTCCACTTCCTGATCCTGTCCAGTTGCAGCCTTCACTTCCTGTTCCTGTCCAGCAGCAGCCTCCCGTCTCTGCTGAGCTGCAGCGGTTCTCTGTCCAGCTGCAGCCACAGCCCTCAGTTCCTATTCCTGCCCAGCTGCAGCCACAGCCTCCAGTTCCTGTTCCTGTCCAGCTGCAGCCGCAACCTCCAGTTCCTGTTCCTGTCCAGCTGTAGCCCCCAGTTCCAGTTCTTGTCCAGCCGCTGCCTCCGGTGCCAGCTCCTGCCAACCTGCAGCCGCTGTTCCCTGATCCTGCAGAGCTGCATCAGCTGTCCCCAGTTTCCGACCTGCAGCCTCGTCGTCGGCCTCCAGAGCGGCTCCTTTGTCGTTGCCGGCCTCCTGCCCGTCCTCCTCTCTGTCTGGTCTGTCTTGTTCCTGTCCTCGTATCTCATTTCCCACACCTGTGCTCACTTGTTCACCTGTCCCTGATTGCTTTGTTTGCCCTCCCTATATATACCGGTCCCTTTCCTTTGTTTTTTGTCTGTTTTCTGCATCCTGCATCCTGTATTCTTTCTGAGTTCCATGTCCGTGTTTCCTGATCTCCTTGTGTTCACGTTGCCTTGCTGTTTACCTTTTGTTTTTCCCTGGAGCTTTTGTTTCCCGTACCTTGGATCACCTGCTTGTATGTTCATTTTTTGTGTTTAAATAAACCTTTGAACTGTTGGAGCCACGTCGTCTGTCTGCACTTGGGTCCTTTCCCTGCTGCCTGAACGGCTAACCATAACATTAACAGAAATACTCTCATGTGGCAATGTCAAGAAGTGCAGGAAAAATGTGCACACTCCGACCATTATGTTTTGGGTATTAAAAGGTACATCAAACACTATGCCAGTACAGTAATTTCACAATTCAAGAACATGTGGATTAATGTGCTGGTCCTCCAGTGCAAGCCTGCAGTAGAACTTAACCAGGTATTGACATTTTACTGAAACCAGTCGCACAAAAAAGCAGGCTGCCATTCACCATTATGAAAGAGGACTGTGGAGTTCATTTCAGTTGTTCAGCTTTCTTGAGAATAACTGGATGAGACAGCAGTGAGTAGAAGTAAAGGTGCAGGAGGAGGGAGGTAAGCGCGAAAAAGGAGAGTGCTACTAAGCGGGAGTCTCCAATAACAGCAGATATGCGATCAGGCAGGAGGATGTGCAGGACTCAGCACTGGTTGTTGGCCTTTCTGGCCTTTTCTTCTCTGACTTCTCTGGTTGATGGATCTCCAATGTAAGTAGACCTGCCTTACCTTTTCACACTCTTCCTTGAATGTCTGCTCAAAAAAGTAGAGGAGGTTAAAGAGGAAAGGCAGGAAAGAGACAGAAGGAGGAAAATGCATGCATGTAGGGAGTAGCTGCACCATGCCAAAGGATTTTTGTGTGTTGTACAGTAAGCACAAATATTAGATGTGAGGTCAATGAGCATTTGTATGGCCAGTGGATTTAATATTTACATTTCTAGCTCTATTTCCCAGTTTACATGAATTTGTTGTATTGGGATACTACTGTACTGTACAATACTGTATTATGTTTTTGTATTTTACATTACTGTTACTGTTTGTGCTTTCTGTCTTGTTTATTTGTAGAACCCAAAACCAAACGGCTTCACAGACCCACATTATCAATGGTTCACCCAAGCCAAGAGCACCAAGAAAAACCTTAGAGAAACAATATGAACATAGTTTTTGTTGAAACTGTGACATGAGTTTTGGTGGATACTGTTTGATTGGCTCAAAGAAAGAACATTTGGAGTGGTTGTAAGTCTCAATGAGGAGTGAAAAGAGAAACACAATTTCAGTGAATGTACTATCAACACAATTCCTTACACTTTTGTCTTTAATGGTTTAAGCAACGAGAAAGGAATTTTATTTTAGTGGAAGTGATGCACTTATTGATGCATTTATTTAATTAATATTAATATTTAAATTTTGAAACACAGCTTTAAGACCTGTTACACCTCAAATAAAAGGTTTTTCTGCATAGTATAAATGGACACGATGATTGTATCTAATGTATTGAGACTGTAACAAAGCAGTTGAGGAAAACTGTAATGGGAGCAACAATTAGACCAGGGATTACCTGCATTTGCAATCATTTAAAGAGTTATTGATGCAGGTTATGGAGTGAGGGTTACTGTACTGTGGTCTTCCAAATGATGCCAGTAAACTGGCCTAAATGTTGTTTTGTGTTTGCACATTGATCCATTACACCAGACACAGCAAACAGAGTTCAGAACAATGATGAAATGTTTTATTGATCCAGTGCTGGATCTTAGCCAAGATAATCAATATATTACTCATTACGTGTAAAGTCCATGCTGGAGCAGAAGATCCTCATCAAAAAAAGTGTTTTGCAAATTGGATGAACCAAAACTTTAACACACTCAAAGAACTGTTGAGAAAAACAAAATAACATAAAATCAGTAAATGTATGTCAGTGTTCCTCATTTTGTCAGTAAGTACATCCTAAACAGCATGTGCTCCTTTCTGTACAATGACTACACTCTCTAGCTTTCTCTCTCGCCGCTGCTCTGCAGGAAGGTGATGTCTGCCCCCAACTTGTTGCGGGTTGGAACAGCAGAAAACATCTTTGTGGAGTGTCAAGACTGCACAGGAGGAGACATTAGGGTTGAAATCAGAGTGATGAACCATCCAACCAAAACCAAAAGGCTGACATCCACATCTGTGACCCTCACCAGTGCAACAAACTTCCAGAAGCTGGGACAAATTAAGGTAATTTGGAAATACTGAAACATATGTTACTGTTACTTGGTTTTATTGCCAAAATATCTTAGTATTATTAGTATATTAGAGCCTGAATTCATCACCTAGTCTAAAAAATTGCTTTCTATTATGACTACAAACAAGAGAAGAAACAAAGATTTTGAAATTTAGCATCTATAACTGCACATGATATTCTCCGTCCTGCTCCTCACGTGCTGCTTGTGTGTCTTTACTGGTTTCAGATCCCTGTTGGTGACTTCAGTAAGGATCCCAGCATGAAGCAGTATGTGTACCTGCAGGCTCAGTTCCCTGACCGACTGCTGGAGAAGGTCGTCTTAGTGTCCTTCCAGTCCGGGTACATCTTCATCCAGACTGACAAGACCCTCTACACCCCCAACAGCAAAGGTGGGTTCAATACTACATCAGTGCTGAAAAACACACCTACCTCTGTGAGAATGTCTCTACATAAGTAAGTCAAGATATTTCTGTAGAAAATCAGTTGGACTAAAGCATTTTAACTTTTTAAATAAATGACTGAACTGTAAATTAAAGTCGAATGAACTATCTATTGACATAAGTGGAATACTGAATTCAAAAAGTTGTTAACAGTGTCATGACTCAAAATAGATACACCTTCCTTCAACCTTCAGCAGCAAAATGAAGCCCTTTCTGTCTCTATGTCAGGTAATTACAGGATTTTTGCAGTGACGCCCCGTATGGAGCCCGTAGAGAGGGATGATGAAACCCAAACTGATGCTTCTATTGCCATTGAGATTGTGGTATTGTATTTTATCTTTGATGAGCACAGAATTAAATGTAATATTATATAATCAGCTGTAACTGGGAGTACGACGCCCCTTGATGAGATGATGTCACAAAGGCTAAACGGTACATAATTTCCTTACATATTACCAAAGTAACAAACACACATCCACCAAACCTTGTGTCTGTCCTACCACGTACTGTAAAAATAAATGCATGCCTCCCTCTAGTGGCTGAGTTGCATATTGAACGCAGCCTCTTTCTTCAGGAAAGGACAGAATTTTAATAAATAGCTGAAAAAGGCTCATGGATTGTAGTCAAAAGACTTACAGCAAAATATAGCATGGATATAATGAATTAATTTGTAAACTGGCACGGCAGTAAATGGTTGTTCAATATTGTTTATTTTTAGACACCTGAAGGCATCATTTTACCACTTGATCCAGTGTCTCTGAAATCAGGCATCCACTCTGGAGATTTCCAACTTGCTGAAATTGTCAGGTGAGTATTGCATTTCTTTGCATTGTGTTCTTTGGTGATGAATTTACATTTGGACATAGATAACAGGTTAATTTCATTCAAAATATTAAAACCTTAAATGATTTAAAATTATATTTTAACATGTGTATGTTATTTTCTATACAATTCATTTCCATGTTGTTTGTTAAAAGTTTGTTAAACTACTAAACAGAAATGATCCAGCAGTGTGGAGAAGCTCTAAATCCTCAGTACAGACGTCACACAGACTTTTCAGTTGTGCCCATAAAGGCCAAAAGATGAATTAATGAATAAATATTAGTTCAGCACAACTGGATAGGAAAATAAAAAGAGTTTGTTATCAGAAAACTACATGAGACGACAGGTGAAGAAAAAACAGCTAAGAGAGTAGCAGTAACTGCCATCTTAGCTTTTGACTCTAGTGGAAATCATGTAATTTGTTGTGGTAAAGCTACCTCTAAATTACACGTTTGAATGTATCAAAGCAATAGTTTGACATTCTAGTAAGATTTATACCTCTGTCATATCTGTCCATTAAATATAAGGCAACAGTCAGGAGAAGGTTATTTTAGCTTAACATAACGACTGGAAACGGTGAAACAGCTAGCCTGGTTTTAACAGACAGAGTGGTATCAATCTGTCAGTCTGCTGAAATGATAAACTAGTCCTTTAAATTGTAGAATAATTCATCTATTTAGATCTAAATATTAATTGGAAATGGACAAACAGACCTATTATATACATTCAATCCCTATGAACTATGAACTAAAATAATCAGCCTAGAAATGCATAAAATAATGGTAGTACAACCATTCTACAATATCTATTGTGCAGTGAAACCTGAACTTTAAACCTTTTCTTTTAAACTTTAGTGTTTCTGTGGCTGCTGCTCTCTGTATACAGTATTAACATCAAGTGATTTGCAGCAGCTCATTTTTGTATGTTTCAGTTTATGTAACATAGTCTGATTCCTGTGTAAACTTCTGTCTCTAAATGTTATGAATATTAAAATGTTTTGCTTCATTATTGAACTATGTGTTGTTGTGTGTGTCTGTGTGTAGTCCCGGACTGTGGAAGGTGGTGGCGAAGTTCCACAGCAACCCACAGCAGAGTTATTCTGCAGAGTTCGAGGTCAAAGAATACGGTAAGTCCTCCATTACCTGCACTTCTATTTAAAACTTACATGAACCTTTTACATTCACTTACCTTTTACCTGATTGGACACAAAAAAACTCTTTAATATTTCAGTGCTGCCCAGTTTTGAGGTTAAACTGACGCCTGTGAGCCCCTTCTTCTACGTGGACAGTCAAGAGCTCACCGTCAACATCAAAGCTACGTATGTGAAGGTTTTTGTTTTGTGGCTTTTGAGATCAGATTTGATTGGTATTGATTAGATTGATATAAATTGATTTGAGGATGAAATAAAGGCTGTTGTTCAGAGGTTGTGCTGGAGCTCTTGCTGTTTTAGTTACATTTTGACCGTCCCATTTTTAATTCTCCTGTTTTACTTCATTGTGGGCTTAAACACGTCCTTCTCTTGTGGTTTTAGGTATGTGTTTGGTGAAGAGATGGATGGGACGGCGTATGCGTTATTTGGGGTTATGCATGAGGGTCAAAAGAAGAGCTTTCAAGGTTCTCTTCAGAGAGTGCCGGTGAGCACATATTTACACTTTTAAATCTTCAAAAACAAACTAAAACAAAGACAAGAACAAACTTCAAACTTGCTCTACAGTTTGGCCTCACCAGTGCAAATACATTAGTGACAGATTTATTTCAGAATAAAATAAGAATTTACACATTCAGAAGAAGGACCCACCAGCTCTTCACTGGCTGTATTTCAAGATGCATTTTTATATTATGTCACATTAGATTGAGAGAGGTAATGGAGTGGTTACACTGAGGAGAGAGCACATCACACAGACCTTCCAAAACATCCACGACCTGGTGGGGGGCTCCATATTTGTAGCTGTCAGTGTGCTGACGGAGAGCGGTAAGAAAGAGAGACTATGTGTGCATGTATGTGTTTGTGCATGTTAAATGTGTTTCATCGTGTGTAAATCATAACTGATTCAGCTGTCTCAAAATAACAATCAGTATTATGAGTGTTACCATTACCATCATGGGCTTTGTTTATTATGTGATTTAGGTAAGACTGAAGACAAAGTCCATTTAATGTTTTATTGCTCCTTATGCGATGATTTAAAGGCTTTACTTTATAATAAAATGTCCTCCATCTCTGCTCACCTTTTCTGGTTGGATGAATATAAAAGACTTGAGTTGAGTTTTAGGAAGGGAGCCTTTTTGTGACAGATTTTATTTGTAGAGATCGCAAAAGGGGTAAAATGTTTTTGAAATACATGATTGTGATGTGCAACAGGTGGTGAAATGGTGGAGGCAGAATTGAGAGGTATCCAGATTGTCACATCACCTTACACCATCCACTTCAAGAAGACGCCCAAATACTTCAAACCAGGAATGCCCTTTGACGTAGTGGTAAAGTACTTATTTACTTTTACATTTATGTATAATGACATTCAGGTTAAATTCCATTTAAAAACAATAAGATTAATAAGACAGTGAGATGATTTCTGATAGGTCAGCTGTTTGTGTCTCTGATGGCAGGTTGAAGTTGTGAATCCTGATGACACTCCGGCACGAGGTGTTGCAGTGGTGGTTGATCCAGGCCAGGTGCAGGGCTTCACCGCAGCCAATGGCATGACAAGGCTTCTCATCAATACAGAAGCAACGACTAACATACTGACAATCACTGTAAGTCTCTGAATGTTTTTTACCCTTTTTGCATCACAGCCTGTTTGGCAAATGGAAGTTTAAACCTACATTAATCAATGTTTTTGATATTCACTTGTTGTGGTGAAATCAAGCAGAGCTATCACCCAACTCTGCAGCTCTATACAGATTTTAGCTTCCTTAGCTTATTCTGTGGTTCTGTGACACATTTACTGTACAGTATGTGAATGGTGAACATACTGTAGTCGAGCATCTTCAAGCTAAAGACCAGGATATCTTTGGTGGATACCAAAACAGCTAAAAGGAGAGTGAATATTGTGCTTTAATGTCATCACTGCAGAGATCTTCAAACCAGTGACTATATACAGTATGTCTGTAGAATTGTTTGATTTTCATTTATCTTTTTGCATTACAGCAATGTTTGGCAGATGCAAAAACAAAACATAAGAAAAAGAATAGGGTAGGCTACAGCTGATGGAAACAGTACAGTAATTGTACCGAGTCAACTTATTGTCGTCTTCTCTGTTCTGATCAAGTGATGTTGGCCTATTTGGGTTTATCTCTTTTTGGTTTTTTATTTAATTATTTTATTCTGTTTGCAAATTTCCCTTAAAGGTCAATTACATTTTGAAATGTAATGCTAGGCTAGGTTGTGTTTGCTTAACTGTGTGCATTTAATTGCAGGGAAGAACCAATGATCATCGAATTTCAAGTGGAACACAGGCATCAGCCACCATGACAGCTCTCCCATATACCACTAAAAGCAACAGTTACATCTACATAGGTGAGGGACTTCCTGAAATGACATCAGATGGTAAAGTCAGTGGTGATGGTGGTGGCAGTGCTGCCTAACTACCATGCACAAGACCCCTCTAAATGTCTAGCACTAATTGTGGAATGTTGTTATTACAGGTGTGGGTGCAGCTGAAGTTGCATTAGGAGAAAACCTGAAAATTAGCCTCTTCTTTAACAGGCAGGAAAATGCACAAAATGACATCACATACCTGGTGAGCAATGTTTTGCACATGTACATTTGTGCGTTTGTGTACCTGCATGACTGTTTGTGTTGCTTTCAGCAGTCTGTGTAGTACATACACTCATATTTGATAAGTACTGACGTGTAAATCTGTGTCCCCAGATCTTAAGCAGAGGTCAGCTGGTGAAATATGGTCGTCACAAGACAAGCTCACTCATTTCCCTGATGGTGCCCATTACCAAAGAAATGCTGCCATCTTTCCGCATCATAGCCTACTACCATACAAATGACAATGAAGTGGTATCAGACTCTGTTTGGGTGGATGTCAAAGACTCCTGCATGGGCTCGGTGAGACACAACACTGATGTAGCAGAGTTAAACTAATTTAGTGGATTAACAAGACGCATGTATGAAACTGCTTTGACAAATACAAAAGTACATGTCTCATTCATTTACCCTACCTCCACATTTAGCTGAGGCTGGAATCATCAAGACCCGCTCCATCCTATGAGCCTCGCAAGACTTTTGGTCTGAAGGTCACTGGAGACCCAGAGGCCACAGTGGGACTGGTGGCAGTTGACAAAGGCGTCTACGTCCTAAACAACAAGCACCGCCTCACCCAGAAAAAGGTAATTTCTTTAAAAGTTTTTGAAAGAAGGTCAGTTTAAGGCCATAGCGTGTCGACTGAGGTGAGAATGTTCTGGCTAGATGGGGCCTTTCTGTGTGGAGTTTGCATGTTCTCCCCAGGTGCTCTGGTTTCCTCCCACATTTCAAATGTGGGCTGTGTGAGCTGGCTCCAGCGTGTGTATATATGATATACTGTATATGTGTAGAATTTGAAAATCACAGACTTTGGTGACAAAAATCGACAAAGACTCCTTGATGTAAAACCTGACTCAACATGATGTTGGTGATATTGGTAGCATGAACATTGTCTCACCCTTATCCATGTTTACTTGAGTAAAAGTACAATTACTGAGTTTTTACAAATTCTTGATAAAATTCAAACACTCACCTGCATAACTAAGTCTGGTTGTATTTGTGTGTGTATAACTTCCACTTTGCTCAGGTGTGGGACATTGTAGAGAAGTCCGACACAGGCTGCACACCAGGTGGAGGAAAGGATGGTATGGGTGTGTTCTACGATGCTGGGCTGTTGTTTGAGTCCAGTGCTTCTGGGACTCCCTACAGACAAGGTGATACTTCTTCACTGTCCGCTCTTTTCCTCCTTTTACTAGTCTCATTCTATGTTTGAGTTTACTGCTCATATTATCTTTAAGCATCTCCAAGCAATGTAGAAGCAAGCAAGTAGCAAACACACAACTTTAGTCACCTGTCAAATAAGCAAACACTCCACCAAACATACTCATCTCCAAGTCTTGAAATCAAAAGTATTGTAATAAGAATGTGCAATTACGTTTTTTTTTTCCAGGTTTCTAAAGCATTGTTGTCCTTTATACAGCACAAAATCCAGCTGAAATGATGCAGGCTGGTTTTTGAGGTTAGGCTGTTATAAATTAAAGTAAGAATTTTCAAATATTCTATTACAGACCTGCAGTTGGCCATTTTGTGGGGCTAGCCCACTTCCTCTCCAATTTTGCCACTAGCAAACATCCACTATTCACTCTACAGTAACAGGCAATATACACAGCATACGGCTACATCATATTCCAGCTCCGTTGTAGTTGCCACAGAGAAAAGCCTTTGTGTTATGTTTAATAATTTGCAGACAAGCAGCTCCATTCACACACACGTTACTTTATAGTGTGTTGCTCATACTAACTTGGATGTCTCAACCTGTCAAGTATGAAGACATACAGATGTTTTCCGATAATTTGTATATTTGCTCTCACACTTATGTACATGGAAATTGACTGACTGTAGTTCATTCACTGTTTTTCAAAGCTATGTGGTCGCATCACCTTTAAAATGCATTCAGTATGTACATCAGTAAATTACGCATCACTGCTCAAAGGTACTTCAGTACGTACAGCAGTATCACCATTCATTCAGCCGAGATGTTTGGCGCTGATTCTGACTGCCCTCAGTTCAATAGTACGTTCAGTCTGTTACTAGTCCAAGTTGTTACGTTCAGTTCAGTACAAAACTAGCCAGTACAATCACTGTACATCAGGTTGATAGCTCAGCAGCCTATTATTTCTGACAGAGTTATCAGATTATGATTGTTTCTTGTCCACTGTGTCAAATGACCTCTCCCTTATTTTAACAGTATCACATCACAGATACCATGCAGACTGGGTTTATACTTGTTGGGTTCTGTTTAAGAGCTAATCTGTTTTGCATTTCCAGATCTGAATTGTCCGGCACCCAGCAGGAGGAAGCGAGCCAGCACTACAATGGACGTCAGAACCAGCTTGGGTAAGAATTATAGCTCAAATTACCCAGTAAACACATATCCAGTGAACTTCTGCATGACAGTTTAGGATCTCCAAAATGTTTCCAGGATATCTGACTTTTAAAATATGTGTCTATGTGTGCTATGTGGCAGCAGGTGACAGTAGACGGTTAATGCTGAATTGTGAGAAGCTATCGTGCCATGTGATTTCGATTTTAGTCCAAACTAAAAATATGAGTATTTTTCTAAAATACAGCTAAAGCAGCTCTTAGCTGTTGTGACTGTTCTGGTCAGACTGGTTGAGCTGGTTGATTTCATGCTCCAGTGGGTTGTTAATTGTGTTGGCTCTCTTGCCATCCGCACCTACAAATGTCAAATATATTTTTTAAACTTAATTTTCTGGATCAATCAAAGGGATGGGGGAAGCCCTGGGTGGATACATCCAACAGTCAAAATAACAATCTTTTTAATGACACTTTAGGTGAGGAGGATGACAACAGTTACATAGAGAGCAATGAAATTGTTTCTCGCACTACCTTTCCTGAAAGTTGGCTGTGGTTGGATTTCAAACTGCCTCCCTGCCCTCAACAAAACCCTAACTGGTGAGTCAGCTAAAACCTATACACAGAAAATAAACCGATAACTTCATTAATAACCCTACTAGGATTTAAAGCTACCCTTTACCTCTCAAAGTGTTAACACTTTTCTTTGTTTCAGTGACACCACATCAATTGTGAGAAATGTTCCTTTGCGAGACTCAATCACAACCCGTCAGTTCACTGGCATTAGTCTGTCAAGAACTCACGGTGAGGATTCAATTTCGGTCGGTGTATCATCCAATCAGTCAGTTATTCCATTCAATCTGGCAAACAAAAAACAAAGACAGAATTTAGCTTTTTGCTTTTCTGTAGGCTTTAATAAAGGAAAATGAGCATGTGTTTTTGTGTTTTCATCTTAAAATGGGTAATCTAACAAACAAAAAAAACTAAAACCAAAGAAACAATTATTTTTCTGTTTGTTATGTTG
This sequence comes from Macquaria australasica, assembly GCA_005408345.1. NCBI lineage: Eukaryota > Metazoa > Chordata > Actinopteri > Centrarchiformes > Percichthyidae > Macquaria > Macquaria australasica. The sequence continues at coordinate 83,369 of SEMN01000909.1, read as the reverse complement.
TTTTGTACTGTTTTTCTGCTGTGCGCATGTGCAGTCTGAACTGCAGCATTCACTTACCTCACAGAACACGCAGATTTGAAGAAATGTTGGTAAAGCCTTTCTGAAATTGAAAATTAAGGTCAGTTTTAAGGAATTTGATGACAGACAGGCTGTAGCCTGTTATGAACATAGGAGTAGTGTTTCCAGTGTGCAGTTGTTACGACTGGCTAGAAAAGCCGCAACAGAAGGAGGGACACCACACCGGGTTAAATGCAAAATACTTTTACATATAACAAAACAAAAAAAGTAAACAAAGAGAGCAAACAAAAAAGCTGGGTCTTGTGCCAGGGAGTGAGAGAGTGTGGGCAAAGTAAGGAGCCACTTATATAGACCCAGCCCACAACTTCACACAGGTGCCCTCTGTTAGTTATCAGGGAGCTGAACACAGAGCACAGAGCAGACACAACAACAGGACATAGAATGACACGTAACAGCAGTTCTGCATTAAACCCCACAGGTGAAATCATTTTCCGTCCTCACCGATATGTTTTCTAGCATGAGAGTTTAGACAGTAATCATGTGATGCACTATGAATAGTATAAGAGGAGACAATAATGCTCTTTTTCCCCTAATTGACTCTTTGAGTTGACGTGCTTACGTCGTACAGTGGCATCCAGTGGCCATGGTTGTCAAAGAAGCTTTATTACTAATTTGATACCTGTAAGATAATTACTGAATGTTGGTAAGCGTATAGTAACCAACCCTGGATGTCTTTCCAAAACGTATCGTTTGGTGAATCAGTTCTATTTTTGACACCCACCAAAACTCCAGTACTGGTTTCACCTTTGTGGTGATGGTGGTGGGGTGCCATACCATTGTTCCGACCGTCCATTATTTCGAAACGCCAATAGTCCGAAAAAGTCCCACTGGCCTGAAAGCCCATTTGTCCGACAGCCTGTTATCCCGAAAACAAATGCCCATTTCTCTGAAAAGACACACTCTCCCTGCAGTTATTAGTTCAGTGACTGCCGGCCCTGTCCATGGTGCTGAATCGACGGGGATAGGCTATCTCACTGGCATAACACCAAATGACATTTCAAGCGATTTTACGGTCACAGACAAATTTCCAATGTCGGAATAAAATCATGAGTTTTACCTCAGTTGGTGCATGCCCCTGTCACCCGAGTCGTTAGATGTAGGCTGATCAAAAACTCTGTCGGAGCTGTCTTAATAGCCTGAAGTCTTTTTGTCGTCGCCGACAAAATCAAACATGTTTGATATTAGTTATTAGATATTAGGGAGTTTTAAGTCTTGGCTCATGCAATGTGTGGGGTGCAACAGAATGATTTACAACCCTACAGTATCAACAGCCAATGAAATGATCAATTAAAAACTAATGGGTATAAAGTGAAACCAAAAATGATCAGCATCTTGTATAGAGCCTCTTTTGTGAAACCGGCATTTATACCGAGGAACAAGATTCAGAAAGCTTGCAAGCCACATGGAGCCAGAGTTCTTGTCTGATGGAAATGTTTAATCATCACATTTTTCTACAGAACTCGCCTATAGACCTGTATCATAACCCAAACATTTCCTGATCAAAGCACATAAATCCATAATGGCCATTTTGTTGAATTTCTATTTTCTGATAGCTTGTTGTAATAATGCCCTGGACCAGAGACTAATAAAAATAAATACTGACTTCAAAGGTCAAATGTTGCCTTTATCCAGAGCCTTCAATTACCAGTCTTTATACTTTTAATAAAAGCTCTCTTTATCTCTTCATCAAATGAAATACAATAGTATGGGCTTATATTCACAGATCAGACCTACAGGAGTGTGTCTGTCTATACACCCATGTGTTGGCCCTGCCAATACCAGCTTTTTAAAGCTAATGAAAGTCATTTCTAAGATGTTTTTTTCTCTCTCAAAATGTCATTCTTCAATAGGCTAGATTTTATCAACTTTTCCATCAGTGTGTTATATTGCTGTTTCTAGATCAGCCTACATCTCAATGACTCAGTGACGGGGGTGCGCACCAACTGAGGTAAAACTCTCATGATTTTATTTCAAAATTGGAAATTTGTCTGCAACAGTAAACTGCCTGAAATGCCGTTTGGTGTAAGGCCAGAAAGATAGCCTATGAATTTCAAAAATAGAAATTAGATTTGTTTTTTAGTTTTCTATTTTATTATCCACTTCAACAGGAAAACTGGAAATCTGTTATTGTCCTTTTTTTTGATGCCCACAAAAAAATGAAGAAATGAAATTCTGTCCCGTTTTTCATTTGCCAGATTGGAATAAATTAATGATCGCATGTTACACGGACAGTTTCTCTGCATGACTTGACTTTTTCTTTCTTTTTCTTTACATTAATTGTGGTGATAAGGGTTTTCTTTGAGCAGATAACTATAATGTTTCTGGTTTGATTCTGTCGCAGTCATCACATTCCCTGTCTGTCTCAACTGTCAGCTGTCAAATAACGTCAAAATACCGAGGCTTTGCTGTAATGTTCCACTATTTGTTTGTTACATTGATATTTGAATCTCGAAATCATTACACAAACCAATGTTTGTTTGTTTGTTTGATGAGTCTTTCAGTCTTATAGAAGAGTTGTAACAACATCTGTCATATGAATGGATTTTTACAATATGTGCACACACAGAGACATAAAAAAATATATGATTCAGTGTCAAATATTGGATTGTGACAAGAATAACCATGTCTGCAAGAGTAAAATATCAAATATATCTCCACCTCACCTGTCCCTTCACCATCCTCTCCCCCTCTTTCTTTTCCTTTAGTTTTATTTCATGTTTATTTTCCATCTTGTCTTTAAGGTATCTGTGTGGCTGATCCACTAGAGATCATTGTCCGGAAAAAGTTCTTCATTGATCTCAGGCTGCCGTACTCTGCTGTCCGTGGAGAGCAGCTGGAAATTAAGGCTATCCTCCACAACTACAGCCCTGATGCTGCCACTGTGAGTCTGGGCTATTCAACTCTTGCCTCGCAAATGCTCAGTGCAGTTTTTGTTGAATTTATGTCTGACTTACTAACCAGTGAAAATTGCGTAACATCAGTAAATTTAGCTTTAGACATAATCAGCCTCTGTTAGCATATCTGCACATATTTTCTTCCCTTTAGAGGAACAGTTCAACATTTTGGAAAATACACACATTCACATTCCTTGTGTAAGATGAGAACATCAATAATCAGGACATAGTTAGCCTAGCTTAGCAAAAGAACTGGAGGCAGAGGGAAACAGCTAGTCAGGCTCCATTCAAAATAAAGCAGTGCTCACCAACCGTATCAGGCAACCTGCACTGTAGCAGGAGACACTGTGCAAAGGTGCTGGGCAGATGGATTAAATAAGCATATATGATAATAATTTTGCATCCTAAAAGTTTTAGGATAATTGTAGCTTGCATTAAAATATACTTTCCTCCTAACACACAGTGACTGATCTGCAGCGTCACGTAACTGAATAGAAATGTCAGCGATTTACATTAAAATGTGTTTATTACTGAAAGACAGCAGGCAAAAAAGACAAGACAAAGACATTTTCTAAGTCTTAAGACTCTACTACTCATACTCCCATGAACTATAAGCCAAGATGCAGGTTACAAGGTATCATGAAAACAAAAATCTCAATGAATGATGAGACACAAGAACAGCATGAAAGTTGTTTCCTTTGTTAATCTAATGCAGTACAGTTCTCTGCAGGTGTTAAAGTTCATGTACACAGTGACATGTAGCCTGTTGTCATGACACTAGGTATAACACTGCACCTACTGTACATCATCATAGGATGCATTAGTGTTCTGCATAGGTGTAGATTTGGGTATAGATATAGAAACATGCGCCTACCAATGTTTAAGTGCTACTGAATATTTTCAATGATCTCTAAAGTCATTTTGACCCCACATATCGTTAACCAGTAAGATCTATAGTTGCCAATAATTTTTCTCCCCTCAGATATTCTGATTTTTTTTGTCAACGTCTAAATGTCTCTTTCTTTTCCCCCCTCTCCATCTTCACCCGTTTCAAGGTGCGTGTGGATCTGATTGAGAAGGAGCATGTGTGTAGTTCAGCCTCTAAGCGTCTGAAATATCGTCAGGAGGTTAAAGTTGGGCCCCAAACTACACGATCTGTACCCTTCATCATTATTCCAATGAAGGAAGGACAATTTCCCATTGAGGTCAAAGCATCTGTTAAATACTCATCGCTCAGTGATGGAGTCATGAAGATGCTGCAGGTGGTGGTAAGAGAAACAGACTCTTTGGTTTAGAACTTTTTTTGACCATATTAGACCTGTTCTCTTATTGCAGTAAAACGTTCAAGCTGCAATAAAAACTTTAAACTTAACATTTCCTTCTCCGACCTGTAACTGTGTGAGTTGCATGTATGTGTGGCCACTTTAAGCCAGTTGCATCCACATCGGACTGATGTTCAGCTGAGAAGTTGTATTTAGAAAGAAAGACTATTGAATATTGAAAATCCCCATTGCAGTTTCGTCACACAGTGGAGAGTTTTACTCAAAAATAGTTGTTATTCCTGATGTGTTTATTAACTGCTGTTTTTCCAGCCTGAAGGCGTACTGATAAAATCTCCAAAGATTGTAACACTAGACCCTGCTAGGAAAGGTGTAGGTAGGTTTACTATTGAAGTAGCTGCAATTGGGAAAATATCTGTTTTTTTATTTGCTCATCCCCTAACTTGTCAACTGTCTCTTCCTTTAGATGGTAAACAAAAGGAAGTCATCAACAGTGAAATTCCTCTGGAAGATTTGGTTCCAAACTCACCTGTGAGCACACTAATCTCTCTGACAGGTGAGGTCAAGGGACATATTCTTCTGAAAGTGGAAACTCTAATCTCATCATGTAGCTAAATAGAGCAGGTTGCAGTTTAAAATAGAGGATTAGCAATATGACATGATTAATATGGCAAGTTTATCTAACTAACATTCAAACTTTGAAGCTGATGTTGCTGATATGTTTGTTCACTGCTGGTGAAGAAGTGTATAATTCTGATCTCAGTTAAATTAGCTCCTGCTTTGTTTCCTTTAGTGTGGTATCTGTGGTTACCATGGTCACACAGTGAGCTGTGGTGGCAAGTTGAAAAAGTTCAACCAATGTCAGCTCAGACCCTAGTGGAAAATACTTATCACAATATCAATATACGTGTATCACCCCAAATTTGTTGTCAGTGGTAGATGATTGTTTCAGGAAACTGAACTGAAAATTCAGCAAATAGAGACGCTGTGTTCAGTCTGTCATCTGTATATGTTTCTATGCACACAATAAAGCCATGACTGCAAATACTGTAAGGTGTGATTGCCTTACTGTTAGATCCTGACCACTCCTGGTGCTGTGTCAGAAGTTTCAAATATTTAATGAAGTCACCGGTGCTGTGCAGTGCCTTTCTCTGAATGAAGACTGCCGATGTGGAGCACATACAGTATTAGTCCTGCTTCTGCATGATGACTTCAGTAATTTAGTGAAGGGAAAGAAGATCTACATTCCACCTGCAGTTGGGAGCAACTCACTCGCCAAAGAGAAAATCAATACTGATGTTTCTGCAAAACTCCTGATTACATTTAGTGGCATGTGAGTGACATTATTGATAAGACTCGTCAATCGAACTCATTACAGACTGTGCCCTATTTGCAAACAAAATGTATTTTGACTAACATTTCAATCTGTAGTAGATAAATGAACTGTAGAAGAAAGTGAAAGAGGCAAAACTTAAAATACATGTAAGGTGTTTTGTGGGTTCTCCTTCACCAACTACAGCTGTAAAAACTGCCTTGCATTTGCAATAGGAGGTGGTCTGAGCATTTGGAAAGGTGAGCTCAAATGAATGGCAAAATGAGCACCTAAATTCATAAACACAACCTCGTCTGCAGCACTCCACACACATCAAGTTGTTATGCGTTCCCCCCTTCCTGTGTCCTTCTCCCTCTCTTCTCCCTCCTTCTCTATTTTTCTCAGGTGCTTCTGATCTGGTGATTAGTCGGTGGCCCTGCCCCATATTTAAGGGGGGCTGGAGAAGGACCTCTCCCTCCCAGACAAAGCAGCTTTCTGACCGTTTTAGTGTTCTGTCTCGTTAGCTCTATATTTTGTGTTTATTTCTTTTGAGGATGAAGGTCTAGTAGTCTAGTTTTTGCAGCTTTGTTTGTTAGTTTAGTTTATCCACTGTTTGGTAGGTTAAGGGGACAAGCTCTGGGTCCGACGGCCCACAGTGTGGCAGGCCCAGACCTCCTCCATCCTTTTGTTATGTTTGGTCATGCCTCCAGACTCCCATAGTTTTGGTTAATGTCTTTTTTGCATTGTTATTGTTGCAGAGGATGTCGTTGTTTCTTAATTGCAAATGACCACCTTGTGGGGACTTTTATCTCTGTCCACACAGGAAGAGAGCAGATAAGTGCAATGGTGGAGAACGCCATTAGTGGGATCTCTATGGGTACTCTGATCAAACAGCCCTCAGGCTCTGGAGAGCAGAACATGATCATCATGACCCTGCCTGTCATTGCAACCATGTATTTGGACAAAACCAACCAGTGGGAAACTGTAGGCTTTCAGAAACGTAACGAAGCCCTCCAACACATCAAGACCGGTAGGCTCACACACACAGATGCACTTGTTAGTACAGCTCCCAGAAATTGTGTTTAACTGAGTCCAATTTAAAAGAACTCCTCAAACATCCAATAGATAAGATTCAGTAGAGAGTTGAATGTCAGTAAAAAGTTGCTTTTTTTTTTTTTTTGTGTCCAGGATACCAGAACGAGCTTGCTTACCGTAAAAATGATGGCTCTTTTGCTGCGTGGGCCATTCACCAAAGTAGCACCTGGTGAGGCATCCAAACATTCAGAAACTAAATGTTTGCACATCCTCCTTTGACTCCTTTAACTATTAGTACACCATCTCTCCTCTCTAAGGCTGACGGCCTATGTTGCCAAGGTGTTTGCCATGGCCTATAATCTGGTGCCAGTGCAAAGCAACATCATCTGTGATGCTGTCAAGTTTCTGATTCTCAACGCACAGCAACCTGACGGCATGTTTAGAGAAGTTGGATATGTGTTCAGTAGAGCAATGATTGTGCGTGCACTGATTTCAATAACAGCATTTCTTAAACCTGGTGCTAAACAAAAGCAATAACAAAGACACCTTTCCCTGTGTGTGTGTGTGTGTGTGTGTGTGTGTGTGTGTGTGTATGTGTAGGGGGATGTGCGCGGCACAGATTCAGACGCCTCCATGACGGCCTTCTGCCTCATTGCCATGCAGGAGTCACGAACATTATGTGCTGCCACTGTTAATGTGAGTACCTCACCTGCATACATTTTTTTTCTCTTCTACCCCCTTCTCTTTATTTCATCCGTTACTGATTTCTGCCTTTTGAAAAAGGCCCACTTGTTGGTTTTCCTGACACAGTAAATCACAGGGGAGTTTAACAGAGGGGACAAGACAGAACTCAGGACAGCTACAAAGTATAAGTAATTTTATACAGGGAAATGGACTAATAAAAATGGGTACTGTCCAAAATTCAACAGGTTAAAACAATATGCAACATTTAATAATGATTCTCAGTCCCCCTAGGAAGTTGTGAACTTTCAGTCATAAAAATGTACACAAATTTGCGGACCAGCTGTGTGGGATTGTTGAGCACCTGTTCAACCTGAGTCTGAAGCTGAGGAGGGTGCCAATACTGTGGAAAACATCGTGTCTGGTTCCTGTGCGAAAGACCCCACACCCCAAGGACCTCAATGGCTATAGGCCATTGAGGCATTGACCTCTCACCTGATGAAAACCCTGGAGAGACTGGTCCTTGTTCACCTGCGTCCGCTGGTGAGCCCATGTATGGACCCTCTGCAGTTTGCCTACCAACCTGGCATTGGGGTGGATGACGCTGTCATTTACCTACTTCAAACATCCCTCTCTCACCTAGAAAAGGCTGAAAACACTGAGGATCATGTTTTTTGATTTCTCCAGTGCTTTTAACACCATCCAGCCCAGGATTCTGGGGGACAAGTTGGAGCATGCTGGGGTGGACCATCACCTGGCAGCATGGATCCTGGACTCTCAGAAATGGACCACAGTATGTGAGGTTACAGGACTGTGTGTCTGACACACTTCTCTGCAGCACAGGGGCTCCACAGGGAACCGTTCTGGCGCCTTTCCTGTTCACCTTCTACACAGCGGACTTCACCCATAACACTTCGAACTGTCACCTGCAGAAGTTCTCTGATGACTCTGCCATCGTCGGCCTCATCACCAACGGGGATGATAGGGAGTACAGAGAACTGACCCAGGGCTTTGTGGGTTGGTGTCAGCAGAACCACCTCCAGATCAACGCGAGTAAAACCAAAGAGCTGGTGGTGGACTTCGGCAGGCGCAAACTCCCTCCACCTACACCAGTGAACATCCAGGGAACGGACATTGAGATTGTGAGATCGTACAAGTATCTGGGTGTTCACTTGAACAGCAAACTGGACTGGTCAGACAATACGGACGCTCTGTTTAAGAAGGGCCAGAGCCGTCTCTTTTTGCTCAGGAGACTAAGGTCTTTTGGAGTGCAGGGTGCGCTCCTGAGGACTTTCTATGACTCTGTGGTGGCATCAGCCGTCTTGTATGGGGTGACCTGTTGGGCCAGTGGCATCTCTTCCAGGGATAGAAAGAGACTGGACAGACTGATTAAGAAGGCCAGCTCTGTCCTTGGATGCCCTCTGGACCCAGTGGAGGTGGTGGGAGGCAGGAGAATGGTGGGCAAGCTATCATCACTACTGGAGAACACTTCCCACCCCCTACATGTCACTCTATCAGAACTGGGCAGCTCCTTCAGCGACCGGCTGCTCCACCCGCGGTGTCTGAAGGAGAGGTACCGTAGGTCCTTCCTGCCTGCTGCTGTCAGACTCTATAATCAGTACAACTCCCGGTAATCTACATTGACTGTCAGTGTGCAGACTATTCGCTACTATACTTCATCTGCTGCTGTGCATTATCTTCATACATATATTTTATTCATGATGTTATCTACTTCATATGTTGCTGTGAAATATTTTCATGTACATGTATATTATATATGTGCAATATTTTTATCTTATCTATTTGTTCATACTTACAACTGCACTCAGTCACTCTATTATTTATTTCTGTCTATACTGTGTACAGGACTATTTTTCTATTTATTTTTATGGTATTTCTATATATGACATTTTTGCTGGCTGCTGCAACGCTAAAAAATTCCCCGCTGTGGGACAATAAAGGCTTATCTTATCTTATCTTATCTTAACTTGTGTTATCTTATCTTATCTTAAATTTAACCAATCCCTGCAATAATTGTGAGCGTGTGCCACCACAACATGTTTATGCATAAAATAGTCCAATACAGAGCCACTTCTTTTTCCTCTTGTTCTTCTTGTTATTCCTTAGTTTTTGTGGCTGGCTACAAATCAACAAGGTGAATGCTAACACCTATTGTACCCTATGTTCAACATCATGACTTTATGTATGTAAACCTAGGTATCCTTTAGGTGTCCTGCAGATACAGACTCTGCCTCTCTGTCTGCCTCTCACTAAGCCTCTGGATATGGTTATCTCTTCTCCTTAGCTGTCTTTTCCTTCTGTTCAGAGTCTGCCAGGCAGTATAGACAGAGCAGTGGCCTACCTGGAGAGACGTCTGCCCAGCCTCACCAACCCATATGCTGTTGCCATGACGTCATATGCCCTGGCCAATGAAAACAAACTGAACCAGGAGATCCTCTACAACTTTGCTTCCCCAGGTTTCTTCACACAATATTCCTAAACATGGTCCTAAACATGATCAGAAACAAAATCTACTGTTCGTTTACTTTTATGTGTGTGTATGTGTGCTTTTGGGGTTCAGATTACCTTACAAAGATAAATACACATACAAGGGTTTGGGGACTGTAAGTAATAATAATAAAACGTTTGTGTGTTCCTCAGACTTATCTCACTGGCCTGTACCTAAGGCACATATATACACACTGGAGGCCACAGCTTATGCTCTTCTTGCTCTGGTCAAGGCAAAGGTGAGTCCCAGTTATGTGTTTATGCGTGTTTCACCATGGTAAGAAAAAACATACCACAGAGCCATAATCCATGTTACTAAATAAGAAGAGTAGAAGGTTGGTGAAGACATTTCCCTGACTAGAAAGCTTTCTAAAAAGAGATTTTGTTTCACATTTCCATTTTAAATGACCATATTTTTTCTTCTATTTTTGTGTCGATTACTATAAATAACTGTCCTTAAATTTTGCAGTGTAATAAATAGCCTTTAATTTCCCATTATGTATCAAGTCTACAGCTCTGCTAGCAACTCTTTTAGGCTTTACTCAGGTACAGTGGCAATTTGAGCTAAATGCTAACATCACCGTGCTAACATGCTTATAATGGCAATGCTAACAGATAATTCATTCTGAACCACAAATGTCAACCTCATTGTGGTGCTAGAGGTAAAGTGAGGGGATCACCAGAGTCAGTGGGCTTCATCCTCTGGGGACCATGAATGTCTGTACAATTACTTAATTTGTTTAATTAATCTAAAAGGCTTCATTATCCAGACAGAAACTTTTTAAACCTTAAAGTCAAACGAATAGGGTTTGTCTTTTTACTGTAGTTTTTCATCCTTCTCATTTTAAAAGAGTGATTTCTTAACATGGGTACAATCTTTCTGTTGGAGATGTAAATAATATATATAATAGGTTAATCATGCCAAAACTCAATCACTCAACTTTTAAGCCATATATTAATGCTAAACTTATCATATGCTTAATGTAATTATGTCCCTATTTTTATGACATTGTTCAATAACCTAAAACGGTTGTCTCTATGTTAATTATATGATAACAAAGGCTTCATAGACGATAAAATACATTCAGAAATTTAAAAATCTATGATATACAAGCTAATAAACTGTCAGCTGCAGAGATGTCAACCCTTTTCTTGCCTTTTGTTAATAAAGGCATTTGAAGCAGCCAGACCTGTTGTCAGATGGCTCATCCAACAGCAGAGACTGCACGGAGGCTATGGATCAACTCAGGTAACACAGGACTCTTTCCTTCTTTCTCTGTCTGGATGCATTTATGTGTCTATATTAATGCTTTAAGTGCTGTTTTGCTTGTTTTTTTATTAGATAACATGGGCTCGAGCTATTGATTATGTCTCTCTCTCCAGGCTACTATAATGGTGTACCAGGCTGTAGCTGAGTACTGGGCCAATGCTGAGGAACCAGAGTATGATCTGAATGTGCACATCTTATTGCCAGGCAGGTCAAAGCCTAACAAGTACTACGTCAACAGGGAAAACTACCATGTCACAAGAACATCTAAAGTGAGAACACACACACAAACACACACTGCCTCATTAATCAGCTGTCTGGACATACTGATTAGAAGAATTGTAATGTCTAACGTGTTGGCAAAAAGATCACATATCAGATTATATCGGGAAATCACAGCTTTTCAACAGCATATTGTTTGGCACTGCAAAGCTTTTAGATAGATAGAAAGTCTGTACAGAACCTCACATAAATACATAGGTACATAAATACACCACAACATAACTACATGAAAAGACATTAGATACTTCCACATTTATAACCACATACCGATACACATAACACCTACACACTTGACAGTTACCGGTGTGTTTTGTTGAGTGATGCTATGGCAGAAGGGACAAGCATGCCTGTTTCCAGGCCAGGGATCTGTATCTATGACCAGATGGAAGCAGTGTGAAGAATGGGTTGAGGGGGCGCCTGGGGTCATGTGCTATGATGTGTGCTCTGCGTGTAATGGCTTTTCTGTTGAGGTCTGAGAGGTTGGGGCTGGGGAATCCAATAATTTTGGAGGCGTTGTGTGTGTGATGAGTATGAGTTTGTTCCTATTGGAGGCAGTTAACATGGTGAAGAAACGGGGAACAATAGAGGAGAATGGGTTAAGTACACTTTTGTAGAGCTATGTACCCAGTGGATGAGAAGTGGGGGGATGTGGAGGTGGTGGAGTTTCCTGATCGTCTGGTGGCACTGAACGGTGTTGAAAACGGAGCTGAAGTTGATGAAGAGGAGTCTGGCGAAGTTACCGGGTGATTCTAGGTGTCTAGGGAGCTAAGGAGGCATGCCACAGCATCCTCAGTCCCCCTTTTGGCCTGATAGGCGAACTGGTGGTCCAATTGTGGTCCTACCATAGACTGTATATAAAGATGGACAGCTCCCCAAAAGTGAAGCCAAAACATCTGGTGGCTGGCTGCAGTATAAGTCATAAGCCCCGCCTCCTCCATGTTAGCGGATGGGACATGGGCCAAACTGAAAATTCAAAGTACATGTCAAATACATTTTTCCCAAAGATGGTTTCAGTTCTTATTACGCTGATGTTTGTTCAAGTGTTCGTTTTTCTGATAAGTTTGGTTTAAATTAGTTATTTGATGCTATAAAAATGGGGTGTCTCGTCATGATTGACAACTGTGAGCGTGCTCGCAATTGGCTCAGGCGACTGTATAGGCCGGAACTCGATACCGCAGCTCCACAGCGGATCACTACTGCGCAGACTCTGGCTCCAGATGACGTCACCAGCGCAAGATGGCGTATTGAGTTTCTCTGGTCTTCTCTCGTTAACTGACTGCGGATGTTGCCAAGCTGTCACTCCGACCGAGACTGGCCAATAGAAACGTGTCTTGCGTCTTTCAGCATAGGTCCCGCCCACGGAATTCAGCTGAAGCGGAATTTGCAAACAAAACTTTTGGATTTGCATTAATACAATACAATTCATCACACATTTATTTTATTTACAATAAACCATTTTTTGATTGCACTGTGGAGTTTTTCTCTCACACCTATTCTGTTTGATTGCATAAAAAAGACACAAGTAACTCAATAGAAGTGGAGACACGTCGTCCGTCTTTATATACAGTCTTTGGGTCCTACAATTGGAAGGATGATGTTAAGCACCGGTTTTCCTGGCACTTCACAACTAGCCGGTAGTAGTTTAGTTCTGAGGGGTGGGGTTTCCAGTATGACGGTTGATGTTTTCCACGGGGTGGGCACTGAAGCAGTCCTATAGGATTCCCAGAAGATGGAATAAAGAATGGAGAGAGCTCTGCGGCATGAGTAGGGGGGGCATGAGTATCTGAGACTCCAGGAGACATAAAAACAACTCACACAAGCACACTCCCTCTCTCTCTGCTCTCCTTAACATATTAGGCTTTCAGGTTTCAGCACCTTCTTTCTTCTACACCTAAAGCTGTGCATCATTCATTTATTAAAACTTAGAAATATAGTCATAGCAACTCATATGTATGTATTATTTCTGGTCCATCGTTAATCGTCCTTTTCAGCCAGAGCCATCTAGACACTTTCTCTGCCGCCTCTACATTGTTGTTGTTGTTGTTGTTGGCTCTTCTGCTGCTTGGCCCCATAATGCACAGGATTCTATAGGCCTTGCTGAGGGAATGACTTGCAAACCCCTGACTGCCCACCTCCACTGGCATGCACCTGGTCCTCCGCCCGTTCCTGCGGCTGTCCTCCACCAGCTCCTGATACTTCACCCTCTTCCTCTCTTGCACCTCCTCCAAAATTAGCTTTAAAGTCAGAATTTCTCTCAGTTTTATGTGTTTGTTTCTAATGATTTTATTATCCTGATGATTCCTAATGATTTGTTTACTTTTGTATGTGTTTCTTTGCATGTGTGCATTTAAATCTCAACAGTTCAACGATATAAATGAGGATGTACATGTGAATGTCACAGGAAAAGGAGAAGCAATGTTGACAGTAAGTATAACACATTTATTGTTTGATATTTTATTAGTATTGTTGTCGTTTTTGAATCCTAGATGAGGCCAAAGACAATTTTCATTATGCTGTGTAGATTGTGAATGCATTGAAAATGTTACCACAATACTAGCTGCTCTTTCATTTTCAGAGCTTTATGTTTGTAATTATAAGAAGAAAATGCAGACACAGGGACAAGTACAGTAGACTTTACATTTTGCTATATTAAAGCCACAATATGTAGAAGTGAAAAAAGCCTTAACTTTGGCACCATCTGGTGGTGGCAGGACCACCAAGCGTGACACAACAGCAGACAGTGATGCACGCTGCTAACCCTCCCCTCAAATCTGACTCCAGAGCACAGAATGAATGGGCTGAAAGAAACACACAGACTGTGCCAATTTTCACTGGAATTTGTGGTTTTAACAAACAACAACGTATCGCAAGTGACCATGACTGGAGCCACCCACATTATAGCACGGTGTACTTTGACCACCTCATTTTTGACTGATGAGTAGTTTTGGTTGTGCAATCATGTACTGTGCACAAAGACACATCCATGCACATTGACAGCTTTCTTACAAAGTACCATAACGTGAATATACTCACATACGACCACAGTTTACAATCTGACTTTAGCTGGTATACGTGGTGGGTTGCAGGTGGTTAGCTGAATTCTGATGCTGTAGCACAAACACATTTCCAAAATCAGAATTGACATCTGAGACCCACGACCCACTAATTTTCATGCTAAATATCAAGCAATCCCAGCAATAAATATGTTGCTTTTACAGTGATCCCGTTATCCACTAGTTGTGAATCGTTCATATTTATTTTGATGGAAATGACTTAGATGGAAATGTCTTCATGTTGCACCAAATTATGCAGTGCTGGTGTTAGTCTCCTATTTTAACCAGTTAGAAAATGTTCATAAAATTGGTGTTACCAACAATCTGTGGTATTCCCCCTCCTCTTGGTTCTAGCAGCAGCTGCACTGATAGCTTCCCTTTGGTCTTTTAGCTGGCAGAAATTGTGCTATTTTATGGATTAAAGAATCCTCTCTCTTAGAGGTAAAATGTGATTGGTTAGTTTGAATTTCTCTCCAGACGGTTTCTTTGTTTAGATGTATCAGCAAGGCCTTCTAAAAAATAGAGAAAGCCCACCAATCACAATATTCCCTGACACTGATTTACCTAGTAACTCACCGAGCTAAGACAAAGACATCAGGCAAATACATATAGTCAACCTAGAATAGGTGTACAATATCCATTGGATAGTGGGAGTTACCAATTGCTGTGGTGTTGAGAAGGTAAATTTTGACTTCAATTTTATAAAAAAATATTTTGAGAACATGAATATATATTAAGTGAGATGTTGTTTATTTATTTTTTACAAAATTAGATTTTTAATTTATCTTAGGCCCTCTTTGAGGTCCTGATGGTTCCTCGCTGCTTCAAGATGCACTTTTATCTATGTGACAGATGGTGTCGCTGTATTACGCCCTGCCTAAAGAAAAGGAGACTGACTGTCAGAAGTTTAACTTGTCAGTGCAGCTCCTGCCAGGTAATTTAGTGTCCACTGTCTCTTTCTGTCTTTTGCTGTTGGTTTTTATTTCAGGAGTCTGGTATTTTTCTTTTATGAGTAACACAAATAAACTAAATACTCTTCAAATGTTTTGCTTCTGCAGAGAAACTGGATGAGGATGAGAAGATATACAAGCTGAGAATAGAGGTTTTGTAAGTACAATCAGGAAGTCATACCGACAAGTGACAAGAGCAACATGGCTTTATACAGCTATCACCACTTCCATTATTTACTTTCTCCCCTCTTTATTTTTGATTCATTCTTGTATTTCTGTTTGTTTTTCACTCTTGCCATAGTTTTCATTTTCCTACCCTCTGTGCCACGAAATCAACACGTTAAGAAATCGTTGCACATTACTGCTCTCCCTCCTCTGAGCAGCTCTATCTCACCCTGCCTTTACTCAGAGCTCAAAATGACTTTGCTTTCTTCTCATCCACCTTTTATATGTAATTATTTTAATTATTCTGTCCATTCTGTGTACAGGTATAAGGACAAGGAGCATGATGCATCAATGTCAATCTTGGACATTGGCTTGCTAACTGGCTTCACTGTTAACACACAAGACCTGGACTTAGTAAGAGCTTATATGCACACAAACATACAAACACACAATCTTCTAAATCTTAAAATACATCTTGATTCTACTAACCAGTAACACTGACTTTTAAACTTTGTGTGTGTGTTAGTTGTCCAAAGGACGTGCCCGCACCATTGCAAAATATGAGATGAACAAAGTCCTGTCAGAAAGAGGCTCACTTATCATTTACCTGGACAAGGTAAGACTGTCTTCCATCTATCCTCTTTTCTGTCTGGCTCCCTTTCTCAAAGTCAAATTCAAATAAGTTTCATTGAGAAGAACATTGAAGTTACATTCATTCATCCATTCTTCATGCTGGCCCAGTGTTGCTTCTCAGTTATATAATCGGGCCGGTAGATACTTCAAGAGAGCTACCTCTTCCAAAATGTAGGAAACTTTACCCTAATTTGTTAGTGGCCAGTCTGCACTCAGTGAGACTGCCCACCATTAAAGGGTCAGTCCACCCAAATGACAAAAACCTCAACATATTTTCACACTTATCTCTAGTGGTATTTATAAATGCGGACAGTTTTGTTTGTGGTACTCACAGATTTTAAACTGACATTTAGAAAATTCAGCTGCAATGTGGCTTTCCAAAACCAACCGACCTCACTGTGAACAGTTGGAACTACATTCTCCCAAAGAAACATTCCCCATGAAAGCTGTTGGCAGCAAGGTCTGCTATTGTGTATGTGCATTTTATGGCCAAAAAAACAGCTGAAATTAAGTTGTGTTTCTCTCACACACACACATACTATACATTTGCTTTACTTCTCTCCATAGGTTTCTCACACACGACCAGAAGAGATCACTTTTAGGATCCATCAGAAGCTGAAAGTGGGCGTCTTACAACCAGCTGCTGTGTCTGTCTATGAATACTATGACCGTGAGTCTCAGAGACACTTAGAAACATATGCGACCTCAGACAGACATACTGTAAATCAACAAATGCTCATGCCTGAACAACAAAATACTTTGTTTGTCAGTGCCTCATTGGACTGTTCCAAAAACATTCATATGAACATTTTCTGATCTGCCAACTCTATGGATAAGGTTTGGTGAAGGAGCAACTTAGCACGTCTTTTTAGCTTGAACACACTCCCGTCGCATATTCATGAGTGTAAATGGGTAATAGGCATTAATATTCAATGTTGTGTTTTTAGCTTGTTCAGTTAATGAAGCTTAACAATTTATACCTTGCTGCAAATAAAATCTACTCTCAAAACAGAGTGGATGGGGATGCATTTACTGTAAGACACATTTTTAAGATATTTAATGCCCATTTGATGTACTGTGATCCTGTGATCAGTCAACACAAAATGTTTTTCAAATATCTTTCTTTCCTGTTGCAGAGACACCTTGTGTGAAGTTCTACCGCCCAGAGAGGAGAAGTGGAGAGCTACTGAGGCTCTGTAGAAATAATGAATGCACATGTGCTGAAGGTAAACAAGATGACCTAAACTGTCTAACAATAAATGAGTTAAATCTGAAACTCTTGAAGGAAAACTCAATGAAAAACGACATCAACATATTGCTTTGAGGACATAATGCATACCATGATCAATGGTTTGGGCCGAAGCCGGGGTGAAGGTAACAAATTGTTACTATAATCTGTTGTAGAGTAAGACTGGGCCAAAACCTAGTATATGGCTGGACCTGGTCCTTGACTTGGTCAGTGTGCTAAATTGTGGGCCAATTGTTACACAGATAGTCGGTGGTAGTGTCTGTAATGTGAATTCCTAAATATCATATGTTCATCTGCAATTTTCTGTAGTAGTCCCAGTAATATTTGTTCTTAAAGTGTACTGAAGTAATACATCACATGACATGGTTAAGCACAAATCAAAAAATTGCATACAGATTGCAACAATACTTTCCACTCATATCTTCAGATGTTTGATTTGAAAGAACTTATAATGAAGCAAATGACAATCAATAATAGTAAATAGTAAAGTTTATTAATTAGTCAGTATGTTATTCAGTTTATACAAGGAGAAAGGTATTGGCATGACATACAGTATCTAATGTTGAAAGTCTTTTTTTTTTTTTTATCAGAGCATGTGTAATAAAAAAATACATGATATAATGGTGTGTAACAATACATACATACCATAGTAGGATGATTAAAAATGATGTAGTTGGGTTGTTAGGAAAGGGGTGAAGATCACATGGAGCATGAAGTTATGTAATTCTTTTCAATATGCTGGTGAATTTAGGTTGTATTATTTCATGTAATTGTTTCAGAGGTTCCTGTAGTATTGTAATCCACTTCTAAGCTGTAAAGAAGGAAGAAAAAAGCAAAAAAGTACCAGCAAGACACATGTACACCAATTTAGATTAACAAAGACGAGACAAATTTGGATGGCATATTTATTCTTCTATCTCAGGTGTAATGGAAATTGGTTTATGATCTGAGTAATGGCAAGTTTTCACTGACATGCTTTTGCACTAATTTGTTGAGTCAGGCTTATGTAGATTTGATCAAGGCATCTACCATGGATCATAGACTGTATATAAATATACATATATACAGTCTTTGGTGTGGATGTAGGGGGACTTGGTTCATACAAGCTAAAGCACAGTTTGATTTGCATGAAATCATCAGTGTCTTATTTACAGTTTCTCCTCATAACGTTGCTTGCCTTCTTCCGGCAGTTTGTTAATATTCTTTGTATCTAAAGTCTGTCGCCATCTATCTACGATACGCCACACAAAATACAACATGGCGGGGACCATTCTGACATAAACTTTGGGTCACTTGAGACCCTCCTACATTTCCTTGCACACATAGAAATTGTAAAACGTAACATTAAACACTTCAATTTCTGGTAAATGTCTACTAGACTTGTATATATGTATATGTATGTATATGTATGTATATGTGTGTGTATAATATATATATATTAGTGCACTACATTTACCGTCCCACATTATTTGAATGTCCAACTACTCAGTGTAAGATAAATGCACTGCATAGTGACCTCAGAAATTCTCACAATTTAACAACAAAGTAGTGTCCATGGCATGTACAATAGTTCTTGTTAACAATCCCACAATGAAATCTATCAATCACATTTGATAGATGCATTGTGTTTGTTTGTGCAACATTTCACCAGTCAGCGATGATGCAAAATGATGACTATTAATAATTCTCAATTTACTGCCCACTACAGAGTGAACCACCTGGTACAGTGTCTGTTATATAGGGAATAGTGAATAAGTGAACAAGGGAGTGATTTTGGACACATTTGTATGGAGGACCGAAACTGCCATAATTAAAAATAAATGAATAAATGACTCAATAAATGAATAGATGACTCAATAAATGAATAGATGACTCAATAAGTAAGTGAATATGCCATTAAATGCACCAACAATAATATTAAAAATAAATGTAGACATTAATTAATTGATAAAATGTGACAAATTTATATTTATGTATTTATGTATGTATTATTTTCCCTTTGCATATAAATCCCCCTATTTAATCTGGCATGAAAACACACTGGTAATAAAAACGATATAAATGATATATATGATATAAATGATCTGATTCTGATAAATGATTGACTATGCCAACAATTTTGATTTTCCTGCCCTTCTGTGTTTTTTTTAAATTAGTAATATTTGTCAGTTTTGCCTAAACAGAGAGCAAGAGATACTAGCAGACACACAAGCAGACAGAGACGAGCAGACACACACAAGCAGCGAGCGAGAGAGAGAGAGAGAGAGAGAGAGAGAGAGAGAGAAAGTTGATTGTAGAAGTGGAAGCCTGGACGCCGGTGTGGGAGCAAGGCATGTATAGTCGATGTATGCACTCTGATGTCGATCAACCAACAGCAAAGGTTGACCCCATGAACCACATTGAAGGACAACCCCCCTCATTTGAATACTGAAGCAGCGTAAAGAAGCAAGTGCACACAGAAATGTAAAAAGACAAAGAAATGTAAAAACACGAAGAAATGTGAAAAGACAAAGAAATGTAAAAGGAAAATACATAATGCATTTATAAATTAAGTGGGAAAGTAAATAAATAGGGGGATTTATATGCAAAGGGCAAATAATACATAAATACAGAAATATCAATTTATGTCACATTTTATCAATTAGTTAATGCCTACATTTATTTTTAATATTATTTTTGGTGCATTTAATGGCAAATTTATCATATCATTTATTCATGTCTTCATTTATTTTTAATTATGGCAGTTTCGGTCCTCCATACTTTGGGACCTTATGTATTTGGGTTAGGTGCTGCTGATTGGACACGAGCAGTTGATTAGTCTGAAGCTTCATAAAAAACAGTGAACAAAAGACAGAAACACACACTACACAGGTTATAACAACAGCTACATGCACATACGTACAGACCTGCCCATGTGCTCGTTCATTTGAGTCATCAGTTGTATACTTATTTTGTGCCTGCTGTGTATTTCCAGAGAACTGTAGTATGCAGAGAAAGGGTGAAATCAGCAATGGTGGGCGGACTGAACAGGCTTGTGAGAGCAACATAGATTTTGGTAAGTGTGTGTGTTTGTAAGTCAGTGACGTGTGTGTGTGTGTGTGTGTGTGTGTGAGAGAGAAAGCAAGTGAGCTAACAATCTGCAACTTGTCTCCTCTCAGTGTTCAAAGTAAGAGTGGAAGAGTTTACAGAAGATTTGTCCATTGACATTTACACAGCACAGATACTGGACGTCATGATGGAAGGTGGGTATTAATCTCCTCTTTCATTTATGGCCATTTTCCATCCTTTCCTTTCTATAATGTTTCTAGGCAGACAGAAAAATGTCTGCTGAAGGAGTATGTCAGAAACAATTTAATGCTGTGCATGTAGTTATGTTATAATTACAGTAAGTTACGATGTACATAAACAGAGGTTAGTGGAAGTCAGCAAGGATGGCGGGCATTTATCTCCTTTGAACTATGTGAACTGTCTGACCTTTAATTTTCTCTACAGTAATGTTCATTAAAGACTGTTTTTCCAGACAGGCAGAAAAGTTACAACCCATTTGTGCATGACTTGATGGAGAATGTGTTTGAGTAATGCAGTAATGCTCCTATATGAAACCTGTTATGTAGTTAAATGTTCTCTTGAATTCTTTTCTCCTACTATATATTGTAATTACAGGAATGTATGACACGAGTACTCGGGGTAAACAACGCACATTCCTCAGTTTTCAGCACTGCAGAGCAGCTTTAGATCTGAGAACAGACAAAACCTACCTTATCATGGGCACATCCAAAGATATTCACAAAGACGAACAGAGTCAATCGTGAGTTTGTTCTTTGTGTGTGTGTGTGTCCCTTGTAATATTGTCACTATTTAAACAATTTTACTGTTTCCCTGCTTTCTATCATACTGTGTACACTATGTGCAAAATGGCGACGTGAGATAGGATATAGATCAGACTATGTTTTGGTTCTCACACGTTCATTCTCAGCACAATGTCTAAGACCCAGTTTCTACAAAAATAACAACTGGCTTTGAACTGCCTCATTTGAATGAGGTCATTTGTCCTAAATACCAAACAAACAGGCAAGCTGAATTTTAAGGTCAGGAAAATATCTGTCGCTGTGTGTACTGGTCACAGTGTAATGCAAATAGAGCTCTGAATGCACTGTTTTTATGTGAGGCGGGAAGACATATTTGTACCAGCTATGATATTTCTATATATTTAATTTCATTCCAATATGTTATAGATTGCAGAAAGGATTATAACAGTGACCTTGAATAATTCTATTTCCCTATGAACAAATACCTGGCCAGACCATTTTTCACTTTGCTCTCCTCAGGTATCGGTATGTACTCGGTGAGAGAACCTGGATCGAGTACTGGCCCACAGAAGCAGAGTGTAACACTGTGGAACACAGACCTACCTGTCTGGGCATGGAGGAGCTGGTCAGCCAGCTCATAGTCTTTGGATGTCCACAGTAATGAAACTGAAGAAAATAAAATGCTGTTGTTAATTGTTTTATTTTGCATTATTCTTATTATGCAAAACTTTGATTGCAATGAGATATGGGATGCAGAACTTACATTTTAATCAACAGAATCTACGTTAGTGTAACAGTCTTTATCTCATGGTCTGCATCTTATATTGAGGTCCTGTAGTTGACATCACAGCCTCCAACAGCCGCTAAACTGGCGGGCAGAAAACGCTGCTCAGTTTTGTGACCGCATTAGTACTGATTGCTGTAGCTAGTTTCACGTGAGATAATGTTAACAAAGTAACTTTCCACTGTTCTTAAATCTTTACACTGGCTTCCTGTTACTTATACAATAGAATAGAGTGCTGCTGCTAGTTTATAAACCACTCAATAATCTTGAGCCAAAATACATCTCTCATCTTCTTGAATATAAACGCAGTAGGGCACTTAAATCTTTAGGAATCAATCAACTGGTTGTACCTCGAGTCAGAACCAAACAGGGTGAAGCTGCTTTTAGCTACTATGCTGCACATGGATGGAACCAACTTCCTGAAGATCTCAAATGCGCCCCAACTTTAGCCACTTTCAAAACGAAATTAAAAACACTGCAGAATCAATATACTCAGACAAGCCACACAAGTGAGATTTGTTTTATTGGAAGCAGGGATGCTGGAAGTCAGAGTTAGTGGTGCTGAGAAAGTGTTATGATCACGGGTGGGGAACGAGAGTCTGTCTGGAGGGGAATGTTCTTTGAACTGAGCCAAACCTTCTGCCCTAGTTGGTAAACAGGGGCAGGGACATGATGACGGTCAGCGATCTGCTGATTGCGGGCCGAGGAGCGGAGCAGCGCTCCTCCAGACCTTATGTCTGGAGGAATGCCGATTCTAGGTCCTGATTGGCTCTCTGTGTCTGCCCGTTGGACTGCGGATGGTAGCCAGACGACAGACTCACCGAAGCCCCCAGAGCCTGACAGAAAGTCTTCCACACTTGGGAAGTGAACTGGGGCCCTTGGTCCAAGACGATGTCCGACGGGATGCCATGCATCGCAACACATGCTGGACCAGTAACTCTGCCGTCTCCAACGCTGTGAGGAGTTTAGGGAGAGCCACAAAATGCACTGCCTTGGAAAATCTGTCTACCACAGTAAGTATCACCATGTTACTTGATGAGGGTGGTAGACCAGTCACAAAATCCAAGGCAATGTGGGACTATGGGCGACCTGGAACCGGCAGGGGACGGAGCAGACCGGCTGGTGGTCGATGACTGGCTTTGCCCCGAGAACACACGGTGCATGCTGCCATGAAAACACGGGTGTCACCATCCATAGTTGGCCACCAAAAGTGGCGTTTCAGAAGGGATAGGGTGCAGCTGATACCGGGGTGGCAAGCAAAACGGGATTCATGCGCCCACTGGAGGACCTCGGAACGAGTCGGGCACAAAAAGACAGTTAGGTGGACCAGTACCTGGATCTGGTTGAGCCTGCTGAGCCGCCCTCACCACAGACTCAATTCTCCAACCCACAGCTGCGACCACACAAGATAAGGGGATAGTAGTGTCGGGACTGGTAGGAGCCTCATCCGGGACATACTGACGAGAGAGGCTGTCTGGTTTCACATTCTTGGTACTGGGACGGTAGGTAAGGGTAAAGCTGAAGCGACCAAAAAACAATGCCCACCGGGCTTGGCAGGGGTTAAGGCATTTGGCCGTTTGAATGTATGAAGTTTTTAATGGTCAGTCCAGACAATGAATGGGATAGCTGCCCCCTCCAACCAGTGCCTCCACTCTTCCAGGGCGAGCTTGACGGCCAGAAACTCGCGGTTCCCAACGTCATAGTTTCTTTCAGCAGGAGACAGCTAACGGGAGAAGAACGCACAGGAGTGGAGCTTCAGGTCCGAGGGAGAACGCTGAGAGAGAACTGCCCCCACCCCGGTGTCTGAGGCATCCACTTCCACGATGAACTGACGGGAGGTGTCAGGGTGAACCAGGATTGGAGCTGAGGTGAACCGCCTGTTGAGCTTGGCAAAGGCTGCGTCCGCCTCCGGGGTCCACCTGAGAAGGGAGGCAGAAGTAGTGAGTCTGGTGAGGGGTAAAGCCACTTTACTGTAATCCCTAATGAAGCTCCGGTAGAAGTTTGCAAAACCAAGGAACCTCTGTAGCTGATTAACTGACGATGGTTTTGGCCAATCCACCACTGCCTGGATCTTTGCAGGATCCGTCTGTACCTGCCCGTGCCCCAAAATGTAACCCGGAAAGAAACTGAGTTAGCATAAAACTCACATTTCTCAGCCTTTACAAACAGTTTGTTAGCCAAAAGTCTTTGTAGGACTAGTCTCACGTGGTTGGCGTGTTCCTCCAAGGTCTGGGAGTAGACGAGGATGTCATCCAGATACACGAACACGAAACTACTACTACGAACACGAAACTACTACTGCCTTTTTTAATCGTAGCCACGATTAAAAAAGGCAGTAGTGATAAGCGTTTAACTGGGTCCAGGCTATCTTCTGTGCTGAACACGATGACGATGATGAAGCATATTTCTTGATTTCTGGGTCTTCTTCTGTCACTGAATCCTTTTGATCCAGTTGTTTTGGCCACTCACTTTCTGGTTTCAGCAAACATGCTGGGCATTGGCTCCAAATTGCTTTGGATGAACTTCACATCTGTCAACCCTCGAGAAGCCTGGTTCGCTGGATTTAACGCTGAGTTGACATAACGCCATTGGGTAGGCTGAGAATGTTCCCTTATTGTGGTAACTCTGTTGGCCACAAACGTTTTGAAGCAAGTGTTTTCATTTGAAAGGTACCTGAGCACTGTAGTGCTGTCAGACTAAAAGACAGATTCCTGTAACAGCAACAATAGCTGTTGTTAGTTCCAGTCTTGTGACATGCTTCAGTGGTGTCACTCTTGATTTTCCTATAAGGACAGAACAGTGTTTTTTGTTCTCCTGGATGGTTTACAAAATGTAGGAAGCAGTGGCATAGCCATCCTCACTGGCATCAGCAAAATGGTGCAGCTGTGCTGCCTGTGTGGGTCCAAACCCTTCTGGCTTGATGCATCTGGGTACGCTAAATCCTGCTAAAATCTCTAGGTTTGACAGCCATTCACGGCATCTTTTTGCATGTCCATTTCCTATCTCTTCATCCCAGCCATGCTTCATTTTGCATAGGTCTCGCAAGATTAGTTTCACTGGCAACATGAGTGGTGCCAAAAATCCAAGAGGGTCATAAATAGAACTAACTGTGGACAGTATTCCACGTCTAGTGACAGGCTTGTCTTGCACGTTTATCTGGAACCTGAAGTTGTCAGTCTCTGTGCACCACTGAGATCACAAAATCGTCCTTAACTTGGAGCTATTAGCTATGATGTAACTAGCAGCATAACTAAAGGAGCATTTCAACATTTATTCTACTATGTCACTACATACATCTTATCAACTCTTAATATGGCTCTTACAACACTGTAACACTCACAATGGACAGTAAAAAAAGGATCAAAACAATGCAGCAGAACCAGAAATATCATCTTTTTTTAGTCCACACATTCTTCTTCCTTGTCAAAACCTCACAATGCAACTCAACTGCTAACAGTTCGGTCGGAGATTCAGGTATGTTAGCAGGCTACAGAGGTCGGGTAATCTCACTTCTGTTTAACTCCACACCCCCAGACTTGTAGTCTTCAGCAGCAACCGATGCTGTGTCAGGTGACATCACTTTGAGGCAATCTATCTAGAGCCACAAAGGGCTGTATAGAACATTTTCACATGTGCAGTAGTACTCCCCAACACCTGTAAACAGACTTTGATGTGTAAATTGGCATTGCAGAAGAAGATGAAAATGTTCCCTGGACACTGATGATGCCACCTCTGGTATAGTTCAAATAATAATGCAGGTCAAATTAAATATTGAAGACGTTTAGAAACATCACACAGACTTCCTTGTGAGTCTTAAACAGGAATCAGGAAACAGCTCAGACACCCAGAAGCTTCTGAATTTGATGAAAGCGTTCCACCAGGTGCTGTTCCTGTTTCCAGGTCCCATCCTGAAGACACCCAAAGGTCTAATCAAGGAGCAATCTTCTAAGATAGATTCTGGCAGTATCGGGAATGATTTTGACAGTTTGTTTTATAAATTAGACCTAACACAGGAATGTGCAACACATATGGAAAAAACACTGGAAAATTGTATGTGGTGCTGCAGTGGTGTGTTCAGGAGCTCTCCCATTGCTAGAAAACAATCACACCTGACCTAAAAATAAGGTGAAATGGAAGGTAGTGTGAGGTTAATTCCTTTTTGTAATCATGTGTTTTTTTTCCAATATGATCATGCTTTTGCGAGTATGGTGTCTTGTGTACCCACCAGAATATTGCAATGTTTAAGAAACTAAATTCAAGTAAACTCATTATAAAAGAGTTTAGTCTGGAGGGGGGTTGAGACCTCTCCTGTGTATGTGTATGTTGACAATGTATCTGCACAACAACAGGATATATGTGTGGAGGGGTTTAAGGAGTAGGTGCCAGTGACGGATGTTTGAGATGTTTTGCTGTACGAAGGATAAGAGAAGACCAATGTCTCTTAAGTCAAGAAAATGTCATGTCCAAGTAAAGAAAGGTTGAATAACACCTTGGGCAAAATCATGAGAGACTGCCTCTCCTCAGTCATATCTGTGATGATTGACGACTGCAAATATGAGTACTGTGTCATCTGGTAGGCTATTTGAGTACCGCCTCTCGTCTGTACTAAACAGGAACTGATTTTTTAGTTTCCACGAGAAGTGAAATATCTCTACATCTGCTACATTTATTGCCTAACTGCCTCCGTTATTCTGGATTTACATTTTGACCTGTTGTTTAACAAATGAACATATGGGGGCAGCAGCACGCCACGATGAAGCGTGCATGTCAGAAAATAAAGCCGGCGAAGAAGAAGATGTGACGTACTTCCTGTAGCCTAGCCGCGGCCGGGTCAAGTCGGTGTTATCGGAGAATAAAAGAATCAAACTCCAGCTTTCATCCTGGAAGACGGACAACGACGAAGCGTGTGAGCCAACCCGGGAACACAGCGACAGTGAAGTGCCGAGTGACTCATTAAAGTTTGTTCACGTAAGAGAAAGGCTAGTCCTCTCGGTCGAGGTGCCTCAGAAGAGACCGCTATGGCCAAGGTGCAAGTGTTAAATGTTGCTGTGCTGGACAACCCGAGCCCGTTTGGAAATCCGTTTCAGTTTGAAATAACGTTTGAATGCATGGAGGACTTGCCGGAAGGTTGGTATTGTTTTCAGCTAACGTGTAATGTTAATACTAGTTAACTTACTGTTTGTTAGTTCTACAATGTCGGCTACCTCTCCGGGCGCATCCTGCTTAAGTGGTAAATTGCAGATAGATGGTGCGTCGTGAGTAATTGATAAGCACGCTGTTTTGTTCGTGACATTTCATTTGACAAGTTGTTGAAAATTGGCGCTGGCGCGTTTGGGCTCAGCGCCCCGCCTCCTGACTGCGGCGATTGGCTGGCGGACATTCTCCTGAGATTTTTTTCGAGATGCTGATTGGTTGATCACGTTATGTTACCGTAGCAACAGACAAGCTCAACGAGTTGCCGCGAACCGCGGGGAGAGACGACAGGGAAGCAGCAGCAGCATGTTTACCTGTGCTGACATCAACTGTGCAGCTGTACACAAAGGAAATGTCGTGTGCCATCAACCTGTGTATTGATTGGCACATGTACTGACAACACAGCACTGTCGGCTAATATGAAGCAATATCAATCAGTCTATTATTACTTTTTTTACTGTTGATATTTGGCCATTGGTTGAACTAGTTTTGTTATCTATTTTTTTTGAGATTATGTAACTTAATATGACAAAATTACCAGCTAAATTACTAAGTATTAAAACAACTGTCGTGTTCTTGTGTTTCTTACATTTCTGTTAGCCAAGACTAAGAAGCTGACTCCTAAAAATGTGTGTTTGCTTTATAATCGGCCAATATGAGTGAATCCGTACTACTATTGCAAATAGGGACCCCACATTACATTTTTTTTAGTTATGTTAGCACCCCGGATGAAATTCTATTAATCTCCGCAGCAGATATTCCCAAATCTGGGTTAAGAAAACTGATCCATTTTGCCAGGCTAGATACCATTTAGGAATGCACCAATCCGACTTTCTCTCCTGATACCAACTCCAATAACGGAACTCAAGTTATCTGTCAATACTGATTCCCGATGCCACACCAGAGGCCTGTTCTACAAAGCAAGTTCAACATACCCAGGATCTCTTTACATTATCTGGCTTCACTGAGCCTAACAGCTGCGATCACGCCAAGCGGACACACGACGCTGGTTATCAACTCTGTAAGTCATCCCAGGTTTTCCCAATCTAGCCATGAGCGCGTTCACATGAAAGAGGCGGGGTTTGCAGCATATGACCAATCACAAACATGACAGGTGTACTGGCAGCAGAGCGGCATACTTTACAATTGAAGACCAAACTGTAACATTAGAGATATACGAAGAATTTAAACACATCATCCAGGCTAAAAGCAACACAACTGCAGCTGCTGAATGTAGGAAAGACAGCTGGACTGTGTGAATGTGTTAACAGGCTTATATTATCTGCCCCGTCAGTCGTATTCCATTAAGTTAATGTGCCAATTGTATCCTTATTCTTTCAGCTGCAACGCCGGCATTGTCAAACGGACTTGGAGCAAATAAAAATAAATCTAAAAACATTATTCAAAGCGATAAATAGGCATATATTATAAGTTATATAATATATACAGTTCCTCTCACAATCTGCGCACCGAGATCCATGGGATTTTCTATTGGTGATGCCATTTTCCAAGACAATTGAGGTAGGCGGTGCTTTTATATTCGTTGTTATCTCCAACATAACCTGCTTCGGAGCAGGTTAGGCATGCAGCACAAGTTACCATGGCGATTTTTCCCAGTAAGAAGTAAACCACCGTCGTAGTACTGAAAACCCAGAGTTAAACCTGAAGTTACCTTGATAACACCAAATCCTGCTTCATAGGATTCACAGGCCTCTGTTCTCTATTTATTTGTTTATTTATTTTTACAAAGTTAACTGTGGAAGTCAATGACACTCATTTTGTTTTTAAAAGTCATATCACACACAGGTCTGAGAGGAGAATCGGGCATTGGTAATACACTGAAGATGTTCTGTTGTAGATACTTAAAAATAAATTCAAGTGGTGTGGTTCAAAATATTCTCCATTTTCTGCTTTTCATTTATGTATAAAACTGCTGGCTTGCTTGGATACCTCCAAGCAGTGTCTAGAGAAGGAGCTAATGCCCATTCATCAATATCACATTATCTGCGTGTAAACTAGGGCTGCCACAAACGATTATTTTGATAATCGACTAGTCACCGATTATTTTTGCGATTAGTTGACTAATCGGATCATACCTAAATTGCAGCGTATCGCACCAGCATGCAGCTGCTCTTATATAACCATCATTAGCTTCCAGCTTGAAGTGTTTAAGGTGTGTGCTAACTAAAAAATAAAGACAATTAAGACGACAGTCCATTCAACTTTTAATGAACTTTGCAGCTTGTAGCAGCTTCATCGCCAACCATGGACAGGGGTCTCATGTCCGTCACCAACATGTTCCAGATTGCTTCAGTCAGGACATTTACCTGCCCAGGTGTGCATGTTGTTGCCTTGGTAACAAAGTTGTCCATTGAAGAGGAACGTATTTGTTTAGCACTGTAACGTAGCGTTATAAAACATTAGCGTTATCACATTTCCTATTCAAACATGACATCACTGTTATAACGTTACAGCAAACGCATAACATACGTGTGCTAAGGCTGATGAAATCGTCATCGTTAATTTTAACGTTTACAGCTATCAATACAAGTCAGTAGCTCACTGTTGATGTTAATGTTAGCAGCTAACTGTCCCTCTTCGTCAGAAATTGAATCAGATTCAGCCACAACAACGTGCTTTCTTTTCAAATGCTCGTGCATCGCTGTAGTGCTCCCATGGAAGGCAAGTTCTGCCTTGCAGATTTTGCATTGCACATTCTTTTCATTTCTTTTGATAAAATGCTCTGTTTGCGGCTAGCCATGATACTGTTGATACTGGGCACAACTTCTCCGGTGACATCACGGCTGACCCCGATTACCACTACTGCGCATGTGCGTCAAGGACAGAAAGGCAGACAAGGCAGCGGAAGCTACAGCGGCAGTTTTGAGAGAAAAACAAAGCTTCAAAAAATAATCGACATTGATTATTAAATTAGTCGTCGACAATTTTGATAGTCGACGTAATCGTGACTAGTCGACTAATCTTGGCAGCCCTAGTGTAAACTCACATTCCTTTAACAGAACTACACCTTTTAAATCTCACTATTGTGTGTACTGTTAGATCTGGAGTGGAAAATCATCTATGTGGGTTCAGCTGAGAGCGAGGAATATGACCAGGTTCTGGACTCTGTTCTAGTTGGCCCGGTACCGGCTGGCAGACACATGTTTGTGTTTCAAGTGAGTAAGCTGTGGTCACATGTTACCTCTCATTCTGTTTCAAAATACAGCTAGATCACAGAATCTACTGAATACTAGGACTAAAAATCTAAGAAATGTAGGTAAATGTATGTGATTTCCCTGGTGTGGTTCTTCATTTTGTTTGGTGCTGCATTAATTCTGATCTGATTTCTTCCTCTTTGTGTTCCTGTCTGCCCCCCCAGGCTGATGCTCCTAACACAGGGCTGATTCCAGAGAGTGATGCTGTAGGAGTGACTGTGGTCCTTATAACGTGCACCTACCGTGGACAGGAGTTCATCCGTATCGGCTACTATGTCAACAATGAATACACAGACCCTGAACTACGGGAAAACCCACCTCTCAAACCAGACTACACTCAGGTAACACACACACACACACACACACACACCCCGTTAGGATTAGAATGTAGGGGACCTGCTCGCAACAATCTGTACTTACAGGACTGAATTACAAAACAGATCTCGTGTATTATTTTTATGTCATTTCCAAAGAATTTCTGCAATACCTGAGCTGCAGATAACTTAAACGTGGTACAGTACATGGGCCATGCTTGTGAAAAGGGTCTATTGAAATATACACTGTTTTTTACTGCCCTCTGCTGCTCTGAAATTGAAGTTACAGGCAACAGTAGCATCAAGAAATAAGTATAACATGTTTAGAGCAAAAAAAATTATATATATATAAATATAAATATAAATAAATATATATAAATAAAAAATAAATAAATATATAAATAAATAAAATAAAATAAAAATAAAAAATATATATATATATATATATATATATATATATATAAATATATAAATATAAAATTTCTAAAGGAGATATCAGGTCAGGCACTATGTAGGTGTATTTTATAATTTCAGCAGTGGTATCAACAAAATCTAAATTATATATTAATCCATAATAAGGAGGCTTCCTAGTACAATAGTGTTAAAATGTATATTTTCTGCCTCATCCTATTCAGTCTTAATTATTCCACCAATCCAACACAAAATCACTATTTTCACTGTTGATAGAATTTTTGTAACCAGTTGTTTCAACAAGGCGATGACCCATGACTCTGACCGAGAACATGCATTTGTATGAAAGCTTTCAGACAAGTAGATAAAATAGTCAAGATTAAACAATAATAGAATGTGTACTTTATTGCATTAGGACACTGTTCTAGTGCTGAGATTATCAGTCAATTAATTGATTGACAGAAAATTTTTATAATCTATTAATTAAGTTATTTATTGAGGAAAAATAACACACATTCACTAGTTCTTGCTTCTCCAATGTGAGAATTTTCTGATTTTCTCTGTTTATGTCATTGAATATCTTTTTGGTTTTGTACTGTTGGTCAGATATCCATCCATCCATTATCTATACTGCTTATTCTTAGAAGGTCGCAAGAGGCGGGTTACACCCTGGACAGGTCGCCACTCAGTCACAGGGCTGACAAATGTAGAATCATCAATTAACCTAACCTGCATGTCTTTGGATGGTGGGAGGAAGCCGGAGTACTCGGAGAGAACCCACGCAGACATGGAGAGAACATGCAAACTCCACACAGAAGGGCCCCAGCTGGGTTTCAACCCAGAACCCTCTTGCTCTGAGGCGACAGTGCCGACCACTGCACCTGTTGGTCAGACAAAATAAGCAATTTGAAGACCATGCCTTGTGCCCTCTGAAATTGTAATGGGCATTCTGCACTATTTAAGTGACATTTAAAAGATATGAGGGTTAATGGATTGATCATAAAAATAATAGATTAATTGATAATAAAAATGATCATCAATTGCAGCCCTATACCTCCAAACTCCCACCCCCTTCTAAAGCGAGTCTCTGTATCATAAGCCTTGACCAAACAGTCTAAAAAGCTGAAACACAACACTGAGGTTTTCTGTTTATCTTCTAAGGCAGGCCTGAGGAGTATGCCACTTTAGCAAAGATAAAAATACTCACTCAGCTTTTAAAGAATTATATAAAAGTTGTGATACGTCTTCTCATGTTGTCCCTGCTTCCTGTTAATGTCCTGTGGAGAAGCTTTCTGAAATCAGAGAAAATAATCCATGTGCAGCCATCAAGGTTATCTCAGTTTGGGTTTGGAGACTACAAATGTTTTATGGAAAGCCAAACGGAAAAGATGCAAGATAACTCCATTATGGAAAGTGTTTGTGGAACTTAACCCATATTTGGGACTAAAAGTCAGAGTAGCCTGACAACCGCTGCTTTCATTTGGAGCATTCATCATAAACGGTAATTCTGTCCGATGTTGCTTTCATTTTCTCAGCTCCAGAGGAATATTTTGGCCTCCAACCCCCGTGTCACCCGCTTCCATATCAACTGGGAGGGCTTGTCAGACAAGATGGAGGACAGCGAGAACGTTGACCCATCCCCCAACATCAGCTGCATGCTCCCTCCCTCCTGTGCACCAGGAAAGATGCCACCTCTCGGACTGATGCCGGACAACTCCATGGACTGCATGTAAAGAATCATCAGATTAAAATAATGGACAAGCAGCTCTTCTTATCTGTACACTCACCCACATCGCAAACACACATTTGGACAGGGAGGCCATGGATATATCTACATAACATGTGGACATTAACAGGAAGCCGGGACATTCTTTTTATACAGCACACGCAAATGTGATGGATCTGGCACACTTTTTCTTTCTTGTTCACTCTAACTTTCAACACACACACGCACGCACACAACCAGCATTGCCTTATTTTACCGTATCTCTGTCTTGGATGGTGTTGAAGCTGAGCCATAGAAAGTTTGAGTTATCAGGGGTGGGGCGATCTTAACGCAGGACCACCATATCCTCACAGCTCTGAGACTTGCAAGTCATACTCATACACTGATGTTGACCTGTTTTGGTACCCATACTGTGCTGTTCATTTTGTCCTCTTAAGCGCAGATCAAAGTTATGGGCAGTGCTTTGTATGTCAGAATAGATGTAGCACTAGCTGCGTATAGTGAAGCATTTCATTGTTCTGAAGGTTTGTCTCATCTGATGGGAATTTGTAGCATGGAGTACTTTAAAATATGGGCCATGTTCAGGGGCCTGTTGCAAGACGTAGCTTTACTTACTGTTAGCTGGATAGCGTATGCAGAGTGCACCCTTGTACTTGCAAGTTTTACCCTTGAGTTATCTAGACAACTCAGTAAACCTGCTTCAACAAACAGGCCCCAGTTCACGTAATGTTCTTTAAAATGTTACATAAGATGTCTGTAATTATGCACAAAACATGTAGGTAAAGGAGACAAAGGAGAAATGGATGTCATGTTGCAGTCAAGTGGTTTGGATGATTTAAGCATACTGTAAATTATGTTTTCCCAGCGCTTATTTGTCTTCAAGATGAGAAGACATTTTCTTTTTGTACTTTCTATATATTCTCTGCCCCAGCATTTGTAACAACAACGATGGGGTTAATAAAGTTTGTTTTGTGGACCTTGTGCTGCTTACTGGTAATCGCCACATCTTACTTTCACAGCTGCTTTCCACCTTGACTAGTGAGGAAGGAGGCACAGCAACAGCAGCGAGACTCCGCATGTGTGTGCGTGCCCAGCAGCTCATTCTTTCCCCTCCCCACTCTGGCTCCTTTCTTTTTTCCAATTTCATTCATAAAATGCAGCAGCATCACTCTGCCATTTTCACTCTAGCCTCATGTTGCTAGGCAACTGCAGCACGAAAAGGAGGGGGACTGTCTGCTCTCACCCATTTTATCTCTTCTTAGTTGAAGGGACTAACCCCTCTGTCCATCCATCTGTTATCTCTGTCTACTTCTTACATGTCTGCACAGTTTAGCAAGACCTGCTGAAAAAAATGGGGTTATAATAGCTAGAGGCCAGGTTTTTAAAAAAAAAAAGCAGGAGTCTGGCATGTGAAACGGTGCATATTCATATTTGGCATCAATATCCATATGCAGAATCGTTTGCCCTGCCCTCGGATAGCTGCCTGTAGTAGTGCTCAAATCAGTAGTCGATGGACAGCAAATTAATGGAATAATTGTGATAATTGATTAAGTCATTCTCAAGGAAAAATGCCAAAGATTTGATGGTACCAGCTTCTCAAATGTGAGGGTTTGCTGCTTTTCTGTTTTATATCGCTGTAAATTGAATATCTTTTGGTTTCAGTCTGTTGGGTAGACAAAAAAAGCAATTTAAGGACGTCAACCTTTGCTTTGGGAAATTGGGATGGGCATTTTGTTTACTATTTTCTCACATTTTACAGATGATACGATGTAATCATTAAAAATATCTGACAATGAAAACAAGTTAATTGCAGCCCAAGACTAGTTTTGATATCCAGATGTGCCAGAGAAATGACGAATGATGACTAATGATTAACTTGACAGTGACACAGACACCCTAAATATCAGGCAAGCACTCACAATAATTGTTTAGAGCTTCTATAATCATGTTCAGAAGATGTCACATAAATGTAGGGCTAATTATCCAACAAAGTGTATCTTATACAGCTGTGGTAGTTTTGGCACCTTTTACATAATATAGTAGGTGTCTGTAGAGCCCTAATATGATGGTGTCAGGCCCTGCAGTAGCTGTAGGGATCTCCTATTTATAGCTTGGGTGTTTGTTCATGGGCCAGGGGTCCTTTTCAAATTTCGATTGTTTTATTATTGAAATTAGATATTCAGATGCAAATCTATGTGAAATCGTGCATTTTGAGTATCCTAATAATAAGGGACTGTGTAGGTACACCAGGTGTGGGCCGAGGATGACAGAGATGCTGTTGAAGGAGGTTGAAGGTCGTTGCTACACAGACAGTATGTGGCTCTGCCTGTTTTCATCCAATACCGATTGTAAAAAGATTCTTTTATTTCCTGTGATTCATTTCCCACCAGATAAACTCTTCCCTCTGTTTAGAAGTCTTGCCAGCCAGACCGCGCCGCGCGTGCGTTAAATTTCTGACCAACATTTCTAAAAATAGCCCGCGGTTGACGTCACTTAGCCAAACGTGTATCAGTCGCTTGGCGGCGGCGGCGGCGGCGGTGAAGGGGGTGAAAGAGCGGAGGGGGGCATTCTTGTCAACCGCTGCTGACAGCCAATAGATATCCTCGCATTCAGCGAGATTCCCACGGTTCGGCCGCGCCGAGCCAATGGAGGAGAGAAACCGGAGAAAGTGGGCGCGTACGTCGTCGGGAGGAAAATAATCGGTGACGTTCCCCTCGCTTGCTTTTTGTAGGGCGGCGGGACGCTGCCGTTTTTGACGGATTGCGAAGGGCCAATCAGAGCGCTCCGTGGGAAAGCGCCGCAGAGAGGTGGCCAATCCGTAGCCTCGCTCTAGCTGTCAATCAACCCAGGTTCTGCCGAGTAGGCGGGACGTTCGGTCGGCTGTAGTTCCGTCATTTCGCTCGTCTCCGAGGCTACAGGGGGCCAATGTTGATTTGGGCGAATTCCCGTCGTTGTCGGACCCCGCCGAGGTTTAATTTTTAAAAGCTGGGTTCGGAAACGAAAAGTGGCAGGCTTTCGACTGAGAACATTGCATCTCCGCCGTCGGTATTGCTGTTTTTTTTGGGCTGGGGGAGAGGTGGGGATCCGGGGGGCCTCGTTTGGAGGGGGCTGCAAGGAGGGAAAGGAGAAGACTGGATCCTCCGCGTTCAGGCCAGCTGCGCCAGGTCGGCCTGACAGTCCAGTGAAGCCCCAGCGACCGAGATACCACAACGACAGCTCCCCGTGGATTTAAGCCCGATATCGGTCGCCGGTTGTTGATGACCGCGGAGTGAGAGAGCCCGCTGCACTACCCCGTCTCGCCGTGGCACCGCATCAGCAGCTGTCAGGCTATTAAAGATCAAGACCTCGGAATTAACGCTTGGTACCTGTTACCGCTGGATTTAGGAAATACCGTTCAGACCTAATCGAGCTTAGACCGGCTTGAGGAGGCTGCAGGGCGTCCAAAAAGCCACGGATCGCCCGTTGACAAGTTGTCATCATGGGCAACGCGCCCACGGCCAGGAAGGGCAGCGAGATGGAAAGCGGTGGGTACCGTCGCCAGTAAACATCACTCCCGAGCAGCCCCTGCTCGGTTACACAGCCTCATGAAATGATCAGAGGCGATGTGGTACAGCAAGATATGTTAGCTTTACATAACAAGCCATACACTGTTAATTAGAGGCCTGTCCCTGCTTTCCAATTCATTAAGATTCACTCGGAAACCGATTAGCTTGTGCCATGCAAGCTTCCAAGAACCTAAATGTGATGAATTTCTTATTCAGGAGCATTATATGTACATATAGATGAAGGCTCAGAAGTATTGTTCAGTTCTTGACCTTTTTCATTTGATCTAGTGGATGCTAAGGGAAGATGAAGCAGGATGTAGTGCTGTTTCCATAGCCAAATCTTTGTACGAGCTGCAAAACAGCCAACAGCAACTGTAAGCTGCAAGCATCTTGGCATATTCACTTTACTGAAATATTGGCAATATCACAACATGCTACTCAGACTGTGTGGGTGAGCTGAATCTAATCTATGTCGGGACTGTTTTGTTTAGTAAACCCATAAAAGTCTGCAGCTTTGGCTGAGCTGGTTTGAGTGTGTCTGCTGTTCTTTAAGTCTAATGTAAGGTTACTGTTATGCAGAAGGATGAGGGTATGCTAATGTCAGAGGTCACTGGACTGGTATTTATTGGACTAGTTATTTACTAAGGCTTTTGTTTTTACCAGGGCATAAAAGTACCAACTAATTTTGTCATTTCTAGCAGCAGTGAGGCATAAAAAATAGGTATGTGTCGTGTGTTTAGCTCATACTCAAGTCAGTCTGGGTATTGGCTGGCTGTGCCGGATACTATACACATTCCACGAGTGTGTGTGTGTGTGTGTGTGTGTGTGCTGCAACCGTTCTTCGCTATTGAAACAGTGTCCTGTCAACCAGATATGCTTTTCAACAAACAACTTAAAAAGGCGACGGAGTGTACCCGAGTTTCATACATTCACACCTGGGAGCTGCCAGGTACAAACACATGTCATGTACTCTTGGTCTCTGAGCAGCTTTTCCTGTGTAGATGAGGCTTTGGTGCCTTGCTCAAGAGCGAGTAGTTGCTTAAGTGTTCCTAGTTCACTTACCTCAACCACGTTTTCCCAGCAGGATGTAACCCATGACCTGTTGGAGAAAATTAGGAAATATTTAATGTCAAGCCTAAGCGTTAACCAGTGCTTTTTTCCTGACCTGGCAGTTAATTCATTTAAAATTATTATTTGTTCTGTTATTTTCAAGTTTTCTTCAATTATTTTGGTTTCCTCTCTCCTGAAAGGGGCACTGCAGCGATGTAGTATTGCACATCCATAAAGTTGGGGAGCTCATATAAGACAGATAAAAATGGCCAAAATCGAAGCAGCAGAAATGTTCTGATTTTTAGTCCCTAGTATGAGTGAATATTAAAAAATCCTGGATCCTACAATTCCCATAATGCATGTGTAAAATCGTTGGAGTGCCCCTTTAAGATTATTCTGGATGCGGTATGTAAAGAATCAGCACAGTTGGTGATACTGAGGCTCATTCTTCGGCCTTCAGATGTCTCCAATGGACTTGAATTGACTACCTGAACAGCACGTCCTTACAAACTGATTGATTACAAACTGACACACTGATCATGTCTTCCTATTTGGGGCATCTGTGTTAGTTGTGAGTAGTTGATTTTAAGGTGACACAACAAAGTTTAATCTCAAACAATATAACTGAGTTCGTCCCAGTGAGCTGAGGTGCATACCATGTAACTACTTGTGTTTGAAACCGGCTTGGCACCTGTTTGCATGTCATCCTTGTCTCATTCTCAGTTTTTCCTCCTTCTATGTTCCTCCTTCTATGTATCTGTCAAAGTCCAGGAATGATCAAACAAGGAAAACCATGTATTTAAAACAAGTATTCTTAAAATGTAAGCGAGATGTAAACTGCATTAACTGGGCTATATTTCTTAAAAAACACCGGCTCTCTACAGTCAATTTCAGAAAACGTAGGAGGCATCCTACTATTTCTTCTTTCACTTTTTACACACACACACACACACACACACACCACACCACTAAACTGTTTTTGTGGTTTTGTCTTCCACAGTCAAGGAGTTCCTTGCTAAAGCCAAAGAGGACTTTCTCAAGAAGTGGGAGAACCCTGCACAGGTTAGTGTTTGGATGTATGTGTGTTCATCTAACACAATAGGAATGTGACATATATTTTCTCGATTGTAATTGTAATCAGCTTTTTTTAAGCCTGCATACAATCATGTAGGAGCTTTTCAATCCAAGTCTGTGTGTGAAGAGTTTTATTGAATGTGAAGCATAGCATTGAACATTAAATGTATTATTTTACACAGGATTTAGACCCCTAAATGTAAAGGACATATTTTAGACACACAGATAAGAATATTAAATACACAAAGCATCTGTAGTTGTGAAAAATAACACACTTGGCATGTGTCAGTTTGTCTGTTTTTTTTAATAGAAACTTTGTGTAGCTGATCTAAATCAGGATACATTTTACAGGCTTGCATAATAGTAAATATGAATGAGATGTAAATGAATATTCTGTGTATATACAATATATCCAGTATGCACATAAATGTATTGCATACTATAAACACATTATCATGAACAATATATACCATGTTTCATATACATCATATACTCTGTGATTACTGTATGTAGTATGCGCATATACCATACACATACACTCAGGCATTTGCTTGCCTGTACAAAAGCATACATAATATAGAATGAATAGTCAATGCTTGAACATAGGACACATTAGAAAATCACTTCCCACTTCACAACCCTCACCATCCCATTTTCACAAAAATCAACTAACCCTTTTCTGTTTTGTCTGTTCAGAACACTGCTGGCCTGGAGCAGTTTGAGAGGTTGAAAACCCTGGGCACGGGCTCATTTGGCCGTGTGATGCTGGTGAGGCACAGAGAAACGGGACAGCATTATGCCATGAAGATCCTCAACAAGCAGAAGGTCAGTCTGGGTCAGGGGTCAGGAGGGTCATAGTGGGATGGAGGGTGTTTAAATGTGTCTGTCATCTAAGAACACTGACAGGATCCTACAGGATGGTCATAGAAAATCTGGAAATGTCATTGATGTGAAAATTGTGCTCACAAGGCTTCAGACATTCATGGACAAAAAGGCCCGAGGCTCTCTTCATATACAGGTGCAAGCCTTTTTTTCCCCCTTTGAACCTCTTTGAACCCGCTTGTACTGAAGCAGGCGTCGACTGGAGAGGTTGGCAGAGCTGAGGAGGTTGTCTTTATGCAGATCACATCAAGTTGTGCCTGCGTCCCATGCCCCCCCCCCCCCCCCCAGATCCCCTCTTATGACATAATATTTATAGATAACTGTTTGTATGGGAAGAATACACAGATGGGAATGTTTGCTTTTGGCTAATTGGCTCATCCAGTGAATTATTACCTCAAAAAACAAGGTTCTTCATCACACTGATTCGAAAATCCTGCAAATCGAATATTTGCCATAAAGCAGTCCTGTGTAGTGATTTGAAACACAGTGCAAAGACATGCCGGTTAGGTGAACTGGTCACTAAATTGCTGTAGGTTTCAATGTGAGTGTGAATGTTTTCTGTGTATATGTGCTGGCGACCTGGCAAACTACCTGATCCAAATGCATACTGGGATAGGCTCCAGCCCCCTAAAACCCTGACAGTGAGAAGCAGGCATAGAAATGGAGGGATGGATAGATCCCCTGTTGGATATGTGTTTATGTTGCTCTATAGTCACATTGAGAGTTGATTGTATTTCTAGATATTTTTACCTCATGACTTTGCACCTCCTGGTTTGATCTGATTGGCCGTTTTTGATGCCACCTGTTTAGACTATGTTCCTCCTACTCATAATATATTCATCTGGTTCAGGCCCATTTTCCAGTTTGTGCTGCTTTGTACCATAATTACTGTTTCACAAGAATAAAGCCTTTAAACATTTTGGAAATATTGTAAATACTAACCAATATGCTATCTTTAGATAGTGAAGTATCTAATGTGAAGACTTACAGCTGATATATCAAGTTACCTTTAAAGCAGTAGTGTATTAAATAAGTACTGCCAGGTGAATATAACCAGAATGAGAACTTAACTGACGCATTCTCTAAAAGATACATAATTTGAATGTAGATGCTTGCAATAAATACACCATACACTAATTACATTGCAATACAATAAAAGTGTGGAGCCTTGTGCTGAGACCTGATAGAGGCAGACTGTAAGGTTTCTCAGCATCTGTACACTGCTATTGTGATCAAATTTGGAGGAAAACTAGGGTACTGATACTACAAGTGGAAAAACTTCATTAGCAAGTACTTTTTGAAAATTTAAAAATATATTGTAATTCTACCAATGACATATGAATTATTTATTTATGTACCTACTTATTTTTCTGAAATAAAAATGAATTATTATACACATGTATACAGAATTAAATATATGTATGTGTCATTATAAAAGAATGGCAGAAATAGCTCAAAGATACAGCCTACTGATTTAACTTTACTTTTCCCAATATTTCCTTTTTAGTACTATGGCCTTTGGCCCTCTTAGTTGGCTTTTCTTATCTAAGCCAAAACTTATTTCTGAGTCTAAAGAAGTACAACTACACAGCAGCTTAAGACAGTGTCCCACAGTGTTCGTATTGGATGGAAACAGAAAGTTTAATTTCTTTATCCACAAGTGTCAGACTAGCGGTTTGTGACTGTTAATGTACATGTTAAAGAGAGCTAAAATTATGCTGCTCTGACAAAACAATTGTTTATTTTTGTTGATGCATGATTTCAATTTTGCTTTCATTTTGTTTGTTTTTTTTACATATAATACAATATAAATTATCTCTTCCTTTGGCTTTCAGGTGGTGAAACTCAAGCAGATAGAGCACACTCTGAATGAGAAGAGGATTCTTCAGGCTGTCAGCTTTCCTTTTCTGGTGCGGTTAGAGTACTCGTTCAAGGTACGAAGAATTTTAGATTGTGTGTGTCTTTGTATACGGGCCTGTGTGTGGTTGTGTGTCATACCAGCTTTCTCTATATTTTTGTGAAGGTGGTCCATTGAAAAAAGAAATAAATATTTCACCCCAACACACCCAGTTGTCCTATGGCAAGTGAGCAGTTAAGCATCTGCCTAACATGAGTGTGCAGAAAGGCGTACTGCTTGGCTTTCATTCAGCAAAATGAGTACCGCAAACAAGTTCTGGCTCATGATACGGCCGCCTTCGAGTATGGCCGTTCAGATGAGTTAAAAACACTTTTGCCTTCCATCATAGTCGGACGACACTTCGTACGAACTAGTGCTTTTCCAGCAGAACCCGACCTTTACAGTCTAGGTCATTAAATCAATCACATTCTCTATAATGCTCAATTGGAACAATGTCTATAGAAAGAGTCGCCCTGCCTGCTGAAGACACTATTTGTCTGTTTGTATGTAAGAGTTTCTATTTGTGTTTATTTTTAGGTAATGTGGTAAATAACCCAAACACTGCATGTGAAGTTTAAGCCTTTGTAACTTTGTGTGGTGTCAAATATTATTTACTTAAAGAAAAAAGATAGTGTTTAGGCCGTAATGTAAGAATTGGTGTTCAATTGAAGAACTTCCGAAACTGAGAAAATAATGTCAAAATGTGAGTGTGAGAATAGTTTATTTCTAGATGGGTCATATTTACAAAATCAAAACAGGTTATTAACATTCTCACCTAATTCCAGTGTACAGTTCTATATTCTGCATATAACGGGCATAAAGTGTAATTTTAACACTCAATATGAATAATTTTCATCAAGATGAATAAACATTGTAGACGTTTATCTAAAATGTGATGTCTTGTGGTTAAAGACCACGTCCAAGTATTTATAGTGATCAGCAACAGAACCTCTTGTCATCCCAACACAGGCCTTCTGTTTATTTTCATAAAAATCAATCTCTTTAGTCTTGTTAACATTTAACTCTAGGTAATTCCTTATGCAATAATCTGTCAATTTACTGATCTTATCCTATTTATCACTTCCATCATCATTGACAATTAATCCAATTATGGGTGTGTCATCTGCAAATATAAAGTGAAATGAGCTCGGTCTGCCACATGCGCAATGACCACCAGCATACAAACACATTCTGTCTCTTGTTCAACATTTTCACCCAGCTTTTTCAGTGGCTGTTTGTACCCGTACAGACTAACCCAGCTGATGGCCATACTCCAATTAAGGCCTTATTCAGGTTAAGCTGTTTAGATGCACCTTGGATGCCCTGGGACTGAATATCCTTGATGCCTCAAATAACCTATTAACAGAATATTCCTGTCCACGTGCCTCGTCCTGCACACAGTTGGAAGAGTCAACAACAAACGCATATTAACTCAGCTTAGTTAGACATATCCGACAGTAAGTTGTATTTGCAGGTGTCAACCGAGAAGGGGGTTAAGAATGAAATCCTCCTTTATAATAGAAAGCTAGTGTTATTTAGCTCTGTTAAAAGGTCTAAAGGACATACGATTTGCAAGCCAGGTTTTGGAAATATAACATGCCTAAGTCAGTATATTGTAGACACAGTTACAGGCACCTTTTCATTAGGGCATTTGTATGGTAATAACTGAAATAAAAGTCAGTGGATTAATTTAAATTGACCCACAAAATACTGTTTCCATGTCGTCCAGTTTCCCATTCTGTGTGTGTGTGTGTGTGTGTGTGTGTGTGTGTGTGTGTGTGTGTGTGTGTGTGTGTGAGAGAGAGAGAGTGAGTGAGTGTCACTAACAGGTCCTCTGTCTTCCCTTCCCCAGGACAACACTAACCTCTACATGGTGATGGAATATGTACCAGGTGGAGAGATGTTCTCCCATCTACGGAGAATTGGCAGATTTAGGTTAGTGTCTGCAATGCAATGGAGTTTACATGAAGTTTACAGCCAGAAGCATTTTATAGGCACATATAGAGGTAAAATGTGGCGCTCTGTTCTCCTCTATTCTATTCTATTCTGTTCTGTTCTGTTCTGTTCTTCATAAAAATCCCAAAACATGTCTAACGTTACACAAAATACGTTCCTTGTATTACTAATTTAAAATCTAGTGCTGCGCTGCGTGACATTGAAACGTCACTAGTATCACGTGATACACATTGGCGTATGCAGCTAGTTGGCGGCTGGAATGTCTGAAGTTATCAAGCGCTAGCAGTTTGATTATCCACTATTGCCTGGCCTACCTATTATAAACTACTTAAATAAAGTCATGGAAATGGGGTAAAATATTATGGAAAAGTAAAAGTAATTTGTAAAAATGTGTGGGAACCCTTTATACGGCTCTGCTCGGCTCTGTTCTCTTCAGGTCTG
Organism: Macquaria australasica; assembly: GCA_005408345.1. Classification (NCBI taxonomy): domain Eukaryota; kingdom Metazoa; phylum Chordata; class Actinopteri; order Centrarchiformes; family Percichthyidae; genus Macquaria; species Macquaria australasica. Next base: position 39,685 of record SEMN01000909.1, on the reverse strand, counting down.
TTTTAGCTTGACTAGGTTTTATTTAGCTTTGTTCATCTCCCTTCTGTTCTGTACTGTACACTCCACTAAACTGCTCTCTTTCTGTCTATCTCCGTGTGTGTGTGTGTACAGTGAGCCTCACGCTCGGTTCTACGCTGCACAGATCGTTCTGACCTTTGAGTACCTGCATGCTTTGGACCTGATCTACAGAGACCTGAAACCTGAAAACCTGCTTATAGATCAACAGGGCTACATACAGGTAAATAACCCCTGATGCAGTAATATACAAAAGCTGATCATAAATTACTTCCTCGAAAAGTGGTTGGCTTACTACAATTTACTACTTTATATATAATATATATTCATATAAATTCTCACATTTAAGAATTATAAACCATCAAATCTTTGGCATTTTTGCTTGAAAAATGACAAACAATGAATAGATTATAAAAATAGTTGCCGACCAACTTTCTGTCAATGAACTGATTGATTAATGGACTCATTGTTGCAGCTCTAAAATTGATTGGCCAAGTAATCACACTCTGATGTACAGTAGCTAACACTGATACAACAAAGCAAGATTTAGTTCACCACAGCATCACATTCACCAACATTTTACAAACATGCAGTGGTACTCTTTGTGCACTGTCTTTGGGGCTGTTTATCATTTTATACAGGGATGAAATACACAGATACAACTTTATATGTTTGGCATGCTGCTAGCTTGATCTAAGTGGCGTCACCTAACCTGAGTCAGCTCATACTTGGCGGTTACTTGCCAAGTGTAACATGTAGTAACTTGTAGATATGAAATGTTATATAAGATGTGAGATACTGTTACCATTGTTATAATATGCCGCAAGTGTGTTTCTGGAGAACTGTATCAGCTGCGTGTTAAATCCCAAAAGAGAATTTGCTAAATTAAATTACATTGAATTAAATTAAAACTGAAAAATTACTCGCAGTTAAATTGAGCAACCTGGATATTATTTTCGTAATTTCAGCTATCATTGGATTTGGTTATTTTAACAGTTATTATAGAGTCATAGGGATGCAATGGCAAAACTTAACACAGCTTCACAGTAGAGTCCATGGGGCATCAAGGGGGTCAGGTTTGAAAAAAGCAAGTTCACCTCTCTTTTGCTGTACAGCTGGTTGACTATAAACGACAGTTATATGTCCTATCTTACTTATCCTATCTTTTCACTTACAAATATGTGGTTGAGTTTAAAAAGACTTTTTAATACCTGTTCCCTGTAGTTGTGTTGTCGTGTGCACTCCCATGTAAGCTGCATGTCACTGCATTCCTCCGTCTCTAAAACGAAGCTGGTGAATACAGTGTCATCATAGCCGATATGAGTGATGACCGAGATTATTACAAAAACAGGACATTAAGGACTGTATTGGTGAATTTTTATAAAGATGGGTGTCCCAGAAATACAAACAATGTAAAGGTGTTTTCCCCACCCCTCAATCTGTGATGTCACACAGACTATCAACAACTACCCAGAGAGTCCAACTATATAACCACGTCCAACTATGATGGAAGTGTGTATTTGCAATTATCTATCTGTATTTGCTGAGTGACATGCTGGCATGCAGCACGCATTCTGCTGCCCTCTAGTGGAGAACTGTGAAACAACAACTAGTGAAAAATTTGTTTGCTGCCCCAAGATCCCTGCTCTCCTCTGTCTCTCCTTCCTTCTGCCTTTCATGTGCTAAAACTCAGCCAGACACTAGGCACTCCCACTAGTATGTCTGCTTATTTCTCTTTTGTTCACCCTCTTTCCCTCTTTCTCATTATTTGTCATTGCTCTTTCTTTTCCTCTCCTAGGTGACAGATTTTGGCTTTGCCAAACGTGTAAAGGGCCGGACCTGGACACTGTGTGGCACCCCAGAATATCTGGCCCCAGAGATTATTCTCAGCAAGGTGAGCCACCATTGTTTCCCTCTTTATCTTGTGAAGCTGTGTTCCCTTTCAAAACGTGATATTCTGTTGCACAAAGTTAAAACCTCTAGATGGGATGCACCGACTGTGTTGGAAAAATAAGATGCAGTTAAACTGGAGTGTAGGATGAATGTATTTTAATAAAGCTAAAAAATATTTTTAAATCAAAAAACAACACTTTAAACGTTATCTTGATTAACTGTCTACTGCTGTCTCTTTTTCTCTCTACCCCATTGCTCCTGCCTTGTTATGTCCACCAGGGGTATAACAAGGCAGTAGACTGGTGGGCGTTGGGCGTACTCGTCTATGAGATGGCAGCAGGGTACCCGCCTTTCTTTGCTGACCAGCCCATTCAGATCTATGAAAAGATCGTATCAGGGAAGGTGAGTCTGACTCTCTGAGTACCACTTTGTGCTACATTCAGTATCTGTTTTTAACATTTGCTGCTTTAGGCTAGAGTACCCACCCCTCATCCCCACTCCCTAACTTCTTTCTGCTGATTTATTGTAGAAACGTATTTCAGTTTAGTTTATATTTACAGTATAGCTCCATTTTGGGAATAAACAAAAAGTTGGAATTACTCCTCAGTGGTCTTTTTCAGTTTTGGGTTGCTCATGCGTCTGTACACTTTGAAGGCAGGTATTTTAATATGATAGACACTTCCAGTTTACTGTCTTCTTGTACTCTGATGACTTCTGTAACTATTTTCATTTAAGGCTAATAAAGATACAGACATTAAGTTAGTTTATGTTGTGTTTTGGTTAGTTTGGTTAGATTTTATTTCAGTTTTGAAGAAAGGTCAGTTCACCACCTGAATACAGGTGCAGCGGGCCAGGTGCTTCTGTTTTCTGTCCTAATAATATGCTTTCATTTAAGGAGACACTTTCTAACGATTCTGGTGCGTGTCAGCGGTGCTCACATGGGGGGAAATCACACACACACACACACACACACACACACATACAACAGGTGCACTTTGCACAGCGTCCCCTCTTTGCTGCTCCAGGCAATTGCCTATGTTGCATTTTCCAAGCCAGACCAGAGCACAGCGCAGTCTCTGTTTGTCTTTGTCATTGCTATAGCCTGTTATAATGTATATTTATGTGTTACATCACATATGTCCCATTTCCTATATGAGGTTTATAAGATTTAGTAAACAAAATTTTGTTTTTAAGCTGTAATCCACAAGTTCTTCATTTTTATTTATTTTTTTCAGCAATTGCTAGTATAATGGTTAGAGAAGCAGGCTTGGACACACCGGGTTTGATCCTTAATAAATCTGGGTGGGGAAAGTGCTTGTCCCTCCCTCATTACCACCACTGAGGTTCCCTTGGGCAGGCCTGTGTGAATGTGTGTAACTGAGTGAGTGTCAACAGGGCATCCCTGAAAAAGAGAGCATTGCTCTCAGCCATACTTCCCTGCTTCAGTAAAGGTTAAAAATGTCCTTTGTGCCAGAGGAAAACAGGAGCATAAAAATAGATATTTATTTGAATGTGACTTTTTTTTTCAGCACGCATTTTTTCCAACATTGTTGACAACATTTGTCATTTGTCAGTCCACACAATCACACCTGGGAACTGACTAGATGAGGGGAGCTGAAGCATTAGTTAGTTACTCTTTCTATACAGATAATCAGGTAGTGAGGGGTTCAGAACGACAGTCATCTGGTCACATTGCTGCATCTCAAAACTAGACTGCTGCTTCATTCCACTTCTGGTCTTCTGTCTCAGGTGCGTTTCCCATCTCACTTCAGTTCAGACCTGAAGGACCTCCTGAGGAACCTGTTACAGGTGACAGCAAATATCTCAGTCATTCTGATGTTAAGATTACATTTACTTTGCTGCATGTTCTGAATTCATTATAATGTAAAAGTGAGGAAAATGTATTGGCATTATCCTCAGGTGGATCTCACAAAACGTTACGGGAACCTCAAGAACGGTGTCAACGACATCAAGGGACACAAGTGGTTTGCAACCACAGACTGGATTGCCATCTACCAGAAAAAGGTATGTGTGTCTGTGTGTCTATAATGTGTAGATGTGTGACCTCCCCTCTGTAAACTTCGCTTCTCAATCGGTGTTTTTAATTGTCTTTAGGTGGAAGCTCCCTTCGTCCCCAAGTTCAAAGGACCAGGCGACACCAGCAACTTTGACGACTACGAGGAGGAGGAGATCCGCGTCTCCTTCACTGAGAAATGTGCCAAGGAGTTTGCAGAGTTCTAGAGTTAGAGTGCGAGAGAGGAAGAAAGAAGGAAGTAGGGAGAGTCAAAGGTAGGCTGGTCAAGTGGGAGACGTAAGGAGAGAGCACTGTCTCCTGTCCAATCACAAGCACCAGCTACATAAAGAGGAAAAATGGGATAGAGAAGGGGAAAAAAGAGCAAGGAGACTGATAACCAGCAGTGTTGCCTTTTCTGTTGCGTTTCTGTTGTCTTTTATTTATTATTCTGTCTTATTTATGGATTCCCTTTATAATGAAGGTGTGCTTCAGATTCATGGGTGTTGGGAACCCCCACTTATTTAGAGTTACCTCTGCACATTCTCACCCAAGATCTTCCCTGCTCTTTTATTGTTTCATTCATCATTTAGTCACTTTTGGGCCACATCATAGAGCAATCAGTCAGTCTGTTCTAATCCACGGCAGTCTATTGGTCATTACATGAAGCCCATTGAGTCGTACAAGTTGAGGTCTCAGTCCGCACAAGTTTCTTAAATTTAAACTGACAACCGGCTAACTTGCTTTTTCCCTGGTGAGCAGGAGGAGCATTACAGTGAACATTTAAATGAATCACACACATATGCACTTAAATAACATTTATGTTTTGCAGTCATGACTTAATTTTTCCTTAAATATTTATAATAGTAGACAGCATACTTCGAGTCACTGGCATGATTGGCCAAAATTAAAAGAGATGCATTGTGTGCTCAAACACATTTCGGTCAGAGACAGATGACACTTAGGGGGAAAAGTCAGTTAAGTTTACAGCTAAGTAACTCCATCTACACGTCTTATCATTGTTAGCATAGCCAGGCTTTGTGCATATCTACGACACTCAATTTTTAAATGTTCCTAGATACTAGTGGCTCCAATGATATCATGTCACGCTAACAAACAAGGAAATGTGGGTAAGGGAACGGAAATATCTCAGTTTTAATGGTGTCGTAAAGGAACACCATAACATAATGGTATCTCAGGTTTGAACATATCACTTGATAGACATTTTATCAATATAAGCATTAGGATTAGCATGTAAAGAAGATGTGTGAGACACTTGCTTACGATATAGATTCGGGAATTTAAAGTTCTGGTTAGCACTAAGAGGAACATGAGGGATTATTTAGACTTTTGGTTAGTGTATTCCACAGTTTCCCCTTCAAGAAGATTTGGTTTTGCTAAAACGCGACAACTCTGTTTGGTCTTGAAAGCACTCGCTGTCTCTGCTCAGAGGTCACTTACTAGTCAAGTTGATTCTGCATTTTGAATCATCCGTTTGGCCCTCCAACTAAAAGAGACCATGTGAGGCAGACTACCTCAAACTGCCTCTGGCTGGCGGTCACCAGAGCACTTTGACCAGTCATTGAAGGCAGTCTGGATAGTGTGCTTTATGGTCTTTTATAGAAACCAGTGTTTATGTTCATCTCCCCAGCACCCAGCCCTCTCTTCTTATTACTTGCAAAGTTGGACCACACTCCATGTGACAGTCTTACATCTGACAGCAAATCTATTCCCATCTCTGTGTTTACATGCACAGTTTTTGTTTAATCTAGTTTTTCAATTGGTGATGATGCAAAGACGACAGGCACTCCATTGAACAAGTTTGGAGAAGGTAGAGCACCTGGAGTTGAATAGAGCTAGTATTGAGAAGAGACAAAAATGATGCTGCCTATTTAAAGTACACGACACACAGCACTACAGGTGACCAATGCCTCCTTAGCTCATGAGCTATGATAGCAAAGTACTTAAGCAATGCCCAAAACGTTGATCGTTGTAGGATTTGGTCCTTCAGAATTTATCAAATAAAACAAAGTGATACTAGTGTTCCAAACATTCAGATGCCTTCTTCATAACTGTATGTTAATGTGCCACCATAATGGACATATTCTAATTTGGTTCATACAGGCGCTCCCATTTTTCTGATTGTTTAAAATCCTGATATTTTTGATTCACACGAGTCCTTCCTGTCCAAAACATTCAGATAAGGGAAAATATAACAAGCCTTCTCTCAGAATTACACATTTGTACAATCATATCAGTCATATGGAATGATATTTAAAATGACCTACCATCAAGGAATTTTCCAGGTGGGCTAAATGATCTGTTTGAGATTACTTTTAGGTCTATGTAGCCCAATGTCCATGGCCTGGCCCCCTATTAACCCACCATTCCTCCGTCTCTCTGTACGTTGTGTACAGTATCACTGCTGGAATATTACATGGCCCCAGGTTTACTGTGTGGTAATTTGATTTAAACACAGATTAATTTAGGGATACACACACACACACACACATATATATATATATATATATATTTATATATTTATATTTATATATATATATATATATATATATATATTTATATATATATATATATATATTTATATATTTATATTTATATATATATATATATATATATATATATATATATATATATATATATATATATAGTATATATTGCATGTTTTATGGAAGTGAAATACTGAATCACTGGAGTAAGCACAGCACTCAGCTGAATTAATGAAGGTCTGAGAGGGCCACTACAGTGATTCAGTATTTCACTTCCATAAAACATGCAAGAGACTTGCAGCCTAGATATCCTGTCTATTATGCTGTGTTCACGTCATATGGGATGGATGGTAGAGATGAGGAAGATTCCCATGTTAACGACTTTCGATTGTTGACATCATTTGACAACTCAAGAAGGTTGTATGATAACTGAGTTGGATGTTTTAAGGTTTAAAATATTGTGCATTGACAAATGACATTAAATCCATTAAATGTGGGTTTTATTACATTGAAAAGCGTACTTTGGCTGATGTGAGAGGCCCATGTTTGCTTGGTTTTCAGGCACTTCTGTATTATTAAATATTATTATTAAATGCCACATTGTACATAATGGAGCTTTCAGAAAAATCAGAGTTTCGCAGTCGTTATTACGACTTGGAAGTTGACGTGAAGTCATTCTCTCATTTGACCCTCCTTGCCCATTAAACATGTATAGATGTATCTCTCTCTCTCTCTCTCTCTCTCTCTCTCTCTCTCTCTCTCTTTATATATATATATATATATATATATATATATATATATATATATATATATATATAGAGAGAGAGAGAGAGAGAGAGAGAGAGAGAGACTGTTCAGGACCCTCATGCTCCCAGGCCTCTGATAGAGGACCCGAGCTAGAAGGAGGAATAGACCACCCACAGGGGCGAGTGGGGAATTTTATATATATATATGGTGACTTTTTAGCCTTCTAGGCCATCCGTGGCTCATTTACAGTTCTGTTCCTGTTCTGTTTGTTGACTGACAAGCAATCTCCCTACTTACTACAATCAAATTGCTGCAGTGAACCTGGGGCTTTGGGGGGCCCTAGGGGTCTGGGACCCTGGGCAGTTGCCCTCTTGGCCTGGGCTGGTAATCCCAGGCTTTTAATTGATTTGTTTTCGATCAACGAAATGAGTCACATACAAGGAAACCAACTTGTGACCAAAAGGGTGCATCCCTTCCCCCATATTACCCTACTTTTCAGTACTTTTCATATTCAGGGCTCAGATTCCACTTCTTACACTTTGAGAGAGGTGAAACAGCTGAAAAAAACTCAACACTTCAGTGATCAACCTGAAGTCAAAATCATATTGGCAGATAGATGGTGGCAAGAACTGCAAGGTGGTTGCAGCCTAGTTATCAAGTGGCTTGGCTTATTGGTTATTATGGACTAATTTACAAACCTTTTATTATTATTATTATTATTATTACATTGTTGTAAACCACTTGTTGAGACTTCACATTCGCTGTATTTCCTCCATGTCAAGTTTAATGTTGACTATATCATCATGGACAAAATGTTTGAAGTTATAATACAATATTATTCTGTGTCTCCTCGATGTTTTTTGCAGTGATACAACTTCCTCTCGATGCAGGCACAATGCTGGTACATACTGTCGCACTTTTTAGGGAAATGAGACCCCAATGTAAACCATGTTAACCCCCACCACACACATACATACACACACACACACACACACACACGCTGCAAAGGGAAGCGTCTAAAGTCACGAGAGCAGTGACATAAAAACACGAAGTGTAATATTTTGCAACATGAGTATCATTCCAATAAAGTTTTACTTGTAAAAATCTACTGAAGTTGTGTGTGCTTCCTGGATGTGTGTTTAGTTGACAGTTCAGCTGCTGCAAGTTTGGGAAGGAGAAGATTGGAGATGGTGAGATATTTGAAATGTTCTCGGTGGTGGAGTGTTGTAGCCTAGAGGTCAGACATCCATCGCCGCCGCCTGATGCGGAATGGAGTCGTCATCCACCCATCTGTTGACCGCCCGGCTCAGTCAGATTCGCCATAACGCTAAAAACACGACACTCAATAACTCAACCGCCTCCTCCTCGCTGTTCGGACCGTGCATTAGTCTTTCTTTGTGTTAAAATCAGATATTACAAACTGCGCGTTGAGCAGAACGAGACTGCAAACAAAGAACATAGCTCCGATGCGCTAAAAGCCAGCCAATTCCACCTTAAATGCCATTTGCGTCTGTGGCTGAGATCTAGGCGCCATCTTCGGTCCACCTTAAGCGCACAATGTGGCCAACGAACGCAAGCGTACCAGCCAGGCTTCCGTCCTCATTCTCCAGCCGGGGATCGCACTCTGGCTTCCCAGCGTTGACACAGCGTCACTTGTGAAACAACAGAGGGGGGAAAAGACGCACTCGGGCCAAACCCCATCCGCACCAGCAGGAGAAGATGTCCGAGCCCAATAAGTACCGAGAGTGGATCCTGGAAACACTCGACTCTCTCCGCTCGAGGAAAGCCCGTCCAGATCTGGAGAGGATTTGTCGAATGGTCCGGAGACGACACGGGTCCGACCCGGACCGAACCAGGACAGAGCTGGAAAAACTGATTCAAGAGCAGACGGTGCTCAAAGTTAGCTACAAGGGGTCCATATCGTACCGAAACGCGGCGAAGGTGCAGAGGAAAAGCAGAAAGAAGAGTGAGTTTACGGCCGCTGGCAGCAGCAGCAGCAGCAGCGCGGAGGCAGCGAGGGAGCGGACCAAACACGACCATCTGAACAACAACGGCGACAGTACGCACAGCTTCACCGACCAGGAGGAGGGAGAGGAGGACTCGGAGCCCAGCCCAGATCCCCACACCCAAACATCAGGCAGCACCACCGACAAGAAGCTCAAGCCTGCCTCCAGCCCCAGCAGCGGAAACGGGTGCCTCAGCTGTGGCGCAACAACGGGCTGCGATGTCGGGAGCGGCTGTAAAGAGGAGAAAGCAAGTGCACCGAGAGACGAGGGATTAGGACAGCAGGGAGCGGGGGACTGCCCGTCGCCCGGTCTCGGCCACAGAACAAGCGCACACGACGGCAGTGATGCCAGCAGGATAACACCGAGCAAAGCCGATGCAGTTCGCGGAGGAAAAGAGCCGGGTTTGTCCGGAGCTGACACCCAGAACAAAACTTGCTCTGGGAGCGCCAGCAACGTCCCTCAACAACAGAGACAGAAGCAGACCGTGCCCCTCAAGCCCAAACTTCGAGTCGGAGGAGGGGCACCAAAACAGCGGGGAACCACGCCAACTCCGACCTGGGCGACAGATTAGTGGCTTCTGTTCGCAGCCTGTCCGAGAGGAGCCTCCGAGGGGGCTCCGCCGCCGCGACCAGAGGCCACATGAAGCCGCTCGGACTGAAGGAGATTTTGGGCTATCTGAGCAGCCAGGAACGTCTGTCGGAGGAGAAGCTGACCCGAGGCAAAGTCAAAGTGGTCATGGAGAGAGAGGTGGCGAGGGGCAGGCTGCGCAGGACCCGCTGCGGGAACATTACTCTTCCTCTGAGGGGGATGGTGATGGAGGAGCCGATGTCGAAGAATACGTCCGCTGACAGACTTGTTAAGAGCGCACCGCAGGACAAGCAAGCTGTGAAAAAGGTGAGCACTGCTAACTTAATATTTCCAACACGTCCAGGTTGAACCGGGCGCGCTGAACACCGCTGGCTTGATGGCTTGCTGATAAATTAATGATCACTGGTTTAAACCGCACACACGGCAGCAGGACGCGCTCGGCTTCCCTCGCCAAATATTTTTATTTCGTGTTCAACCTCGATGTTTTAAATGCAAAAGTGTTTGATGAGATTTTCCACATTTATGAAGATGAATTGTTGTGTCTCAGCGGGATGTGACCGTGCCTGTGCTGCGTTTGTCCTCTGTAGCCTCGGTAAATGTGTGTGTGTGTGTGTGTGTGTGTGTGGCTCGGCTGCATGCACAAAAGGTGCGGGTGACATAGAAAGCCTACAGGAGCACACAGCTCTGGAGCGGCTTCCCTGCGCGCACCATAAAGAGCGCCTCTGCACAGTTTCTGCTTCCGTCGCCACATCACTGTTTGGGGTCAATAATAACATTTCATTTGGCTCTCAGGAACTTTCGCCGAGCGGAACAGAGCGCGGGGTGTCTGGGCCTGCCGCGCAGTAGGCGGTGTCTGTCTAAACTTGAGACGTGCCGCGGACTCAGCCGAGCATCATGTTTGTTCATGCAGCCTAGCCTTTATTACATTTGGTTTGTTTTGAGGTGCGTTTCTAACCCTGTAGTTTTCTTTTTCTCTGCCATCGGTATCCCCGCATCTCTCCCGTTTCGTGCCTCGTTAAATCCTTTGTATCATTTCTGACAGCGCGCTCTCCTCCCTCCCTCTCGTTCTCCCTTGTGGGTGCAGACTTGAGTATAGGCTACAGTAGGCGGCTATAGTTATTTCTGATATCTGTGTGTTTCTCCAAGTGGGAGGTGTTTTGTATCTACTCTTTCCGCCCCGAAGAAGCGCAGCAGTATATGCTGTTTAAAGCTCAAATCAGGTACAGTGAGCCACGTCTGAGCGAGAACTTAGATCAAACTCAAGTGTTGCCCATTCATCTCCGAGGAGGTGCTTTGTCTCCACTTTTCTCCCTTTTTTTAATGGAGACATTTCTTTAATACAACTTTATATATTGCAGCCGCCGCCCCCCTCTCTCCAGGAGAATGAGCCAATGGAAACAGCCAGTGATGAAGAGGCACGGGAAGAGAATGAGGAGGAGGAGGAGGATCCCCGGAGCTCTGATGAGGAGGGAGGACTATCCCCGGTAGCCATGACAACCGAACCAGAGCTCATTGAGAAAACCACAGAAGATGCTGAGATCCAGACAGCATCAAAGCAGGAGGGCCCCCAGCAGCAGCAGCAGGACGGTGGCAAAGGTGTGTGTGCGTGAACGTGTGCGTGCGTGTATGTGCGTCGGCTCTAATGATCACTACGAGTAACCTTCCTCTACCACCTTTTTAAAAGGAATTCTAACTTTACGTTTTTACTTTTGTTTACTTTTGTACATTTTTGATTTAACTAATATTAAAATAGAATTTTAATAGAAACATTTAGTCTACTATTGTCTCCAACTTTATTGATGGTAATCTAAATATTGCTGTTAATGTAATTTCTCTTTTGTTTATTGTTTTTTTGTTGTACCTTGTTTCTGCTGCAAAACACGCTTTTTTGTGACTCAATTTTTTAATATTACTGTATAAATACGAAAAACATGATTACTATTGCAACAGCTATTATTAACAATGAATTGTAACTACTACTAAAAATAATAATCATAATGATCATAATCATAATAATTAAAGTAAAAACTAGTTTTGAATCTTTTCTCTTCCCTCTTTTCATCTGGGTTTGGCTGCTGGTCTCTCAGGGATGTCTGGGCCTGATCCCCTCACCAGGACGCCGTGTCCACCTGTTCAGGGAGCTTCCCTGTCACCATGTAACAGTGCACACTGGAAGGAGAGAGCTGTCATCCCTGATCAGCTACATATGGAGGCACAAGTAAGTGCAAGCATGTGCATCTGTCCTGTTGGTTTTTATTGTTGGATGATGGTATTTCCCATGCATTATCAAAACAAGTTGACAGTCAGAACGAGTCTGACCAGAGACCTTTGTTTGTTCCATCTGTCTTTCCCTCATTTCCTGTCATCTCTCTAATATTGTCTTTAATAAAGGCTAAAAATGCCCCAAAATATACTCAAAACGTGCCCCACATCTCAATTCCTTCGGCAGTGATGGAAGAAGTATTGAGAGCATTTGCCTTATTAAAAGTACTAATACCATAATTTAAAAATACTCCATTATAAATAAAAGTCCTGCATTCAAAATTTTCCCTAAGTAAAAGTACAGAAGTATTATCAGTCAAATGTAAAGGTACTCATATTATATTGAATATACTATATTATTGGATTATTATTACTGATGCATTAACATGTAAGTAGCATTTTAATGTTGCAGCTGGTCAAGGCAGTGCTTATTTTAAGTACTTTATATACTTGGAATTAATCAGTAACAATGCAATTTATTGTATAATTTTATTTGTACATTTCCCCCTGAAATGTAGTGAAGTAGAAATCTAAAGTAGCATGAAATATATAAAAATACTAAAGGCAAGTACAAGAAATTGTAGAGAAGTACAAAACCTGAGTGAATGTACTTAGTTATTTTCCACCGCTGTTGTTTAGTAACATTTAAAATGAGACAGAAAAGTGAACCTGGTTTTTCAAGTTCATATTGCTATAGGTTTTCAATACATCATTACATTTTCATCCATTGTTTGCTACACACTTGCGGTGGCTATAACCAGGGTCAGAGGGTTCACTATGTGGTGAGAGCATCTGCACACTGCAAAACTGAATCAGTAGGCACAGAACGGGTTGTGAATGTTTGAACTGCATTTCAGTGAGAAAACTGTCAGTGTCAAAATTGTTCCTGACGTATTGCTTTCTCTCACATATACAGTATTTATTTTGAAGACAAATTTGAAAGATTTGATGAATATAATTATGGCTGATTGATGATGATAATGTGTGTGTGTGTGTGTGTGTGTGTGTGTGTGTGTGTTGAGGGACTCATATCCTCCTGTGCTGTGACTTTTAATCAGTGACAGTTTCATTTTCAAATGTTGGTTTTACCTCCATATTGCAGAATGTTAACAACTGTGATTCATCCTACACACAGTTCATCAGAGATTTTTATGCAGCAGCAGCAACTGTCGCTGTTTGGAATATATTGAAGAAGAATCAGTTGTTTGAATGAGCAGCGATATGTAGGTGCAACGGCTCAACAGACAAAGACACACAGTATGGTGTGTCCAAACATTTGAGCTCTATCCAAAGACAAAAGGAAAAGAGATGAAAGAGAACATCATTTGTTCATTTGCTGTCAGAGAGAGTTCATGTAAATTGTTCTTGATTGAAAACATGAAACATGTAACCAGATGTGTATCTGTGAGGCACGGCGTGGTACATGCTGCATTTTGTGCCATGTTTTGTGGTACAGAATGTATTAGCATGTATGAGCAAATGCATCTTGGGATGACACAGACTATATATTGCCATGAATAGAAGACAATGAATGTGGAATGGAATATTTATGATATAATTAACATTTCATTACCACATGAATTTGAAACATTTGGGATGGAAACCATTTTCATGTACAAACAGACATGAAAGAACTTTATATACAAAATGCCTTTTTGTGGCACAGTGTTATTTTGACAGAGGAAGCAATTTAGCTAATCTATGTACAGTTTGTGATTTGTGGCGGCATGCATCCCTGCTCTGTGAATTTTGAATTGTGAGTTGCTGTGAAAAAGACCTTTTGAAATTTTAAATAACAAAGTTTTAAAAAAACACAATTCAACTGGAGTTCAAGCTAGTTTGGGCTAACTAACTAGCTTCCATAGAGAAATTACTCATTCCTATGATCAAGCAATTAATACTCAAAGAAGTGTAACAAGATCCACATAAAAATACCATCACTACAACACTCTGTCTACAAACAAAAAACAACACTTGAAACTTATTTACAGCTGTTTAAAGGTACTCTGAGGCTAGCAGTCTTTTTCTTCCTTGCCTTTGTTGGTGCATTTCTACATTTCTTGGCACATTACTGCCACCAACTGTCAATCAGTGGAATAGTGTGAAATCATCGGCAGGCACGATACAAGCAAAACGGGGACCCGCTCTTAAAAATATCCATAGCGCTACTAGTGGTCAGAAACTCCACAGGGTACCTTTAAATGAAAAACCAATAGAATAAGTGCATTGTTGACTGTGACGTGTGATAGCCTATTTTTCAAATATATTTTTTATCCCCAGCGCATGAAAGCCATTACATTTGTGTATCGCCTTAAGTGGGGAGTTTGGATGATTTAGCATTACCCTTGATTTGTGTTACGATCTCCAGCTTAAGGTCCTGGCTGTCAGCTGAAAAGAAGTAGATGGAAAGAGTCCATGTCAGAGAAGGCACATGAAAAGGAAACAATAAAGACTGCTATTGGATTTAACAAAATGAACAGGATAATTCACACGTTTTTTACCCAGTGCGCTATATTTAATTTGCAACATTTTATTTGAGTTTCTGAATTCTCACAGTGAATTTTACCCTTGTTCCTCAGACAAGCCAAAACAATGCACCTAAAACTGTATCTAGTCCATAGCATGTACACTACTTTTTGTTAAAGAGGTTCTGCAAACGTAAACATGAACATGAGCTGTAAACTAAATGATATGACTGTACTATGATGAAACACATCAATGCTGGTGTTAATACTGACATTTCGTACCAAATGTATGTAAAATCTACATTTCATGGGTTGAAAATGGCTCAACACGCCATCTACTGTTTTAAATCAGTCCTGAACCTACAAGACCACTGCTGGCATAGAGTCAACCAGTTGGGACCTGTCTACGTCATGAAATTTATATAAAAAAAGACTCTAATCAGTGTCAGTCAGTCTCCCCCGTGTCTCCTGACACACACACTACGTAGGTACTAGGCCACACCTCCTACAGGTGTTGTTCCCTCGCATTTTTTTTAAATATGCTGGGAGAGACGGGTCTAGCTGAATTTGAAGGTGGAGTTGCACTTTAAAATGCCACAATACAATGCTTCACATTTGATAGATGTGATATGACACTGCACCTGTCACTGATGGTGCAAAATGATGATTCATAAATGTCCTAAATCTCCATCCACTGCTTACTATAGAGTAAATGATTGAATGATTTCAAACACAGCTACGGTTTTTTTCTTGATTAAAATGACTACTAGCCGGTACCGTAGCAAACAGCCATTTATTGTAGAATATGGACAGAAGACTTCTATTAGACTTTCACGTAAATCGTCACCTCGCTCACTGCTCAGTTCATGTTCATATTATGTCTCATGATGACACTTTATCAGTATATATATAATACATTTCATGCCTCTGCACCAGCGATAGCCATGGCCGGAGGCATTATGTTTTCGGGTTGTCCGTCCCATTTTCCTGAATGCGATATCTCAGGAACACCTTGAGGAAATTTCTTCAAATTTGGCACAAACGTCCACTTGGACTCAAGGATGAACTGATTAGAATTTGGAGGTCAAAGGTCAAGGTCACCGTGACCTCACAAAACACGTTTTTGGTCATAATTAAGAATTGATGACCATATTTCACAGTTGGTCTTACAATGAATTGGTGACACCTTTGACTCAAAAGTCAAGGTCACTGTGACCTCAACATGACCTTGACAAACACGTTTTTCGGCCATAACTCAAGAATTGATGCAGTAATTATGACAAAATTTGACACACAGATGTTTAATGAGATACAATGATGGTGATGACATTTTTTACCCAAAAGGTCAAAGGTCAACTTCACTGTGACATCATAATGTCCTGGGAAAACACTTTTTTGGCCATTATTCAGCACCATAACTCAGGAACAGAAAGAGACATTGTGACCATATTTCACAGTTGGTCAGACACTGAATAGGTGACACTTATGACTCAAAGGTCATTGTTACCGCAAAATAGGTTTTTAGCCATAATTTAAGAATTAATTGGGTGATTCTAGATTTCACACATATGTTGACTGGGACGACACCATGAGTAAACAATAATTAGCACAGTACGGGCTTTCCTCCGTCTCGTCCATTCTGCCTTTCACTTCCTGCCTCATTCTGAATTTCGAGCATCATCGGAATCACGTGAGTGCAAACAACGTATTGTAGCACGTGTTTTAGTAGGGCTACAATTTGTACATAACCTCTATTGTACAATCTGGGATCATGGCAGTGTAGCATTCACTGCACATTGTACACATGCAAAGATGCATGTGACAAATAAAGACTGACTGAAAGGAAAACCCCAG
Organism: Macquaria australasica; assembly: GCA_005408345.1. Classification (NCBI taxonomy): domain Eukaryota; kingdom Metazoa; phylum Chordata; class Actinopteri; order Centrarchiformes; family Percichthyidae; genus Macquaria; species Macquaria australasica. The sequence continues at coordinate 23,337 of SEMN01000909.1, read as the reverse complement.
GAACACATTTTAGCAAAAACCCTTCAAAAACATAAAAGAGAATTGAAATTAGGGATGACTCATCAGCTTTGTCTCCCCCACCAGTCCACTTCCTACCTTGCACATCATCATTTACACTTCCACAGCAGATGGTCATGTTGCAGTTTTGTCATGATGCATCTTGACACAGCCAGCTCCTTTAATCCTTAGGTGGAGGTGGTATCACTCTGATGCTTTCAGCATGGTTTTTCCTCTGGCACTGTCTCAGGGAGCAGATATCACCCTTTTGTCATGCTCATTTATTTGCATCTTCGTTTGACCCCCTCTCTTCTCTCCACATGCAGAATCAGATGCAGCATGACAGAATCAACCACACCTCCTTAGACTTTAACAGTGAGTTCTGCTTTACAGATAATCTCAGAATGTGAATTTGTGTATGTTTGGTGGTTATTGGTGATGACAGGTAATTAGACTGTGCTTATTTTTTCCCTCGTAGACTCGGAGTCTAAGACAGAGGTCGGCGTGTCGTCCTGCCTGCTCACACCCACTGCTTCCCCGAGAGACTCCGGCATGTCTGATGAACGTGGGATAAACGGAGGAGTTAGCAGTGGAGGGTGAGAACAGCAGAGATACTTCCAAACAGATTCATTGGGTTGGTGGTGTCTGCCCCCCTCTTGCTTGCGTTTTTGGATCTGTTACAAAGTCTATTTTCCTTCTTGTAGATCCAACTTTTTTAGCACAATGAGCCAGAAAACTGATGAAAACAAGGCATGGAGTAAGGAGGCACCACTGGATGGTTTTTAATGTGAAACAGATACATGTATGTACACAGGCGCCTGGAGTGCGGATTGGCGGATCAGAGCAGGCATTTATTAAATGCATAATCAACATGTTGAATATGTTTAGTCGGTGTGAAGTAAATATGAGAAATAATAATAGAAAAAAATGAAGTTGGAAATTATTTTTTCACATAGCAAACAATTAATTTTATTCTTGCAGCTCTAAAAATCAGGAACAATAAAATACACTTCTTTGTTTTATCCCACCTGCAGTAATAGCATCAACAGCCCACTGCAATCCCACAAGGTTTAGTGCATCTTGGGACACCTGTCTCAAGGAATTTGACTGATTAAAATAAACATAAATAGTCATCTTTAATATCTGGTTAAAATCCTTTGCAGTTAATGACTTGCTGAAGTTTATGAACCACAGCAGGGTCTTGGTACTTTCTTTGGCGATGCTTTGTTTGGCCTATACTGCAGCCATCTTCACTTCTTGCTTGTTTCGGGGGCTTTTTGCCTCTTAAGCTAGCAAGCTCAGCAACTGCTGCCAGATTTAGACAGTTAGCGCCTGTTTGCTCGAGCAACGGCAATGTCAAAGTAATCCGGAATCAACTATCTAGCTGCTGACGTAAACAAACAGACATCTCCTTATTTATTTATTTTTTAGCTTAACAATGCTGGTGAGCTGGCTAACTATCTAGGCGGGGCTGTGAGCTTGATTTGTTGCTCAGAATCAAAGTGAAGAGACAGCGTTAACGGCAGCAGCCAGCTGGTTAATTCAGAGTTACCTCTGCGGTGTTTTGATTCTATAACGTTAGATGTTCCTCAGAGAAAGACACACAACTCTGTGAAGATCAAACAGACAGACAGACAGACAGACTTTCTCCGTGGTCACTCCTTGTCTGTATGTTCAGGGTCACTGTGCTGCCGTGTTGTCTTCAATTTTGGGGACTATGTATAAAACAGGGCTACGAGTCCTACGCGCTTCAAATGAAAGCTGAAAGTTGGTTCTTTATTGTTGAATTTGATGGAGTACAGAGCCGAAACAAAAGATACTTTCTCACTTCACTGCAGTATGGCTCTGTGAGGTTAATTTCCATCTCAATAAATCACCATCAGGCATTGCATGTTTTCTCCATATGGTGCTGTCCAAGATAACCCTTTCCCTTGCTGTATTACTGTAAACCTGCAATAACTGAATTTTTGGCCACTTGGGGGCAGCGTTAACAAATTGTGAACCCAACATGGACATATCATCCCCTTTTAAGTTTATATGGCGAACTTGTTAGCAAACAGTTGCTTATTTACACATCCAGCTGTTACAGAGCAACAGTATCTTTTTTTTTTTGAGTCATGTTTCTGTCCACCTGATGACGAAAAGGCCAATACTCACTCTCTTTTAGCTCTGTTTTTGGTATCTACCTACTCCTGAGAGACATATCTGGCTCTTTAGCTGCTAAATGCTCCACTATGTTCACCAGCTGGTTGCTAACTTTGTCTGCCTGCTGTTTGGTGCTGAGCAGGTAGCGTACGGTGGGTTTTTAGAGCTTTTTCACTGAAAACATTCTAATAAACCAATACTGACTACCAAAACATAGGAAATAAATACCCATTAAATAAAACCATACATAAAAACAACACAAAACTACATTCCTTAATTAAACTGTCAGCTCTGACTGGTGTTGTAATGGGCCATCCGCCCTCTTCCTCATCTCTCTAGGTTTATGAAGTCTGAGGGGGCCATTGGGAGCCCGGTGGACTGGACAGTGTCTGATGTGGTCAGTTATTTCACAGCTGCAGGTTTCCCTGAGCAGGCTGCTGCCTTCAGGACCCAGGTGAGCCTGTAATCTCCTTTAATAACCACTAGAGGGCACCAGAGACAGGATTAATGGCTGTGCTGTAACAGTTGTAACCTACCTCCACCTACCCACACTGCTTTGCTCTCTTCATTAGGAAATCGATGGCAAGTCTCTTCTCCTCATGCAGCGTAACGATGTTTTGACTGGCCTGTCAATCAGACTCGGCCCTGCCCTCAAGATCTATGAGCGTCATGTAAAGGTTCTGCAAAAAACACACTTTGAGGATGAGGACTGCTAACAACAGACACATGAAATACACAGAGAGACTGTTATGTCTGTATCTACATATAGCTGAAGTTATATAAAAAAATGTATGCATGATATACACTTGACTTTTCATCTCATGACACACACACACACACACACACACACACACACACACACACACACACACACACACACACACACACACACACACACACACACACACACACACACACACACACACACACACACACACACCTCTGTTTCTCTTCCTCCTGGCCCTCTACTACTGCTCTGGTCCAGAAACGACATGCAGAAATGAGACTGGATTTCCTGGACAACAAGGATTTTCTACCAAAGAGAGCACAAATGTTGGAAGGAGAAAGTAGACTCATAATATTTTAAGATGCAGAGGTTTAAAAAAAATCATGCAATTTCTCTTTTTTTATGTACAATGATCAAGCACTTTGCAATTTCTCGAATAAACTGTGCAAGATGTTTTTTGTTTTTTTGAAACTGTTATTCTGTGCTGACCTTTATGCACATTTTGAAAGAGGTCGTTATTCTGCGTGGAAGTAAATTTCGTTTTTATGAGGCTGTGATGCAAGGGTTTCTCGGTTGTGGGTGCGTGTTTGTCATTGTACACATACTGTATGTGTGTGGAGGCTTGACGGAGCTTGTTGGATTGAACAGAAACAAATTAGAAGCTGGCCAGATTAAATACATTCCCAGAAGCTGGAGTGGACGGTTGGAATTCCTTGAAATTTGAGCGAGCTCCCCTGTAGGTATACATCATGAGCATGCGTTGAAAGGGTTTGTGAAATTACTCTCACTGCCAGAAGAGGGAGACAAAAGTTCCGCACTCCAGCTTTAAGTAAGACTAATTTGTGGGTAAATTAAGATCTTTTTGAAATGAAAAAACACGGCTGACCGAGCAACTGCATCCAACCGTTCACATCTGCTCACTCCAGCAGAAAATGTTTTGTGGAAGGATTCAACCCTTACAGTGACATTTCTTCTGGGAGAACTCAGCAAAGAGTGCAAAAACTTCCATTAGAATAAGAATCTCAACACAGTTCAGACGTGGAGCAGAGCAGAGATGGCTTGTTAATGTGGCAGGACACAGTACTTCTGCTAGCTCGTCAGTCAGACAGAGGATGGTTTCTTTGGACAAAAGAAAATGGCTGACGACGTCCTCACTTTCCCTTCTCATTACTCGCTCCACGACTTAGTTAGCAAACCACAAATTACGAGCCATGTTTTCCTCTTTTGTTATTTGGTGCCACCGGTCAGCAGGTGTCACTAATTGTTACCATGGAAACATGGCTCTCAGTTCAGAGTTAGCCTGGTGGTAGGATGGCTAACTTTTGAGGCTGAAAATAAGTGGGTCTAACTTGCATTAGACTAATCTAAGAGCAGAAGCCTAACACTACAGACCAGTGTGAAATATCTTTGTGAAACTGGCGTCAAGGATCGGCTGCAGAAATGTTGATCAAACGCTCCAGCTAACTGAACTGAAATCAGCAGATCCATTAACTCTCAACGAGATGTAATAGAATGAATATGTAAATAGATTGAAAATAAGTCCATTTAATACATCAGCCTCCATCTGTAAAACGATGATCTAACTGAAAGGTGTTATCGCAGGGTAAAGCTGAGTCAATCAATCAAATCTCATACCACCAGCATTTTTTAACTGTTTGTACCGGTCAAACCTTAGAAACCAAATGCTGTCAGATTACCGCACATCTCATCCACACCTTCACATTCCATTTGGCATCTCCTCTGTGCATGCATTATAAAAATGACTGTTTTTTTCTCATATTTGTATGTTGTGTTTTCAGCACATTGGTTTCATTTTGTGAATGTTTGCAGTCCACTCTCCACACACTGATGCTCAAATCAACGTTTCTCTGTGCATTCAAACCTCCTCTACCTCTCTCCCCTCAATTTCCTCTTTATTTTCACTTTCTCTGCAACTTCCAAGAACACATTTTCAGGTTATTACAGTTAGTTGAAAGTGTATTTTACAATGTATGTTGTCACTGTTAGCATTCAGATCATTTCATTCTCATTTGTTAAATCTGTTGGAGACGACAGCTGTGTTCAGATTCTTACAAGGGGGATGTACAGTGCGTCCATGCCCTTGTTGCTTGTCTCAAGTTATTTGTTAAAGGGCAATTTTAGTAATAAAAGTTTCAATTAAAACACCACAGTGTGTCCATTCTGAGTCTGTGTGGACGCATGTTGCATGTTGTGAAAAGTATAAACAGTGTTTGCGTGTGTTTTTGTTCATGTGGTGGCTGTGTGTGTCTGTGTGTACCAGACACAAATGTGCATATGCCTGTGTGTGTGTGTGTGTGGGAGGGAGGGTATCCAGCAAAGGTTTGGAGCAGCTGGGTTACAACAGCAGCTTCCTTCAGTCACAAGGACAAGGAGTTGAAGGAGGAAAGACCATGCTTCATGTTGGAAAAGGAAAGACTTATCCAGACAAGACGGACTATATAAGTCTGATCTTTTGGAAAATAGGCTCTACAGCATTTATTTTGACCTGTAAATATTTCACAGTAAGTCGGGAAGTGTTCTCCATGACCAGCTAGGCACTTGTGCCTGCATCTGCTGGTTAGAAGCAGGGGGAGGAGGAAATATCATGCTATATCTGTCCTGGGACACTCTCCAAGGTGAGTGCTTGTGATCTTTGTGTGTGTGTGTGTCTGTGTGTGTACACGATGGGGTTACAAATAAGACAGGGAAGCAGATGGGCATATTTATACCTCCACTGATAAACAGACAGGCTGCATCTCCCACAAACATGGTGGTTCAAGGCAACAGAGAAAAAAGAAAAGATTGAGACTCTGCTGGGAACTGCTGGCCTCCAGGAAGACCAAAACCACACCAGGGCAGATCAGATCAGGCAGAACCTGAAACCTTTGGCACTGATCACAGCAGACCATACAAGATCAGCTCCTGAATATACCACAGTAAACAACTGCAGACGACAGTGAGGGAGTAGATCCTGGTGTGAAAAACTGAGGATATCTGAAATCTGACAAGACAAAGGAGAGCAGTCATGCCCGGCTCAGGAGGAGCTGAGTGAGTGAAACAGCTGCATGTGTGTGTGTGTGTGTGTGTGTGAGTGTGTATGCTTACTCATGCAACACACTGTACAATATTTTATAGATATGGAGTATTGACATATTTTATCCAGTACACATGTTTGTGTCATAAAACTGGTGCTACTTTAATAAATTGTGCATGAATAAGATATGTTCACATTTTTACAGATTCATATAGTTGCTACGTGCAGAGCCAAAGAGAGTCTAAATACAGCTCAGTGTCACATGAGGAAATTAGAGCTCCAAGTGCAGAGCCTGTATGTGACAGAGTCATAGTGTGTCTCTTGTTTGGAAGCCCAAAGGGAGAAGATTTCTCCACTGCCATCCTGAAGCAGAAACACAGACCTAACAGACTCATTGTGGATGAAGCTCTCAATGAAGACAGCAGCATTGTCAGCCTGCCACAGGTCTGTGTGAGGTGTAAATATATATCCTAGTCATGTATGTATTTCCTCTGAGATTTGTGTGTGTGTGTGTGTGTGTGTGTGTGTTTCCACTAGAACAAGATGGAGGAGCTGCAGCTCTTCCGGGGGGACACAGTGGTGTTGAAAGGGCGGAAGCGTCGCCAAACGGTGTGTATCGTCCTGACTGATGACACCTGTGGGGATGAGCGAATCCGCATGAATCGTGTGACGCGCAACAACCTGCGTGTCCGTCTCGGTGACGTCATCAGGTAGCTCTCACACCTGTGTCTTTGTGCTACATGTGAGGTGTGAGAACATATAATCCACTGATTGCTGTTGATGTGTGTGTTTTATCACAGTATTCATGCCTGCCCTGATATCAAGTATGGGAAAAAGATCCACGTCCTCCCTATAGATGAAACCATTGAGGGCCTGACGGGAAACCTCTTTGAGGTTTTCCTCAAACCGTATTTTCTGGAGGCTTACCGGCCCGTACATAAAGGTACTGCAACACCTCTGCCACTGATCATACCCCAGTAAAACAGCTCTGTTCCTAACATGATCCTGTGAAACCTCATCGCCAAAGATGTTACTACCAAGGGACAACCTCTTTTTACTCATGCTTAAAACATCAGACCATATCATCACCTCAGCAGCATCTAGAACACATTCAGATGCTCCTGTATGTGTTAATCTGTGTTGCCAGATGACATCTTCTTGGTGAGGGGGAGCATGCGGGCGGTGGAGTTCAAGGTGGTGGAGACTGACCCCAGCCCTCACTGCATTGTCGCCCCAGACACTGTCATCTACTGTGAGGGAGAGCCCATCAAAAGAGAGGTCTGTGAGAGATTTATGAGGCTCTGGACTGTTTAGTGTCAATGTGTGTCATTGACTGAAGTCCTGATGCAACAAGATGCTGGAAATGTTGCATAATTATCACAATTGCTTGAGTCCCAGCTCTACTCTATAATACTAATTTTATAAAATATACAATGTGTACTTATCTAAATGCACTATTTTGGTAGTTAGTGTGGAAGAAATGTACTGTACTGTCAGGAAATGATCCAAGGCATGTACCATCATCAGTCAGGCTGCAGCACATCCACCAATTTCAAATTCAAAAAACCTGAAAAAGTGGTAAAAGTTGTTTCCAACGTTGTTTCCAAGCATTTGTTAGTTTATTATTCATTTTCTAAACTGTCCTTTAATCCATTGCATCATCACCTACCACATGTTGTCACTTTTTTCCCAGCTATCAGTCACTCCTCTCTTATCCATAGTACATTGCATTGCAGAACAACTCAACACCACACTCAAACATGCATATTGGCCTTTCAAAATATACTTAATTTAATCATTTTCCTAGTGGGGATGCTTGTACATATTGAAAACTAGGTTAGAATACTGTATAAAATATCCATAAAGTTTCCAGAGTATCATCCAGTTTCTGTGATTTCACGTAACTTTGTTGGCATCAGGAACCGGGCCACTAAGTGTATAGCCTACACATTCATGATTGAGAATAACCTCAACCGGATCTGACTCTTGCATGTTGCCCTGTGACAGGACGAGGAGGAGAGCCTTAATGACATCGGCTATGATGACATCGGAGGCTGTCGCAAGCAGCTGGCCCAGATCAAAGAGATGGTGGAGCTTCCTCTCAGACACCCCGGTCTTTTCAAGGCTATAGGAGTTAAGGTGTCATGCATACACACACAAACCCTGACCCCATCCACTCACATCTCTGCTTCCTTTGAGTCTAACATTAGGCCTTTCTCTTTTCATGACTCTTCTTCCCTCCTCTCTCTCAGCCCCCCAGAGGTATCCTGCTGTATGGCCCTGCAGGCACAGGGAAGACACTGGTGGCTCGGGCTGTAGCCAACGAAACTGGTGCCTTCTTCTTCCTCATTAACGGTATGGCCTTTTTGTTTGTTCACACAGTGAAACAGTGAGACCATTTGTACAGAGGAAGAGAGGAAGAAATTATCCAACCCTGCTCTTGCAAAGTGAAAAACTCTGAAATAAGATATACAGAATTACTAGAAGCTGACTGGAAATTCTTATTTGCTCACTGGTTTTCTTATTTAGAGATCTGTGTAGGAGAAAGTGTGTTTTACACGCTCTGCATTATTCTGTGAAGGTCCTGAGATCATGAGTAAGCTGGCGGGAGAGTCAGAGAGCAACCTAAGAAAGGCGTTTGAGGAGGCGGAGAAAAACGCTCCAGCCATCATCTTTATTGATGAGCTAGATGCCATCGCTCCCAAGAGAGAGAAGGTAAACAACAGGGAACATGTACAAAATGCCTGTTTCTGCTGTATAAGGTCAATGTAACTGTGTGTGTGTGTGTGTGTGTGTCCGTGTAGACCCATGGTGAAGTGGAGAGGCGTATAGTCTCCCAGCTCCTGACCCTGATGGATGGCCTGAAGCAAAGAGCTCATGTGGTTGTCATGGCAGCCACAAACCGACCAAACAGCGTGGATTCTGCTCTGAGACGCTTTGGTCAGGACAGCCACACACGCGCGCACACACGCATGCACATGCACACACACACACACAGACACACACACATTTACACATATGGTGATGTCTCTCTCCAGGCAGGTTTGACCGGGAGATTGACATTGGAATACCTGATTCGACCGGCAGACTGGAGATCCTGCAGATTCACACCAAAAACATGAAACTGGCTGACGATGTCGACCTGGAAAGGGTGAGTAAGCATGGCAGGCCGGGGCCAAACGAACATAAAAACACATCTTTTAAATTCTCCAATAATTAAAGCTGAACCTATTAGTTGATCGACAAATAATTCATCTGCAACTATTTTGATAATCAACTAAATGTTTAAGTCATTTTCAGAGCAAAAATGACAAACATTACGTATTTCCAGCTTTTTAATTCTGAGGACTTGCCGCTGTTCTTTGTCTTATGTGATAGTAAATTGAATATCTTTGGGGCAGACTATTGGTTGTACAAAACAAGACATTTGAAGATGTCACCTTGGGTTTTGGAAAATTGTGATGAGGATATATCAACATTTTCTGTCATTTTATGCGCCAAACAATCTGAAATATCCTCATGGTTCAGAATAGGCATTTGGCCACAGACTGCCATTTGATGACAGTATTCCCCGTGAAATTAAATGATTTGTAGAACTTTGCTGAGATAAAAGTGCTGAGAGTGAATTTAAAATTGGGATTTTTTTTCTTGTGATTTGAATTAAAGTCACATTCTTTATTTTGCAGTAGATCCCCTCAGTGCCTCTTAATTTAAGAGCATCACATTTACATAAAATCCACTGTGTTTCTGTAACTTTTACATCATATAATTAGACAGTAAACTTTAGAATGTAAATTATTAACATATTTTGAGAAAATAAAACTACTCTGAGAAAAGGGAAGATGGGAATTGTGACTTATTCTTAGTGTAAATGTAATGATCTGATCAATAAATATTCACCTTCAAGCGCTAACCTTCTAGCACTAACAGATTCAGTCGAGTTCAAGTCAATTCACTCTCATGCTGGTGGAATTTGTTACCATTGCTGTGTGTAATCCATCAACATTATTGCCATGAAATATTATCAGTGTCTAAGTTCAGTGTTGTTGATGATGTTACACCACCTTCTGGTGCATGTGTGCTGTTTAATAAATGAATATTAATATCCCTGAGTTATTTGACATATCTCAGATCGCCACAGAGACCCACGGTCATGTAGGTGCCGATGTGGCTGCTCTGTGCTCAGAAGCTGCTCTGCAAGCCATCCGCAAGAAGATGACCCTCATAGACCTGGAGGACGAATCCATCGACGCTGACCTGCTCAACTCGCTGGCTGTCACCATGGATGACTTCCAAGTACTGACACACACACACACACACACAAACACAAATACATACAGACAGAGTTTTGCTCTCCCAGACCGTATGTGGGTGTATTAGTTCCTCAAAGAAAAACTCTGCATTTGTAACCACACAATAAAATCTAGACATGAATGTTTCTTAATGCATGAATAAATGAAGACACCATCATGTCCTCCCTCAGTGGGCGCTGAGTCAGAGCAACCCATCAGCTCTAAGAGAGACTGTTGCAGAGGTGCCTCAGGTGAGCTGGCAGGACATCGGAGGACTGGACGAGGTCAAGAGAGAACTCCAAGAGCTCGTCCAGGTGGAAGAAACACTCACACACTCACACCACCAGACTGTGCACACACCTACAGACACAAGTCCCATCAACAATCCATCTATCTTCATCTCGCTCTCCTCAGTACCCTGTCGAGTATCCGGACAAGTTCCTGAAGTTTGGTATGACTCCATCTCGTGGAGTGTTGTTCTACGGCCCTCCAGGCTGTGGGAAAACCCTACTGGCTAAGGCCATCGCCAACGAGTGCCAAGCAAACTTTGTCTCCATCAAAGGACCCGAGATGCTCACCATGTGGTTTGGAGAATCAGAGGCCAATGTCAGAGACGTGTTTGATAAGGTGAGAGCAAGAGGGAGGAAAGAAAAATGAATAAACGTGGGAGGATAGACATTTGGAATTTGTATCGCCTATGTTTCACACTGTAACACACCTTGCTGACCTCCTGGCCTCTTCCCTGCCTGCAGGCCAGGCAGGCGGCCCCCTGCATACTGTTTTTCGATGAGTTAGACTCCATTGCCAAATCCAGAGGAGGCGGAGCTGGGGATGCAGGTGGTGCGGCTGACCGAGTCATCAACCAGATACTCACGGAGATGGACGGCATGTCCGACAAAAAGAACGTTTTCATTATTGGCGCCACGAACAGGTGCACATGTGGGAATTTGTATTATGATTGTGTTTTTGAGGTCAGTGCACTGGGAGTCAAGATGAAAATCTTAACTGATTTTCCTCTCTGTTCATCTCACTCTCTTTGCTCCTCTCGTCACACCAGGCCAGACATCATAGACGCTGCCATCCTGCGGCCGGGCCGTTTGGACCAGCTCATCTACATCCCGCTCCCAGACAAACCATCCCGCACAGCAATCCTAAATGCCAACCTACGCAAGTCCCCTGTTGCACGAGTTAGTGATACACACACACACAGTATCTTTCTCATGTACACAAGAGAGAGAGCAGAAAATCAAATGTTAGCCTGTAGATGACAGTAGCAAAATGTATTTAATTAAGTATCACAAATATTCATTGTGAGGAATGTTCCTATTCGAAATGTTAAATCATCGTCGCATTAACCTGCTGAAGGAATTCTAATGCTCTAGTTGATTGAACTACTACATGTGCTGTTATACTGGTAATTTAAACTCTGACTGCGCATCATATTTTATGATCTTATTATATGTTTTGCATTAAAACCTTAGGCTGCAACGGAAATGGTAGCTACATTCAGCAGATACATGTAGTTGAGTAAAAACATTAATTCTTACTTAAAATAAATACTTAAGTCAAGCAAAGTGCCTTTACCTAAAAACTGTAAAATGTTTGGTTACTAGGGTAACCCCAGTTCTCTAAATGTTTTCACGAGGCCTTAGTTTCTGCCCCTTTCTCTTTCCTTTTGTTCCTGTAGGATGTGGACCTGGAATACCTGTCTGGCATTACAGACGGCTTCTCCGGAGCTGACCTGACAGAGATCTGCCAGCGGGCTTGTAAGCTGGCCATCCGTGAGGCCATCGAGGCGGAGATCAAGGCTGAGCGTCAGAGGCAGAACAGACCAGGCATCCCCATGGTCAGGCTGCTACTGCTGCATACCTCCTTATTTACGCCATACTATACTGTATTAAACAGGAGACTGATAATTGGGCCTCTCTGACCGTTTCTCTCTTAAACACACACACACACACACACACACACACACGCTCCACTCCTCCAAGCAGTACCAGGCTGTGTGTGCTCGGTACAGAAAGAGACTGTGGAAGATAAAAAAAAGTTCCCTAAAGGGCGGCTGTGTGTTTTGTAACTTTCAGCCTTTGGACTGGGAACACACACACACGCGCACACACACACACACACACACACACACACACGCACACATACAGTGTGTTGTTTCCACGTGAAGTCCTCATAATGCCTTTTTCTCTCTGCAGGAAGAGGACTTTGATCCGGTCCCAGAGATGAGGAAGGACCACTTTGAAGAGGCGATGCGATTTGCTCGTCGCTCTGTCAGTGACAATGACATCCGCAAATATGAAATGTTTGCTCAAACTCTGCAGCAGAGCCGAGGTTTTGGAAACTTCAGGTACACAAACAGTATGCAAGTTCAACAAGTGTCACTACAGAAAATGTTGTCTTCATTTCCTCACGGCTCATTCCTTTCGTTCTCCACCAAGGTTCCCTTCTGCTACTGGTACCCGGTCTGGAGGTCAGGGGTCAGGTTCTGGGTCTGGGAGGCCAAACCTGTACAGAGAGGAAGGCAATGATGATCTCTACCAGTGACAAAAACTCATCATATAGGTGAACAGCCGCACAACGTTTTCCTCTTCCACTACTGTGAAACAGAAGAATAATGGGAGTGGAAATGGCAAGATACAAAGGGAAACAACAATAATAATAATTATAAGGAATCTTTTTTAAAAGACTTTTAAAAACAGGGGAAATAACCAGACTCAAACAAGAAATCATATGAAAAATGTTTGTCTACAGAGTATGTTATAATATTGACTTTCAATGTAAAAACTCCTACACTTGTAAGGCATTGGCACTGAGATTTAAAAAAAACTGTCAACCATAATAACATCAAAACTTTGAGTTTTCACACACTGTAATCTGTTTGCACTATGAATATGATGTAAGTTGTGTCTATGTGTGAGTTTAAAATGCGATAAATACATTTATTTGTATGCCTCTATGATCACTCTTCTAGGTTTATCTTGGAATACTGAATGCAGTATTTTGTACAAGTATCATTTAAGAGTACAGTTTAGAGTACACTTAAATGATACCGGGTGAGGGGAGGCATGATGGTTTCCATTTAGCTGCTTCAGTTTCAGGGTCCTGGCATTGTGAATGCTGGCTCACGGTCACACTATCCTGGCTTACTGGGACACTTGAATAGAACAGAGCCATAGTTAATGTTATTAGTGACACCTGTGCTTTTCCTACTATGACAAGTCAAAATGTCTGCTGGGAAAAAGGCCTGTTTGGTTGAACATATATGTTTTGCATCATGTACGCACAATATAAACTGAATAATGAAGGTGTCAAGACAAGATTTGACACAGGCTCCTCTACAAGAGAGGGCCACAAGACGAATCCACATGAAAGGGTCAGATCAAACAAATCACACAAAAATATATTTTCTCACATACAAGGTGTCGTATCTACTAATGCGCATAGTCTATAAAAGTTTTATTTGCTAAAGGTTTGAGGTACCAGTACACCCCAGTACAATAAATCTCAAAGCATAAAAAAACATTGTATTTAAGAATCATTAAAGCAGTGCGTTTTTCTGGAAATGTCCAGGGTTCTTTTACCTTATATACTGTATTATTACCAAAAACCAACTGACACACAGTGAATCTCTGAGTGTATGGTGCCATGGCGCAGCTGCCCACTTGGTAATCCGGCCTTGCTAGAAAATACTGAATATCGCGCTAACCTGTGTTTACATCATTAAATATTTACAACTACAATTGTTTTTTTGTCATTACCAATATTAAACAGCGTGCTATTGGAAACAACACCAGGCAACTGCCAGCGGAACCTTCGTTATTTGGCCAGAGGGAAGGTGTTTCTTCGAAGTGCCGCTCGGCTGTTTATTTCCGGTGAGAGGCGGAAGTAGGAGCAGGGGGCTTGTGGAGGTGACCGAATGGCGGACAGCAGTATCATTTTGGAAACATTAGAGTAGCGCGCAGCAGAAGCAGACAAAACACATCCATCTGAGATTATCAGTGCTAAACTAAACATCGTCGGTGCCATGGGAGCTCACCTGGTCAGACGGTATGTGACCGAGACAGAAACCGAGCCGGACCCGGCGAGAAAACCCGAGTTCGACCCCCAGTTTGGGTTTCCGGAGAGGAAAGAGAGAGGTATGTCAGACAGAGAGGTATGTCAAAAAGAGAGGTTTGTCTGCATGTTCACGGTGTTTTTAATCATCTGGACTGAAGCTGATCTCCTTGTCAGACGTTAGCCGCGCTAGCTGACGGGTGTCGGTCTGTGGCTCCTTATTTCAACTGCGGAATCCACATTGTTCTTCTGTGTCCAGTACTGTTGTATTGTAACATCGAAATCATACCGTAATTTGCCAGTTTTACGCTGCATTTCGGGTGAGTTATGAGGCCTTTTCTGTGGCAGAGTGACAAAGATAACACGATATTCAGATTTGTCTCAAGGAATAGGCTAATTATGATATCTCTAAGATAAAATACTCAAAACTGTTTTTAAATATTTGGGGAGAAACCTGACTTAGTAATAACGGTTGGTTTTATAAACAACGTTTGTAGCACATTAACAAAAGTCCTGTAATATGTTACTTAATAAGAAATAAACACTATATGTAGCTGTTATACTATGTGTATACGATATTATACTCAGTGTAGTTTTTTTCAAAAGACATACACCTTAAAGTTCAATGTGATGTTGTTTCAGTGTTGAAGGCTTGTGCAGATACAGCTGCATCAAAATCCACCTTTAAAAATACAAATCACAATTCAGTGTCTGCTGAAGAGCAAATTTTAATTTGGCAAATTTAATCAAGTCTGAACAGCAAAAAGAGATTGTGGTGCATCCTGGGTCTGCTTCATATACAATGAATGATGGAGCAACTCCTTAGACACTCTTACAGATCCTGTGGTGATTTTGTTGGGATTTGCACATGCTTTTGGTTCATAACGGTAAGGCCTGAAACAAAAACGATTTGGATTTAATATGTGAAGCAAAAATACCCCACGAGGTCAGTGTCGGTGGACCCCACTTCAAAAAGGACACCCTTTCAAATCAAAGAATGGACCATTTACAATCTAGCTTGAGTATGGTGTATGGAAAGGCATTGAGTCGGTTGGTAAAGCCAATCTAAATGGCACTATGCCATGACAAACAGTCATTAATAATGTCTAATATTTGTATGGAAGAGTTAGAACACCTAGATATCTAATATCTAGAAGTCCTTAGATTAGTATTTATTATGAAGGATATACAGAGCCTCTACCCTGGACAGGACTTTCATAAGAGACACTGTATTTGGCCACTCATCCATATAATAACATCAGGTCCTTGTGCATTGAAAGATGACCCTGAAAATTTGTATCTCATTTGCCAGAGATGGTAGCAAGCCAGGAGCAGATGAACTTGGCCCAGCTGCCTTTGGAGCAAAGGGACTACTGTGCCCAGTACCTCCTGAAACTCATGAAGTGCAAGAGGGACAACTGGCCCAACTTCCTGGCCTGCAAGCATGAGAGACACGACTGGGACACCTGCGAACACCAGGAGTAAGTGTTTATAGTAGAGTTAAAGTTAAGACTTTAGAAAGGCTTGGCTTAGTCAGCCTTTTGTCAGGACTGTCTTTCCTAGACAGTGATGCTTTCAGACTCACTTAATTGGTTTAACTGTATGTTAGACCATTTGTTATGTGTAGAGGAAACGCTGAGGTGTAAGCTTCCTGCAGCCAGGAGTTGCTGATTCATGATGGGTTGATCAGAAAAACCACTGATCCTGGGCGACATACAGCACTATCTGACTATCAGAAGTGCAACAGATCTAAGATTGACAAAACTCTCACAACAAGATCCACTTAATAGCGGCCCTGGGGTTTTCAAACACAGCACACAATCTTCCGCAGCAGACGGAGATGTCCAGTTGTTGTGGAATTGTAGATGTAGATTTCCATTTTTGTGAGCATTTGAAGGACTTCTCATCCTTGTCATTTTAAAAAGATCTTCAGGATTGTATAAGCTAAGCAGCTAGTTTTCCTTTTTGAAAATTAGGACTCCACAAAAACTCAAAGAAAATTTTATGGTTTTTTTCTCCGTGTTTGCCAGGACTGAGTTTCCTAATAACATTGCAGCTCAAAGATTGAATCCCTGTTGACTTGTAATGGCACTTGAGTATAATCAAGAGCCTCAATTTCAAAAACAGTTAAACTTTAATCTTGTCGAAATGTGATAATATACATCTACCTCGTCATTAACTATGTGCCCTGCGTTTTTCTGTCTCCAGCTATGTGATGCGTATGAAGGAGTACGAGAGAGAAAGGAGGCTCCAGCTGCGGAAGAAGAGAGTCGAGGCTCAGGCTGCTTGATCAGTACATCCTCTGATGCTTCTTCTTCTCTGTATATATGTGCTGCAGTTCACAATAAACAATATTGTTTAAGCTCTACCACCCTCAGTCTTATCATTGTCAGAACATATGTGATCTTTGGTTGACTGAGATTTTATATTCATTATCTGAGTCCAAGGACCAAGTGATTCATTTTTGGTTCATTTGGTGCCACCATGTGGCCATTTACGAGGGGGGGGGGGTGTGGATGTTGAGCAGACCTAAAGTTGCATGAACATGATTCATGTGGTGACAAACAAAAGTGCTCTGATGCTTGCAAGGCTATTTTGCTAACCTGAATCTTATGTTTATTTCAATCACCCGTATTGTTAATGATTGATAAAAGTGAAGCCCACTTGTACTGGGGTCGGGGAGCATGAACTTTTTTTCAGCTTCTGAAGGGGGGGGGGGGTTTGAGAACTATGTAGACTATGTAGTACTATATTTCCCAAAATAGATTATCCACCATTTTAAATGTTTGGCCGAAGGTTTTTTCCTGTTTGTGCTACAAATTTTATCCATCGTCACCATTTCTTTCTTTTTTTTGGTTGTTTTCGACAGTTTTCTTGTATTTGGTTGCCAAATTCTTGCAGGTGTCCAACATAAACTGCCTCACATTTTGAACATATTGTGCAGTTGCAACCAACAATAGATGACTGAGCCTGTTAAAATTTGACTGTGCTTTGCCTATTGTTGACACTTCAAACACAGCACAATACATCCTCGTACAAAGCTCCAATATTCCCAGACAGGAGTGGTGGTGTCAAAGTCTTTGGCACAAACACGTAGAGAGACACATGTAACACATGACCCAGCAAGGCAACAACATTTTGCTTTACCTTTTTTTTAATAAATTACTTAAGACATCAACAAAATTAAATGCTGTCATGGTTTCCAATTGAGATTAATGGATATAAGAACAGAACCGTTTAAAGTTTTGCTAAATATCACCAGATGCAGATTCAGCCTCAGAACAACAGATGACATAAGAGTGGTCAGACATCTTACAATATTTATGTACATTCAGGATACACTGACTGAGCTTGAAGGTGAAGACTGCTCTGGGAACTCAAACGCACACAAATCAATTAACCAATCACAATGTGTTTTGTTTGTGGGTAATAAAAAAAATGGAGCAAGTGTAGTGTTTTACATTTTTGCTCAACATGACAGGGATCGCAGACAGGAAGGGAAAGAAAATGTGGTTGAGGGGGAATAAGAAAAAGGGGACTGGGTTAGATTCCTTCAGTCAGTCTACTAAGTTCCAGTGTTTGATTTTGGAGGACGGAAAAAAGGGAGGGCACCCTCTCAGTTAGGGTTGGGGTTGGAGAGGTGGGGGTGTACTTGACTCCTACAAACAGGGAGAGCTGAAGGGGTCAAGTAGTCCTCTACAGGATGAAGGGCAGGATGGGTGAGCGGAGAGGAGGGTAGTCGCGGAACTCCTTCAGGTAGCTGCGGTGCTTCCCCTTGGCCCACACGGTCATCTGGATGAAACCCACCAAGGTGAAGAAGGCCACCGGCAGGCACTGGGTCATCACTGTGAAGCCAAGCCAGGAGCCCAGCTGCGAGAGGAAGGGAAGAGATGTTACACAGACTAATACCACAAGAGGGCAGCAGCCTCAAGTTTAACTTACAAAACTTTCATGGCACAATACAAATAACTTGACATGGGACAATATGTCAAAACTTTCAGCTGTGCAATAAATGTTATGTCTTCCTTTTGAGCTAAATTTGACAATTCCCCACTCTATTGTCAAGCAATCGATGCTACATTCATGCAGAGAAAACTCTCATCAGCCATCACTTGATGAATAAAGAATGTTACCTCATAGGTGTAGTTGGGGCAGGAGACCAGCAGGAAGATCCAGGTGAAGGGGTTCTTGGTTGGATAGGGAATCTTCCTGGTCTTAGAGCCTGGAAGAAGGTTAAAAAACAAAACAAAACAAAAAAAGGAAATGTCAAAGACAATTTGTTTAAATCCATCTACTCATTCATGTAGATGGATGTTTACATTTTGGCCCAATATCAAAAGTTAACATACTGACCAATGATGATATTCTAAATTGACCTTAAATGCCACGAAAACCAATCTTGTCCTACATAAACACAGTTTTCTGCCAAACTATGAAGTTATTTCACATGATAGATTTTTGTCTGTGCTCTTCTCACTGGTTTGAGGTGGGTGGGGCTTAGCTGGGAAAAAGTGATGTCACTTACTTCTATGCACCAATCAGGATCTAGCAATATTTGTATATATTTTTTTTAAAACTAACTTTGATTGTTGCTCGTTTAGTCCTGGATATTTAATGTTATAGGGAAATACTTATGATGTGAAATGTTTGCATGTTTTTAGGGGCTTTAACTGAAAAGCACTCAAATATATCTGGATACAAACTGATTTGCACTGAGTGTTCTTCATGGTTCATGAGCCATGATGACCTAGGGAATGTTTCAAACACATAAGAATGACATTGGCACAACAAATATCCTATTTTTTTAAGGTTGTTACATTGCATACATTACATTTAGAAAGTAGAAGGCATTCCTGAAAATGTGCTTAACTTTCACTCTGACCAAAACTGTACAGTTGTGTGCGTGACAGTCAGATGCACAGGTGTTACAGGTGTGTGTACCTGGTGGACGGAGGTTCCGAAGAGCAATGTGGATGGAAAAGTTGCCGATCTGACAGAACTAAGAAAGAAAACAGACACACAAGTGATTTAATACTGAGTGTGTGCAGACCAAAAGGTAATGAATATTTTAAGTCAGGGTCTGTCTCTGAAAAAATAAAAATAAATCCTGTTGTACACTTCTGAGAGAGATAAAAACTAATGGACAAAAATACAATTAAAATGATGTAAATGACATGTTTGTTTATACTAATCAGTCAAATCAAATTAAATGCACGATAAATTACAGTGTCGAGGATAGAAAGATTCTCACCAAGAATATGATGAGGGCCAGTCTGATTTGTTGCTCCCCGTAGACTGCAACAAGACACGGTCGACATGAGTAATGATGAAATGGGAGTTACAGTGACACATACACACATGTGAGTGTTGAGTGTATGGACGTGCAGGTGCATACTCACTGGGCGGTGTGTACAGCGGGTGGTTGATGTAATAGGCCATCCACGCTGCAAAGCCCCAGTAGTAGGTACAGTTCTGAAAATGTGACAGGAACAGTCAGGGTTCGTACAGCTTTTTTAAGAGTAAAATCCAAGCACTTTTCAAGCACTTTCAAAGTACCTAAAACAAGAATTTCCAGATTCTGGAAGCCTTTATCATCACATCTAAATAGTTACTATAAATGCCAGGAGACAACAAGCGAATATGGTGACGGGATCATTTCATTTCAAATATTAAAAAGATTTTTGGTTTACATGAGTGATTGTGTAGATGACGAAACACCAGATTATGTTGAAAATCAAGCATTTTTCAAGGAGCATATTCGAATTCAAGCATATTCCTAACCTTGAAAACATAATGGTTGAAATGAAGCATTTTCCAAACTTTCAAGACTTTGTACGATCCCTGAACATTGTCACTGAGACTTCCTCGTGGCAGTAGAGATAGATAGGCAAGATATGACCGGGGGAATGTATCTCACCTTAAAGATGTTGCGTAACGGCATTGTTCCATGAGAGAAGCGGTGGACAAACAGCGTCTCCAGCAGCCTCTTCATGTAGTGGAAAGAGTGACACATACAGGCGAGGCTGAAAAAAGCACAGACACTTGTGAAAAAAAAAAAAAAAAATCACACATGGCGTCCCCCCAATGAGAATTAAGCACAGACAGTTTTATCATAATGCCCAAAAGCTCTGTTCAGATTTTAAGGATTGTTTCTACACTGATGTGAAAAGAGCATGGCTTAAAGGAATAGCTTATTGGCCTTCTTGCTGACAGTTCATCAAGTATATCAATACAACTCTTGTGTCTGTATGGTGAACATGAAGCCAGAGCCAGCAGTCGCTTAGCTTAGCTTAAAGACTGGAAACAGCAATACTGACTCTATATTAAGCTACTTTATTCTACTCCACAACATTTAAGATTTCTAATAAAAAAAAACATATAATGCATTCAATTCACAAAATATCCTGCTAATCAAGTCTGTAATTGAATTCTAAAGTCAGAGTAAGAATATTCCAACTTAGTTTCAATGCAAATCCCCTTGTTTCAAGTACTGTTTCATTTTTCATGAATCTAGTGCAGCAACTTGCCTCATTCTTTTTTTGTTTCAAGCTAAAGACAAACCTTTCTTAAGCATTTTTTTAACAAATCCTTGCCTGGTCACGTGATTTCGATCTTCTCATCTAGCTCTCAGCAAGAAAGCAAATGAGCATATTTCAAAAAATGTCAAACTATTCCTTTAAGTCAAGACAAGTTCAACTTAAAGAAGACACGCTTGCCTGTGACCAAACCACTGGGGGACAAGAAGGCTCTACCTAAATATGTAAAGTTTGTGAAGGTGTGTTGGAGACACTCACTGTACGACCCAGTGTTTACTGGTGGTAAAGTCATATTTGGGTGCGTAAATGAAGGGAACCCTGAAGTAGAACATCAGATAGATGACCAGAGGACCAGTATACTCTGTCAGAAAGACCTGAAAAAAAAAGTGGGACAGGATAACACTGACATACTTGTATTCATTTTAGCCTCTGTAGCCATATTGTCATATAATTGATATATTGGCTTGTTGATGTGAAATATATCATCTCCTGCCTCTCCTCCAATTCCCAGCACACACACACACACACACACACACACACACACACACACACACACAAACACACAAACACACAAACACACAAACACACAAACACACAAACACACAAACACTCCCTTTTTACCCAGCGGGAAATCTCAATATAGCTCTGCTAGATCCCCCTTGCAGTCTAATGTATGTGGGCTTGTCAGGACTGTTGGACCTGATTGTGCCAGCACGACGTGTTCCTGTCTATGGACGGCTCCGTGTTTTACTCACCGTGACCCAGCTGATCTGGGCTCCCAGGTCTCTGAAGTAGAAGGTTGCCGTGGTTCCCACAGGGAGATGCTGCAGGACATCTTCATCCTTCAGAGACTTCCCCTCTGAAACACACACAGCGTTTACTTAATGAGTAAATTATGAGTTGATTGTAGAGAGAAGTAGTACTACATTCACTTATGTGTACTAATAGACAACCACATTTTGGCTGACTTACTGGGATCGAGGCGAATGGACTGTCTGGCTGGGTACCACTGAGGATCTGAAACAGACAGATGAATACTTCAAAGACATCTTAAGACAGCACATAAAGTGAGTATTTCTGTGTGCAATTTGAAGATTTGCTTGATCTTAAATCAGATTTATGAGGCTTTAGTCGCCTGCAGAGAGATGGAACTCACGGCTCTTGTGGAACATAGACTTGATCTCCCCAATAGTGGCATTTGGCTCGACCTACAAATAACACCACAATAAATAAGCTGAGGGATGTGCTCTCACACACACACACACACACACACACACACACAGGAACAGATAATAACCCTGTTTTCCATTCATGATGGCGATTAGTGGTAAATTTAGCTCTGGCTGTGCCCACACACCCCATGGATGTGGGCTATTTAACAGCTGGTATTAGGGTTTCAAAGAGCCTTGACACACACACACACACACACACACACACATATAACCACAGCCGAAGTACACGACCTTGTGCCAGGCTGCCAGCAATGGCCCTAGTACCCCAAATATAAACACAGTGACAACAAAACAGAAACATCAAGAGCACACAGAGGCAAGTCTGGACACACACAGTTGTTAGAGGCGGGATAATGAAGCAGTGAAATGGGTCAGGTAATTTAAAGTCATCACCACATTCCTATTATCTGATCAAATTTATTTTAGTATTGTGCCCCCGATCTTTGACTGATATCCATTAATTTCAGAAGGTTATATAAATAAACTTATAGAGACTTGAAACATGCTTGAGAGAGGTCACTATCATCCGTTCCTTCATTATTTTGTAAGTGATAGATATAAGTCATACAAGTTTCAACTGAAGTGAATGGAAACAGATATAATGATGCATCAGAAAATGCCTCATTAGTATGAAAAACTCTGGAATACCATCTGCACATTACATCATCATAACATCTCAGACATCAGCATCAAATTTCTCTCAAGCCTTTTGACATTTATGACTTCAGTGACAGGTTTCTCAAAACATTTTAGCAGTCAGCCTACACTTCCCCGCTGGCCCGGACTAGGAGAGCTGAGATGCTTTGCTGAAATGTATACCTGTATGCAATCACACTGTTCAAGCAAGGGGAGACTAACGCACGAAATTATGAAAGCATACTTTTCTATATGCGTGTTGCTCTGTGGCTAAGCTCCTTCTAGATGAGCTCATCAGCTTACATGTTGCACTGAATAAAATAATACAGCACATAACTGTTCTTGTCTCATACAATACAATCAAAATTATTATCATGCCTTTAAGCTGTTGAACCCCACATGAATTTGCGCCACAAGGACAAAGCTCACTGTGGTGGTGGGATGTTGTTGTTGTTATTATTGTACTAACAATCCAGTGCCCAGATATATAATTAGCTACCCAGGCCAGCACTATTCAGTATAATCAGTGTTGTAGTGCTAGATTATTTTAGCACTTATATCCTCTCTCTTTAACGCATTTTAGGAAGCCTGGAACTTAAAAGACTAACATTTTCTTGATGGTCGCTCACTTTCAGCGCTCACACCAGCAGCTCTAACAGGTTAAAGAGATACCGCC